>QEPC01011901.1:24066542-24132846 GCA_003113815.1 Sphenodon punctatus | reverse complement strand
AATAAATAAATAAATAAATAAAATAAAAGGTAATTAAATAATAATGTGGTAAACGGTAACTCCGTTAACCGGCTATCCGCCAGACACTAACCAGATACTATTTGGAATCCGACCGGATACCATTCAGTATCCGACTGGATATCAGATAACATCGGATAGACGCATATCCAGCTGGATATGGGATAGTAGTGGATACCGATTTCAGGTCTAGTCACTTCATCTGAAGATAGAGCCACAATGAAATGATATGTGATATACTTTGCTGCTGTTTGGATTCACAGGGGTCTATTTAAGACTCCCAATTGTGGCCCCAAGGGCAAAAGTTTGGGAATTCCTGGGTTCCAGCTGCTGATACCCCACATAACTGCTTTGATGCGGTGAGGAGGAGGAGGAGGAATAACGTGTGTGAATACACCAGAAAAAAACAAACTCCAGTATTTCCAGGATATGGTACATCCACTCAAGCTCTTCTGGGGAATGGGAATATTCAGAACCAATATTAAAACATGGTAACTGGATCCATGGATAGGATCCATAACCATCACTAAATCAAGGAAACTGGATTCCTAAACAGGACAGTCCTGGCCAAGCTTGGGATGCATTTCATTGCGCTAGATTCTGTACAGACACAGAGTAATTGACACTCCCTGCTCTAAGGAGCTTGTATTATTATTAATTATTATTATTATTATTTATTATTAATGTATTACACCAGTAATGTACCTGGGGTTGAACAATTCTGATAAACTTGTACAACGTGTACAAACAACTGCTCCTCATCAATTTGCTACTGAGCCACCTGTCTTCATGGTCTTCGAAACCCAGCTTCTATAGAACCAGGGCAAACATTTAATGTGGACAAGCCTTTAACGGATGATGATGATGATGATGCTTCGTCGTCGAGAAAAACAAACATGAAAGTCAGATCCCTTCCCTTCATTAGACACGGTAGAACTTTGAACACTTCCCACTCCTTGACTACCAAAGTTGAGATTCACTGACTTTACTCATGGATTAATTTTCCTCCTTTCTTTGAAGTTGGACACACTAAAATGTTTACTCTAGGTAGGAAAAATATAATACAGGCTTTTGTTCTGGAGTGTTTCAAGGCAAGTATGAATGCATGGAACAAGAACCCCTCAAGTGACTTTTGACAGAACAATAGGAAAAAGAAAGCATGAAATCCAATGTCAGAAGAAAGTTCATGCAGCTCTTTGTTGTAGAGATGACAATGAACACATCTTCCCACTACGAAGGGCTCTTGGTTTCCAGGAAGTGTGGGCTGTCACTCGTTGTCTTGAACAATGTAACATCCAGGCAGTTCTCATGCTGCTCAGTCACAGAGTGTTTGAAGAGGACACCACATCAACTTGAAGCAAGGATGAATGAGCCTTACCCCCCGACAACGCCGGCTAGACCTATCAGCACAAGTGGTGCGGGCTCACCAGTCAGCATGAAAATGTTTATGGGCTTCTGCGCTGTTTTTATTATAGCCCAGTTCCTTGGGACTGTACTTTTCTGCCTGTACCTTAACATGAGGTTGGATAAGGTAAGTTTGTGTTCATTGGATTTATCTTCAAGCCAAAGAGAAATGGGCAACTAAGACGGGAAATGAAGCAAGATACGGCTAGTTCTTTAACTCATTGAAGAGTGGCAATTCAATAGCCAAGTCGGTTGGGGGAAGGGCAGAGATTGGATCGATCACTCCGTTGTGACCTGTTGGGTGCGTCTCCCAAGTGATCGAGATTGACCACTGCCGGAGACAGGGTTTGGGGCTTGATGAACCATTGATCTGACCCAATATAGCACGGCTTGTGCTCCTATGGTTATCAACTGGCATTTTCATTATGGTTTAATTTGCCACAATACATTTTGAAGTGGAAAAGAATTTCATTCTATTGATTCACAAAAAGATAATGGTTTGCCCAAAGACAGCTAGGATTTACATGTTCTCTAGCAGCTTCCTCGCTCAGATTATATTCAGTAGCTGGGTTGGTCTGTGAATGGTAGTTCTATTTGGGAGGAGGGTTGTATTTTATTTTGTGATAATATTGTTGACGCATCAGCAGTGAACAAAAAAAAGAATGTTTGTATAGTGTCTTTATCCTAAGTCTAACTTTGTGTGAGGGGAAACATTTTCAAAAATGCTTATGTAGCATAGAAGCCTGGAAAGATACAATTTTCCATCCACTTACATCCATGGCTGTGTTCCCCTTGGCTTTAATGGATAGAGAATTGCCCCCTAAGTGTGACTTACATCGCAAATTTGATCACTTAGGAGTCTAGCGCTTCAGTCCTCAAGTAACTTACTGCAGAGTAGCTCCACTAAAGAGATTCAACCCCAGAGTTTACTATTGTGTAGAATCCTATTGAAGTTTACTTCTCTGGAATAAGGGGCACAAGGATTGTAGGATTTCAATGGGGTTCCTCCAGAGTAAATAGTTGGCAGATCATGGCCCTCTTTTCTCTTATTTGGTCCAACTCCCCAATTCTGAAGTATTCTGAAGTACAGAAAAGGTTCCAAGGTCAAACTAAACTAAACTAAACTAAACTGTGTTCATGTACTTTTAACGTACAGGAGACCTGTACGGTAGACACAGGAAACCATATTTTTTGCTTATTGGAAGTTCTTCCCAAAGATGCTTTCACAATTTTGATTGAATTTTAAATGGGTTAATATTAATTCAGTGGATTAACAGTGCTCCCTAATATGAGAATGCAGAATCCAATCCAAAACCTATCAATGCAATAGGCAAATCAGGCCAGGAGTTTAATAATGGACCAGTTTGCATCAGCTGGTTTGCATAACTTGTGAATTCTTTACCCCCATTGAGCGGTGGCTTGCAACACAAACAGATCCGTTAATTCAGATGGGATGATTTGCGTACTAAGGTACACGAACGGAGTCATGATCTGGACACGGGTATAAAATGTCTCATGATTGCAATTGCAGTTAGAAATGGTGCCTCTCCCAAATGATAACTTACTCCATCGGTTGCGCTGGCCCAAACGAAGATGAGATGTAATCATACATTGTACTCTAGTCATCTTTCAAATTAATTTCTGGTTCATAGAACTTCTATTTAGGGCAGAAAGGGACTTAAAGCTGGGACATCTAGTTCATCCCCCAACTGTACCGACACCGGAGATGGGGAACCTCAGGCCCACGAGTCAAATGTGCCCCATGGCTAGTTTTTAATTGGACCCTTTGCCGTTCCTGTCTCTGGCCCCTGAGTCTGGCTCCTACCCCCAAGCCCTGAAAGACTGAACTCAGGGGGAAGGAAGCAGAGATGAAGGCATGCACAGAAGGGTAGCAGGTATATCCAGGGCATGGACCCATGATCTGGACCTACCTCTTCCTGAGCGCACCCCTTAAACACCCTACCCTCAACTTCTATGTGGCCTTCAAGCTTGTACTCATTTTCAAAGTGGTCCCTGAAGGAAAAGGTAATCCCCACCCATGTCTTCGATCCTACCTGAGAGGTGTTTCTCTAACTTATTGTTTAAAATTCCCAGTGAAAAGGATTCTAAAACCTCCCTTTAATGGAGGGCCACGAGCTGGTGGTTTGAAGATTCCAGCCTTAGAGAATGATCGAGAGTTATGTTGAGATAACGCTAACATTGCGGCTGCTCATTCTAGTTGTGCGTCCGCCTTTTGAACATATGAATGAATAAGGAATCGCAATTGTCTCTAGATCATAAGCTCTTTAGAGCGAGGAATATCTGGTGACCGCCACCATCTTATGGTGGGATGGGGGGCTATCATAAATAATGATTGATTAATTAACTAAGAATAAGTATCAGTGGGTGCTATTGATTTTATGTGGAAACTTAATGAGGAACCCGACTGTACCTGAGATCCTTGGACAAAACCCTTGCGTGGGAACTTGGCTTGAATCAATGGGTCTTGATGGGTGGTTCAGGTTGGGCGTCCTTTGTTGCCGAATGAGCCAGTCATTTACCTTCCCTGTTATCCCCTTGGCAGACGGAAGGAGAAATTACTTTACATGAAGATTACTTGTTTTTGAGAAGAATACAAAAGTGCCGGAAATCAGAACATACGGATCCAACGTTATTGGACTGTAAGGAGATTATAAACAGATTCCAGGACCTGATCGGCAAGGTAAGATGCTGATCCGCGGGTAGCATTCCACTGCGAAATCTTCTTTCCCTCCCATGCACTGAACCAATTGCCAATCTCACTAATGGTACAACCCAGATAACTCCTTGAAGACAAAGGAGTTACTCCATTCAGGGCTGGATCAGGACAATGACACATTGTGTGACCCTACAGGGTCCCATGTATGGGGGGTGGGGGGGGAACAAGGGTCCCCAATACAGGGATAAACATGAAATGACTAAGATGAGTGTGGAAACTAGGGTCGCTACCTTTCTCCGTTTGACTCCGAGACTCCCATTTTGGCCTACGGGCATCTCAGGGTCAAACTGCTGAACGTGGTCGCAACCCTAGTGGGAACACTGTCCTGTCCACAGTGTCTCAAACACAGGGAGCCCTGGTCTTTAGAGAGGCGGTGGCAATTTAGGAGGTAGGGGTGGGGCAAAATACAGGCCTACAATGCAAGGAACCCTAGCGGGAATGTTAGGTTTAATGTTAATCAAAAATTAATTATAACAACATTTCCCTTTTTCTAACGGGCAAGTCAGGGTGTGCTTGTTAAACATCCTTGTGTTAGAAGGGCACCCAGGCAGGCTACCATGTGCACAGGGCCTCATCCTCCCTGGATCCGGCACTGAGATCAAAATCTGGCCCCCTGAAACAGACATTGCACACAGCCTGATCCTACCACCACAGACCTAGGCTTTACTCCCATGAGTGGTGCCCATGAGCAATGGTTTACTCACATGAGTAAAGTTCCTAAACCTTTGCAGAACCTTTGCTGCTGTTGTCCTGCATCCTAGCAGGGGGTTGGACGTAGATGACCCTCAAGGTACCTTCCATAGCTACAATAGGGCAGATGCATGGGGCCCCACAAACCTGGAGGGGGGCACACTTCATGGTGCAATTGCATCCCCTGCTATGGGGAGAGGGGCGTGGGGGCTCATTCCATCTTCTGCACCAAGGCCTGTTCCAACCCAGTCACGGCCTCCTGGCCCCAACCAATTCTACAATTTTATGAGTGAAACTTTGAATAGCTGAGGGATCAGAGGCCATCTGTGACGATGGATTGCTGTATCGGAGCACAGTCACATTGTCTGTTCTATCGAGTAAAACACCATGGGGGCTAGGACCTTGTGTCCTCCATCATAGGAGCAAGTTTTGAAGCCAGCATGCTGTAGACATGGGAGATCCAACTTTCCAAAGCACCTAGTCCTAGTGACTTGCAACGATTGTCCATGCAAGATGCAGGAAACCTTTGTGCCACTCTCCTCAGCTCTGCTGGGGCCCCAAGCTGGAAGACTGTTCAGTTTGGGGCACCCTGTGTTAAGAAGGATGTAAAAAAAAGTTGATGAGGGGGGGCAGAGGAGGAGAGCAACAAAAATAATAAAAGGGTTGGGAACACAAATAATCATCCAAAGAGACAAACTGCAGCAAGAGAGATTTAGACTGAATCTCAGGGGGCAATTCTACCTAGAGAAGTTATTGTTGTTGTAGTGTCTGGAATTGTACAATCAATAGTTACGCACAGGTCCCTGCCCCCATGTGCTTATGGCATCTTCACCATTAAAAGGTTTTTAAGAAGAGGCCAGATGAGCCTAGGGGCGTCTTTAGACATAACAAAGATCAGGTGTCAAAACCCCTAAGCACGTGTTTGGCCGTTGTGAGTAAGCACCAAAACAATCCCAACACCAATTTGGCCACCCGTTGAACGCGCGATGTGAACACCATTGCATCGCAAGGACAATTTGCGTGTTCCGGCTGAACACGTGGCCAACGTTGTGTCTACTGATATCGTGTGGCATATTAGCAGGGACAACGCGGGGAAACGAGGTGGCAGCAGCATTCACGTGCTGAGATCGGGGGGGCGAGCACAACACCGATTTTCCCCAAGACGGGCTGTGTGTCTAAGCAGCGCCACGTGGAGAACACAGGGCCGAATTGGTGTTCGTATCAAGGTCAAAACAAATATTCAGACACCCATTGTCGTTATGGCTAAAGACACCCTCTGTCTTGTCTGGGAAGATCTAGGTATGATGGCCGATCTTGCGCCAAGCAAGGGGCTGGACTCGATGGAACTACATGGTTCCTTCCAGCTCTGGGATTCTGGGATTCCCAAGTGTCCAAGGCCCTGATCCTGAAAGTGCTGTGTCAGCCCGAGCCCCATTCACATCACTGGGGCCGACTCAGCATAGAGCCTTGAGGATGAGAACTTAAAGTCACTTTTGAAAAGGGAACTTGCTCTCCTACATAATTTTGGTGCTTTCGAAAATTCCACATGGCACTTACGGGAATTTGTTAAGAGCAGAACAGGGCAGCCAATTACCCTTGTATCAAAGCAGGAAACATCTTGGTGATGAGAATGATACATTGTGATCAATTTTGTCGCAATTGTCGATGTTGCTAAATACACAGACCCTCCCTTAGCTGGGCACCTTGAGTCGGGCTTTCCGTCTGGATTAGAGAGGTCACGGTGTCCGGGTTTGGGCGGCTCATCAAACATGTCGAGAACAGAGCTGGGGGCGGGGAGTAGGATCACAGTAAGGTGATACTGTGTGGGTCATCTCAGAAACCCCGCTGGACACCAGGCTCCATTGTGCTGAGAAGCGGGTGGAAAACCTTTCCCCACCCAGGAGCCACACTGGAAATGAGCACGGGCTCCCCAGGCTGAACAGAGAGGTTAGGGCGGGGCGTGCTTAGGATGGAGAAATGAAATCGCCCCTGTCCCTGAGCGCATACCCTCGTCTCCATCTCCTTCTCTTGGGTTCTCTCTTTCCGTACTTTAAGGGTAAAGGCCACATCCAGAAAATGGAAAGGGCTCAAGTATAAAACAGCCAGGAGCTGGTTTTGGCCTACGGGCCCCTGGTTCTCCACCTGTGTCCTAGGATCTGTCCACCTCACAGAAAGATAGTGACAGTCCTTCTAATATAAACCCAGCGCAACGCAAGAGTAGGATGCAGCGCCAGGCCCTAGTGAGTAGGGTGGCCATAGATGCACATTTTTAGAGGATACTTATGAGAAACTCAGGTTGCAGGGCTTTGTTAGTGCCACGGCAGTCCTGCAACCTGTATTTCTTGTGTCCTCTAAAACTGTGCATCTATGGCCACCCTCTTAGCGAGTCAATACTGGTGCATGCTAAACCAGAGGTTGCAAACTGTGGGTCAGGACGCCAAGTGAGGGCAATCCATCTGTGGATAGAGTCATGGCCTTAGCTGGCAGCGCATCGCTGTATGCCAGAGAGCAGCACAGAAAGCAAAGTCACCCAGATATGGAGTTTTTGAGACGCACTGAGCTAGTTTGTTCCCCATGCCCACGTAAAACAGGAAACCATCATCCACTTTCAGTGTTGCCTCTTTTTTTTTTTTTTTTTACACGCAAACCCATTTTGTTCTGTGTAATAAAGCTCTCACAGAATTAAAACAAACAAAAAAAACCAACACCAAACCAAAACCCAGCCACAGGAAGAGAGCAGCTCGTCGTGCTTGGGCAGTGGGGGCATTCCGGGGTACGTCCATTTCAGATTCCGCCTCTGATTCCAAAAGTGCTCAGCTGGTGTGGCAGCCCCACTGAAGTGGATGGTGTGTGTGTGTGTAGTGTTGGTGCCGGTTGAGTGCTTTAAGGAGCAGGCTGGGCAGGCATTCCTCCAGGCATATCCTGCTGCCAGCGTTGAGGCGGAACTCGTCGTTGGTGAGTCTTTGGTGTGGCTGAGAATAGGAAGTGCTACCGGGTGGGTGTTGCAATGTCTCACAGCAGGGCTAATTCTCTGCCGTCTTGCCCCTCCAGCCAGGTGTGAAATTCAGCCTCAGCTTTACACCCACATTGCCCACGTGGCGATGATTGTGCCAGGAGGCAGGGGAGGGGATCAGCCGCGGCACTCCCATTGAGTCAGTGTCACTGGTTTCCCCACCTCCATGCTTCTCTTTAGATTGTCTCTTCAGGGTCTCTGTAAGCCAAGCACGTACCCCTGCAGCTTCATGGATGTCTCTTCCTGAGTTCCCTTTCCCCTTGCATCGCCTCCCTTGCCCATCTTAGACTGTAATCCTTTGGGGGCAGGGACCTGTCTCTAACCACAACTGGTCAGCACCAGGCACGTGGCTTGTGTAAAGCAATCATCATCTTAGCAGAAGATCGGGTGGTGCAGTGTGTACCACTAGCAGCTAAAAGCAAACCTACTATGATGCATGCATGCACAAGCAACACAGCAGCTGCTTTGAGGCAGCATGCAAAACACCTGAGTTTGGCTCCAGTCTTGCCTAAATCTTGCACATTTCCTGCAGAGAATCAGAGGTGAATGGTAACTGTCAAGAGGGGGGGAAACACAGGAGTGGGGGAAGGGTAGGGGTTCCATAGGGCTTCCAAAAAACTGGGGGGGCCGCACATGCCCCCAGTCCCCGCCCCCCCGAACCGCCTATGCAAGGAATGAGTCTAATGTCAGCTGCATGGACAATCACTGTGATTCATGTTCTAAAGATCCAGGGCTTCATGTGAGCTCATGCCTTCGTGTCCATCTGAGTACCTTGACCCCAGATTGAGGCCAGCGTGAGACAAGCCTTCCTTAACTTGCCTCTCACGTGGCATCGTTCATTCACCAGGTTTATTCTGCTTAGCGGAGAAGGTATATTGTTACTTCTTGACCGTGCGTTAAGGGGGCCAGGAATAATCTTGGAACGATGACATGAATGTGAGAACCCTGGCCCCAGAGCCTCAAATATGGGAAGCTCTGCCCTACAGACGACCTGCAGCTATTTGGAGGGGGTCCCTGACATACAGGGAACTATGAATGTGCAAAACACAGGGGCCTGCAAACCCCAGCCCCTGCAGGGGATGTTGTGCTTAATGAACATCAAAAAGGAACAATGCTCACCTCTTCCTAATTCTAACATGGGTGAGTCAGCGTGCATCCATCAAACACGGCTGTGGTCGCAGGAGGTCCAAACAGCAGGACCGTCACTTGCCAGGATGAGATCCACCACTGACAGACTGTGGATTTAGCTGTATTTAATCGTATCAGTTTTACCAAAGACTGATCGCCCTAATTTTGGCCACAATCCACAAACGATTTACTCTGGAGGAGCAAGTGATTTGTGAGTCGCGGCCTTCGACTCTTAAGACTCTGTTATCTGCAGCAGGGATGGAGGGATTTTTTTCCCTTCCAGGGGCCACTTTGAGAATGAGTAAGAGCTTTGAGGGTTGTATAGAAGCTGAAGAGGAGGGTCCGGATCATGGATCTGTCTGCTCTCCTCGTGAGCAGGCCCTTCTCTCTGCGCCCTTCCCCTGAGCTCAGTTTTTCAGTGCTTGGGGGTAGGAACTGGCAAGGGGGTGACCTAAAAGCTACCTGCAGGCTGCATTTGCCTCCGGCCCGACAGTTTCCCACCCCTGCTCCAAACATCAAGCTGCTCAGCCGGTGGAATAGAAACCCCATTCATTTCCATGAAGGATGTGTTTTGAGGAGGGGGCTGATTGTAGGAAGCGATAAAGGAAGCTGGCAGCATCTCTGCAACCATTTGCAAAAGCGTCCTAGAAATTTCTCACTGCTTTTTCACACCCTCTTTTCGAAATTGGGCCCAACAGTCATTCCTTTACTCGACCTGACATTTTTTTTTCCTGTTGCAGCATTTTCATGATGCAAAAAAACCCAAGATGAAAGTCTCTGAGCTTGTGAGCTACAGCAGGAAAGCTAGAGAACTGTTGCTGCTCATGACCTTATCGTAGGCGGTTTCACAAACCACCCAGTGACACGCATCTCATATCAGAGAAGATGAGATTGCTTTGGGGGCCTGAGTTCCCTCTCGTTTACACTTGCCAGTCTCAGTGGAGTTGCAGTGCAGCAAATGAAGGCAGAATTTCGAGCTAGATATCGGAAGCACAAAGGCAATTTCTCTCTCAAATCTTTCCTGAGTGAGTTTAGCTTAGTGGATAAGCTGTTGGATATGCAGCTTAGAAACCAGGGTTCAGATTCTCTCTTAATCATAAACTAACTGGGTGACCTTGGGGAAATTGCTGTCCTTCAGCCTGTCAAATTGAAAGATGTGTGTACTGTTGTCCATCCTAGATTGTAAGCCCTTGGGGCAAGGCCCTGCCTGTCTCTAACTACAACTGTTCATTGCTGGTGCTAGCCAAGCAATTCATCATAATACTTTTAAAAGATTGAAAAGAACCTGGTTCAAGGGCAGGCGCGTTTACACAAAAGACTCTCTCAGGTCATTCTTTTCAAATCTCACCAAGCTGTTCACAAACCATTTCACTCTTTGGCTCTGAGCATGTTATTAGTTTTACACACGACAATATTCCTTTTATGCCTCAAGCTATGGATGTGTGTTCATGTGTGCAGGATTGGGTCTTGGTACAAATTCCAGCATTGGATTCATGGTTCTTGTCCTCGGTTTCCCCCACACCAAATCATAGTTTGTTGCTTTGGCACAAACAGAGATTTGATTAAGCGATGCTAGGGTACAGGATGCCAGCCTCTGATATGCTTTACAGCTACCACCAGGCTGGATGTGCGGCCTCCTGTTCTGATTAGAAATCCTCCCAGTCCTTGAGACCCAGGGGTTAAAAAAAATCTCAGACAGTGTCCCCTAATTAACATGAACAGATTAAAATGCAAATTCATGTAGGAGGTGTGGTCTTGCAAGCAGGACTGTGCTTATGAAACATCCCACCGCATTTACATAAGAGCGAAAGGGTGGGATTCCCCCTTCTCCCCCCCCACCCCCTCGCAATTATTATGACATGAGTTCTCCTGCCTGGCCTATTTGCTGTGCCCTAGACTGCATTTCACTGAGGGGAGGGGGGCTATCCTGCAGAGTGCATTTGAGTGCAGAAGCTCATGTGTGCTCTGGGACGCTAGCTTTGTTACATGGTTCTACGGGCCAACAGTATGGTGCCCCCAACAGCTGCAGGATGAAATATCTCTTTAACGCCACGTTGCCATTAACGACTTTTTTTGTTACTGTTCTTTTGTAGGGTGTGGAAGAGAGCCATCATGAAATGCAAAAAGGTAAGAACATAAGAAGTGCCATACTGGGGTCAGACCAATGACCCATCAAACCCAGTATCCTGTCTCTGATAGTGACAATAGTGCCTAACAGATCACAATGGAGTGCTCCATTCCCTTCACTCACAGCTCCCAACCATCCCCCAACCAACTTGATGAGTAACCATTTATGAACCTGTCCTCTGGGAACGTATCCCCATCCTTTTTTCGAACCCAGTTTATGCTGCTGGCCTTCACAACATCCTGTGGCAAAGAGTTCCACAAGTTTACTGTGCACTGAGGGAAGGAGCACTTTCTTTTATTCATTTTAAATCTGCTGCCAGTTCATTTCGTAGAGTGTCTCCCCTAGTTCTAGTAACTAACAGCTCCCTCTGTTCTTGCTCCGCTGGGCGATATAACATGGAAATTAGGTCAACCAAAGAATGGTACTTGTTGTTTCCCCTTGCACCGCTGCATATGCCGTCAATAACACAGGAAATGCGCACTTCACTTGGGGCCCGATCCTACCTTGTTTGAAGCCGCTGGCAAATGCTCACTGACCAGCCTTCTTCCCTTACGGAGCTTTATGGTTTTGTCTACATGGAGAGGTGCTCAAGATTAGTTAAACTGGATTAAGTCCCTTGCTGCAGTGGCCTCAGATTGTAGACGTCCTGAATTCAGAGTAACAGCAGCCAGTTCTGCTTCAGGGTTAACCCTGTTGCTAGCTGAGTTGAACGGATTTGGAACAGGCCACTCCTAACCCAAATGAATAGGGGTTTCGCAAGTTTAGTTAATCGGTCAGATTAATTTTCTCTTCCAAATTTCTAAATAACTGTGTTCTGTTGTCTATATAGACACCCCCCCCCCCCGAGCTTGTTTCTATAAAGCATTTCAGCAGTGGTCTCCTTACTCTGGCTTTAAGAACTAGAAATGTGCATTTTTTAATGTTTGGATTAAGTCACTTATAATGTTGCCTCTGCCACATCCCATAGCAGTGAGTTCCAGAGGTTAATCGTACGTTGTTATTTCATAGCCTCAAAGCACGTCTGGTACAGTGACTGATGCAGCTCAGATAGGAAATGAGAATGAATGAATGAATGAATGAATGAGTAGATCGATGGATAAATGAATGAATGAATACATTAATTAATGGTATGTAATTTCAGATGACAGGAGGCCCTCGATCGCCATTCATCTGAAAGGATTGCAGAACAGCAGCAAACCAGTATCAGGTAAGAAATCTTGTTTTTATCAGATTTTAATTGCTAATGTGGGGGCGGGAGCAAGGTGGGCACAAGAGAAAGTCGATACTGGATGGAATTAATAAATGACTGAATGAGGCACATTTTTCGCTGTCCATTTGTTATTCTTGAGGATTACATTTCTTTCTTTCTTTCTTTCTTCGCATCAAAGGTGCCCCCGCCTGCCAGTGGGACAGTGCTGGGGGTGTCCTGCTACCTGGGCACTATCACTCTATGCCAGTTGCCTGACTTGGGAGGGGGCAGGGCTTGCACGCCTTGCACAGTGTCCGATCACCCTATTTGGCACCAGGAAGGAATTTGCAGTTTGGCAGTGACTCTGAGGAGGATTTCCCCCCCCCCCCTTTTCTTTCTCCTGCATGGAGAAAGATGTGGGTCACTTGCCTGAGTTTCCCTCTCTCTCGTATCCCCCTCCTTTGTCTCTCGGATTGTCAGCCTCGTAGGGGTAGCGACCTGGCTCTGACTCTGGATTGTAGGCCCTTTTTACACGGACAGGGGTGTGTGGGGTGTGTGTGTCCCTTTACACAGAGACACACCCACCTCCACCCATGGGGCCTCCTCCGGTTTTCCGGAGCGTGCACCCCCCTACCCATCCTGCTCGGTGTTCACATGGACGAAACACCGAGCGGGCACCCATCCCCCCACCCCCCACCGGCCGTTTACACGGATGCCCCCCCACCCCACCCGCCTGAACACTGAGCAGGTGGAGGGGTGCCGTCCGTGTAAAAACGGCCATACAGTGCCAGGTACATTGCTGGCACTATATAAATAAATTAATAATAATAAATAATAACAATAATAATAATATATGGACAGATATTAAAAATTCTTCCCTTTTATTTCAGGGATTGGGGTGCTTTCGGTCATCCTGATCTCTGCTTGTGGTAGATTTTTATTATAGGCCCTAGTTGTGTGTTGGTGGATGCCCTGTTGGGGCAATTGATGTAGGGTGAATCCTGCATCAGGGCACGGGGATGGATTTGATGACCCTCTGGGTCCTTTTTCCAGCTGTAGGATTCCATGACAACGTACAACCCCAAAGCGAGTCTTGCAGCGAGCCTCTTTCTTTGGTGGCGTTTTAAAATGATCATTATTCTTGCGTTTATGTTTCCGAGGAATAAATGACAATGGAAAATATTTCTGGCATTTTCAGATTTTCCTAGCGGTAACCAGGCCCCTGAGCTGATCTCAAAGCACAGGGGAAGATTTAGCATCTGATAAAGTTAAAAGAAACAGAGAGAGTGTGTTTGTTGTGTTGGACCCCAAAATAGGTTGTAGAGACAGAGTAGTGTAGAGAGATCTCTTATTGGACCAACTTGGGTTGGGGGAGGTTTGCAAGCTTTCGGAGCTGACAGGACCCTTCGTCAGGCAAGTCAGAAATCCAAGCTGTGCGCTGAGCAAAGCGAGGCCCGGAGGGTTATATGCAGAGGCTGGGGAGCATGACAATGACTTGCCCCATTATACCACACCTAGTCCCTTGCAAATGCACATTTCTTCCCCCGCCCCTCTCTGTCCTTCCCCTCCCATGATGTAATGCTCCCCAGCCGCTGCATATAACCCCCTGTGCCTCGCTAGCTCAGCGCACAGCTTGGATTTCTGACTTGCCTGGCGAAGGGTCCTGTCAGCTCCGAAAGCTTGCAAACCTCCACCAACCCAAGTTGGTCCAATAAGAGATCTCTCTACACTACTTTGTCTCTATGGGTGAAAACAGACAGGATGCTAACCACCCTTGGTGGCTATTGATGCATGTTGCAGGGCTGTATTGGTGCCCTATGCAGCCCTGAAACATGCATCAATGACCCCCAATGACTCACTGCAAAAACCCCTTCCAGACCTTAACTTCACCACTAGCCATCAGGAAAAGAGAAAGCAGCTCTCTGATTCTTGTCTCAAGGAAGGGGTGGGGGCAAGGGGAACAGCAGAACCTGCTTCCGCGAATTTAAAAAAAACGGTTTGAATAGATTAGTTCACAGGATGGCCCGCTTGTGATTCACAGGTAACCCACAAGTGTTAAGGCTCAAACCAAGGTTTAACAATGGGGCTAACTCCTTCCTCCACGTTTCTCGTAACATGGGAAGGGGCCCTTCCGGCTTCACCCTCCTTCACTGGTAACAAGTGTCCCACAATGCACCCGGCAAAAACCAGCCATGCAGCATTATGGGATTGTTAGCCGTGACTGTGGCAATACTCAGGGCGATATTGGCAGCGGGGGAAGCAACGTGTGGAAAACCATAAGGCGCCATAGTTCTCTCCTGCAAGAAATTAAAAACCGATGAGAGGAGATGTTTGTGATCTTAGGATATGATCTTACAGCTCTCACTCACAATGACTTCACGGCTGTTTTTCAAATATAAAACCAAAAAAGAATGAACTCCACATGTCCGTATTGAACAGTACAAATATTGCTACAAATGTACCGACGTCAACTTCCGGTGGCGCTGCAGTCGCAGCTAGATGAAACCCCAAAGCATGCTCGCACGTTTGCATCTTGCAGTCACCTCAGAGCTGCGTGTCTCTAGAGGCAGGGAGATGGCACAGACGGTTAGTCCGTCACTAACCAGATGAAAAGTTCAGACCCTGATCCTGTTCAGATGAACGGGATTATTGGGCCGAGGGCTGAGCCGTAGGGAAGGGAATTTAGAACATTGTGTCGGGCCATTTATTATGAATATATTTATACCCTGCCCTAGTGGGGCTCGGGTTAGTTTACTAATTAAAAACAAACATTTTCAAACTAAAAAAGGCCTATAAAATAAATCCCACCCTGGGCAGGCCCGACCATTCCCAGGGCTAGCTTGACCACAGGGCGGCCGCCTCGGGTCCGCAGCAGGCCGTGTTTTTAGCAGGGCAGGATGTGGTGGCCACACTCCCTCCCAGCTGGCCCCCAAACATGACCAGCTTAAAGGCCTCGCAGAGGGTGCCCCAAATGGCATGGCGCTATGAGGGAAGGACCACCAAGAGCTCTGCGTTTTACCTTTGCCCTGGGCCCCACCAAGTCGAAGGCTGGGTCTGGCCATCCCATCCCACCCTATAGCATGGCTGTGGTAGGCCCCGACCAGGGAGAGAGGGTGAGGGGGCGGGGAGCGATGTCGGCCATATTCCCAATGTCAGTAGCCCCTCCCCCCCCATCTGCCATGATGAACAGCCATGACTGCCTAACACAAGCAGCCGTGGCTCACCACCAGGCCAACCTCTCTGATGCCAGTAGGCGCCGGGCTGGAAACACGCGTTCCAACCTGGCTCTCTTGCTCAGTTCTGTCCGGCAGCTGGGTGCGGACATTTCCTGCCTGGTCAGGGTAGGAACCGGACCCACAGCTGGCGGGCCGCAAACAGATGGCCCGCTGGGCCCGCTGGGCCGAACTGGGCCAACATCACTATGTTTTTACACAGAGTGGATGGGGGCAGAGCGTTGGCCCCGCACACACTGCAAATCTCCTAGTGCTTGAAAAGGGTCCCCTAGAGTCGAGGGCCTGAGCCCTTTGCTCCACGGTAGCTAAGCCTCTGCCCGCCTACTCCCATGCCTCCATTTCTCCCTGTCCGAGCCCAGAGCTCATCCTCTTGTCTTTCCTGGACTGCATTCGGGATCTTGAAAGAATCATTGGTCTAGAAAGGTCAAGGAGCCAACTTTACTAGTTTGCTGATTGTTGTTGTGGTTGAAGCAATCATAATAATACAGTAGGGGTAGCTGTCTAGGAGTGCCGGTCATGGAACGGGACCCCATTGGGACAGGTCTGGCACAAACACAGGACACAGGCATGGTCTCTGGCCCCAAGGCGTTGGCAAGAGACAACATACAAACTCACAGAGAGGAGAAGCCAGGGTCCGGGGTGTGGGATGAAGGGGGGACAGGTGGCAGGTCCACATGAAGACCCCACCCTCGGAGCCTCTAGAGTGGCAGGAGTGCTCCTGGGGTGATGCCTCTCTGGGAGCTTCCAGGGTGCAGGGCCGCTAAAGGAACGGAATAAAGGGGTCTTCCCACAGTTGGCTGGATACATTGCTTCCTCACCTGTGAGGTGAAAGGGGGCCATATTGATTCAAGCCAGAGAAACCTTTACACTGGGCAATACTCTGCACCTGCTGGCTCGAAAAATTTCCTAGCAGTGCTCAAGCGTCTTGCAAAGGGCCCCTCTAGAGTCCAGGACCAGGGCTTAATCGAGCCCCCTTGATCCATGGTAGCTAGCCCCCCCGCCCCCCAGCATAGGCCATCGACTTCACTCAAGCCAAGACTCTTCACGCCAGCAGAGCGTGTCATTCCCTTGACGTTTGTAGCAAGACTTAGAGTAACCATGGCCGTTTCTGTGACGTATGAAGAGAGGATCAATGGCTAAAGCTGATTTCAAAGGCACTGGGCAGCTTTCGAACCTTTCTGGGTGATAAATAATGTTGCAGGACCCTTTCCAATGAGGGTTCTGACTTCTCCCTTGAGTCAAGAATGCTCTTTTCTCCTCCCCCAGTTTTACAATGGCAGCGAATGAGCTATGCTCCGATGAACGATGTCTTCGCCTACCATGGAGGGAAACTGAAAGTCAGCAGAGCCGGCCTCTACTACATCTACTCCCAAGTCAGCTTCTGCACAACGTCGGCCCAGCAAGCGCCCTTCAGTGCGTTTCTGTATTTGAACCTGCCTTCTGAAACTGACCGGCTCTTGTTGAAGGGACTGGACACACCCAGCCCAACGGAGGCCTTCTGTGACCTCCACTCCATCCACCTGGGGGGAGTCTTTGAACTCCGGCAAGGGGACACGGTGTTTGTTAACGTGACGGACTCCACAAAAGTGAACTATGCGCTTGGAGGCACATACTTCGTTATGTTTGAACTTCACTGAGTCGTCGCCTGCCGTGTGGGTTGCTCCGATCCTGAGCGAAGGATTCGCCGTCTTCGACCAAGAGGAAACCAACTTTGCAGAGCAAAGCAAATTCTCTTGGTTCCTACTATTTATGCCCCCTCGTCTCCCTTGAGGGGTTTATTTTTCTAGTTTTGTATATTTTATTATTTATTAATGGGGACGCATCAGCCCCAAGAACAGAAATGTAACGGCTGGGATGTATTTTGTGCACTTTGATCACTCGCATGCCTTGCCTTGTGAAATGTTTGTGCAGTAAATGCATGCTCTATACGTGTCTGAAGTGTGTATTTAAGTTTCCCCTTGCAGGCTATGTTTTCATGTTGGCTGACTGACAAAGCAAATGCCTTAGTATGTTTTATAAGCTTATTTAGATCCAGAGAGATTGTGTGGTTGCTGTGTTAGTCCCGAGTGACAGAGAGGGAAGCAAAGTGGTTCGAATGATCTCTTTTATTGGACCAACTGCTGTTGGTGGAAATAAGCAAGCTTTTGGGCCCTTCCTCAGACATGTCAAATTTTCCACACGCCTGAGGAAGGGCTCTGTGTGGCCCAAAAGATTGTTTATTTCCACCAACGGCAGTTGGTCCAATAAAAAGCTTATTTCGTAGAAACGAATACAAACATTTGTCCCCAAACGATTCTGAAAAGCTCTAGGATTAGGAAAAATGAAAGAGAGAGAGAAATGAATTGAATTAATATATAAATATTAATATCTCCCTCAGTTTGGCACATATTTAAAATGGTAAAATCTTAAAAGACGTAGGAAGATGTAGCGGAAAATGCTTTAAGCAAAAATCCACCAAAATCCCTTCCCCCTCACCCTTTTTTAAAAAAATCATGATTTGTGAAAAGATTAAATCACAGGATGCAGCAGCAGGCAAAACGCACGTTTAAGTAAAACAACTTAACTCAGAAACCAAGATTTAACAATGGTGCTGAATCCCTTCACATGCATTTTTGTTATGTGTGAAGAGATTAATCCTGCTGTCGGTCAAACTTAATTGCTGCGGGAGGGGATAGAGGTGATTTCCCCCCTCCCGGGGTGAATCCCTCACTGCCTGACTGCATTGCCGAAAGCATACAAACAAACCCCACGGCATCATGGGATACCTGGCAGCAGCCACAGCACTTTGGGCGGTAACTTCTGTACGGCCGGAGGGAACAGAACAGTTAGAATGTGGGATCACAAATTCTATCGTAGAAGCAGGAGAAGAGTCCCGTGTGAATATAGCCTCGTAAACCTTGGGCTGGCCAGCTTCACTGGGCTGAATCTCCTGTATAATTTCAAGCGTCTGTCGTATTTTATTACAATGCAATCCATGTAATGCATGTGTGTCAGCCCGTTAAACCAAAACACTGTACTTTATTAGCAAATAGAGTCGGCAAAACAGTCTTGTATTTATGTGTGGTGCAAAACAACATTATTTATTGAATTAAAGCCGTGTTATCGTGTCAGGAAGGAAGCGACTTGGAGATGAGCAAGTAGGGATGGAAATAAGCAGAGTCATGAAGCGTGCCGCGCTATCAAACATTTCGGTGTGATAAGCGCATGCCACAGCCCAGAAATACTGTGCAACCTCGCCCCAATAGGTGTTGAGTTCTGCCCGCTGTTAAAGCTCACTTTTATGCTGTTTAAAGCCATGGTTGCATTCCTCTAAATGCACAATCCAATGAGGCAGCAGTGATCCGGGAGAGTGTGTGCATGTCCCTAAGTGGGATCAGCAAGGATCTCATCCTCAAACTACGCCGGCAAAAACCACATTGTCGAGAAAAGACTCCGAACCTGTCTGGCCCCAATTGCTAGCAGCCGTGGCGCAGAGAAGGAATCAGACATGCAGTGATTTAGGCATGAGCCTCTATGGCAGTGGGCAGCAGCCTATGGTCTTTTCCAGTGCCTGGATCTGGCACCAGGATCCAGTTCCTACTCCCCAAGCGCTGAACGACTGAGCTCAGAGGGAGGGAGCAGAGATGAGGCCCTGCCCACGAGGAGAGGGGACAGATACATGATCTGAAAACTCCCCCATCTCCTCCTATCCCGAGTACCAAGCATCCCACCCCAACGTTTATTGGGCTTCTACAACGTGTGCCCATTTTCAAAGTGAAAACGTTCCGCGCCCCTGGCCTAACCCAATCAGAGGAACATAAGCCAGTACTTCAAACACCTTCAAGGGCTACTAGCAGAGACATAGCTACAGGGCCGGCCCGAGGCATGTGCCACCAGTGCCCAGGCACATGGCCTCGCGGGGGGAGGGACCCCATGCCGCCATGGGCTAGAGACTGACAGATGCCACCGGTTTTTGTTTTTTTCCCCACCGGGCGTCTCCGAGTCAGTCCTCATGGGGGGGCATNTTGGAACAGTTCTCACCCACAGACTCCGGGTTTTGATCCTGAGGCTCCAGGGGAAGCTACAATTTCTCTGAGTTCCTGGAACCTGGAGGAATCAGGCCTCTCGGGGGCAGCAGGCCATCGTCACGTGACAAGGGGCGTCTTTAGACATAACAAAGATCGTGTGTCAAACCCCCTAAGCCCGTGTTTGGCTGTTATGTGTACGCACCATAACAATCCCAACACCCATTCGGCCGCTCGTTGAACACACGATGTGACCACCATTGCATCACAAGGACAATTGACGTGTTCCGGCGGAACACGTGGCCAACGTTGTGCCTGATGTTATCGCGTGGTGTGTTAGCAGGGACAATGCGGGGAATGAGGCAGCAGCGCTGGGGTGCCGAGATCGGGTGACGAGCAAAACACCGATTTGCCCCAAGCTGGGCTGCGTCTCTAAGCAGCGCCACATGGTGAACGCAGGGCCAAACCGCTGTTCCTAGCAAGGTCAAAACACACATCCAGACACCCGTTGACGTTACGTCTACCGCCACTCAGTGCCATGATGCTCCATAATGGGAGGGGCTACATCAGACTGGGGGGCCTGACAGCCCCATGGTCTCACCCGCTCTCCAACATGGCCCCCTGCCTGGCAGAGCACCGTGATTTCACGAGGCTGTCAGGGGCGGGACTGTGTCGGAAAGCCCCCTCTGGCTAGCTGACCTCCCCCAGCCTCCGCTGACCACCAGGAGCTTGGTCTTCCACACCATGCGACTGGCGTTTCCGCTGACTGGGGGAGTGGCGGGGAGGCGAGGAGCCCTTTCACTTTTAAAGGGCCAGCGGTTATACAGCACACAGTATCCCAGAACTGCACCCCCTCCTGCCCTCAGCGACACCAGCCGTTCCTCCAGACTTATCCCAGTGCAGGGGAGCAGGGAGAGTCAAGCTATATATCCAGAATGGACTTTTGCTGTGCCAGGAGCATGGAGTCACAGCCCCCGAGCGCACTTGTGGGGGGGGATTCGGGGCGGAATGGGGCTTCTCCAGGTGGGGTGCCCCCTCCAGGCTGTGCACAGGTGAGGCAGTGCAGGTGCAGTGGCCGGGGGAGTGACGTAGGCTGAGAACAGAAGCCTCCAAAATCTGCCCCCCCACCCCGCCCACCAAAAGAACCCACCAAAATCTGCAGCCCTAGGCAGGGGCCTATGTTGCCTGCCCCTAAGTCCAGCCCTGGCGTACACATCGCTCTGTGCTTTCCAGCTGCAACCTAGACCATTTGGGCTCAAGGCCGTGGAGTGACAAATCCACGTCTGCGGAGGCTGTTCTCTCTCAGTTGTGGGCATTCGTCCGCCCCAAATAGCAGCTCGCTTCACATCTGAAGTGGGCGGGGGATGCATTGGTTAACCTACAGCTCTGCTATTTATACCCAAGAAGGTCCCCTGTAGGCAGCTAGAATGTGCATCTCTTCACAACCACGACCTTTCGCTTCTTAATTCCCCTGCATCCGGAGTCATGGCATGTGCCTTTTTCGTGCCACCAGTGCTGCATGGGGGCGGGCGGGGGGGGATTCAGCGCTGCTGCCAGGAGGTGCTAAACAACATAGGGGCACTACAGACCTGAAAGCCAGCCTCCTCCCCCGTGTTGCATCGCGTTCCCCAAGGTCGGTGGGGGATGCCCCTTTTGCACCATGCATCCTACAACACAGGCACAGAGGAAGTTGTTCTCAGTGGCTCCTCCACAGCTCTCGAACACCCTTTCCCTGGGAGGTTCAAACCCGGAGCGTGAGAATTTCTGGAGACAATGCAAGACCTCTCTCTTTGGCCAGGTATTTTCGTAGACAGGGATAGGGTCCACAGAGTTTGCGTCCTAGAATATTACAGGTAAAGAGTCACATTCTCCCCCCTGCCCCACCCCGCCATTTCCCATTTCCAATGCCCAGTCCTCTACTGAACGGACTAGAGACCTCTTTACTTGGAGGGGCTTTTAGTGGGTGGGGATAGGGTTTGGAGTGCAAATGGAACGGACTAGAGACCTTTTTACTTGGAGGGGCTTTTAGTGGATGGGGATAGGGTTTGGAGTGCAAATGGTTTTAAGGGGATTTTATTTCATTTTAACTGAATTTTATATTTTTGTTTTGTAAGCCACCCTGAGCCTATGGGCAATGGCTGGAAATTAAATAAATAAATAAATAAATAAATAAATAAATGGGAGCAGGTTGCCATGTAGAGCCCAACAAAGTCATTCAGATGAGACCTTGTATTGGACTGGTTCCTGCTGGTGAGAGTATGCTAGCTTTCGGGCCAGGTAGAGCCCTTCCTCAGGCACAGAAAAAGTCAGCATGCAGTTTATAGCTCTGACATTTTGCCTACCCAAGGAAGGGCCCTGTGTGGTCCGAAAGCTTGCATACCCTCTCCAACAGAAGTTGATCCAGTAAATAAATAAATAAAAATCCTCTGAACTCCTCACTTTCCACTTCTGAGCCCGGGAGGCTTTTATGACTGTCTGGGCAAGCAGCAAACCAGCCTGCAGAAAATGCCCTGCGCTCCTCTAGTCTCCCCGGCCGCTGCTGCCATCTCGGCAAGGCTGTGGTTGCGGTGGGGTTGAGGGCACGGTTTCTGTTCCATTGTGCTGGTTGATATTTGCCTACAGTTTCCTGCCGGGTTTGGGGGCTTGCTCTGGTCTCTGTGGTGGAGGAAGTCGCTAGATATTTTTTATCAGTTCAGGGACCTCAGGCCTACTCCTGGCAGCCCCCGTGTGAATGAGGGAGAGAATGCATGGGGTGCGCCCCCTAGCCAAGGCGTTTGGGGGGTCTTTTATAGAAAAGGAAAGTCAAACGAGACAGCTTTAACCATGCCCCATTGTTACATGAAACTCTTTGTGTTTTAGAAGTTCACTTATTTGGCCTATGGCTGTAAATAAACTTACTACTACTAGAAGTTTGAATACTTATTTAGAAATAAAACATTGCTTAATTTGCCTCTCCCCTGATGACACAAAACTGGGGAGGGACAGCTAACAGCTTAGAAGACAGAAACAAAGTTCAAAATGATCTTGATCTGTTGGAAAACTGGGCTGAAACTAACAAAATGGAAGTTCAGCAGAAATCAATGTAAAGTTTTGCATTTAGGTAAGAAAAATCAAATGTACAAATACAGGACTGGGGGTGGTCCCTGGCTCAGCAGCGATACATACGGAAAGGAGCTGGGGATTGTAGTTGAGTTGATCACAAAGTGAACATGAGTCAACAGTGTGATGCAGCTGCCAAAAAGGCTAATGCAATTTTAGGCGGCATTAACAGAAACATCATTTCCGTGTCATGAGAAGTAATAGTTCCAGTCTATTCTGCGCTGGTCAGACCTCATCTGGAGTACTCTGTCCAGTTTTGGGCACCGCAATTTTAGAAGGACATCGACAAATTGGAACGGGTTCAGAAGAGGGTGACAAAGATGGCCAGAGGTCTGCAAGCCACGTCCTATGAGGAAATGTAGAAATAGCTGGGTCTGTTTAGCCTAGAAAAGAGGAGACTAATAGGAGAGACAATAGCTGTCTTCCACTCCCTGAAGGTTGTCACAGCGACGATGGCAAAGACTTGTTCTCTCTGGCCCCTGAAGGCAAGACCAGAAATAATGGGCTCAAATGACAAGAAAGCAGATTTTGGTTAAGAGTTAGGAAGAACTTCCTAACAGTACGAGCGGTTCGACAGTGAAACTAAATGTCTAGGGTGGCGGCGGGCTCTCCTTCGCTGGAGGGTTTTAAACAGAGGCCGGACGGCCACCTGTCGGGGATGCTGTAGCTGCAGATTTCCTGCACTGACCTGGGGGTGGACTAGATGCCCTCGGATGTCTCTTCCAACTCTATGATTCCTCATCTCCTTTAACCAAGCTAAGCTAAGCACATCTACCTGCAACTTGACGGCTGCATTCCTGTCTCTCCCTCTGCTCCCCTCCCTTCCCTTGTCTCGCTCAGTTTGTAACCCCACGGAGGGGGGACCTGTCTCTAGTTGTTGAGCGTTCAGTGCCAAGCACATTGCTGATGCTATATACTTAATCATTTCACTTTTCATCGTCCCACGTGAGAGGGCAGCATAACATGCTACGGTCGGTTAACATATATTTTTTTTCAATATTTATTTATTTATTTCTCAAATTGAGTACCCCTCCCCTCCTGCCACGGGCAGCCCGGTGCGGCTCACAAGGATAAAAACATATATAAACCGACAAAAACAACAAGATAAAACATTAAGTAAAAGGGGAGCATCACCCCCCCCACGTAATTAAAACACCCCACGCCTTCCCCCTAAAGCACCCCCCTCCCCCAAGGCCTGACGGAACAGCCAGGTCTTACGCTGGCGCTGAAATGAAGAAAGATCCAAGGCCACCCAGGCCTCCACCGGGAAGGAATTCCACAGCCGTGGAGCAGCCACCGAGAACGCCCTCTCCATAGTAGCCCCCCTAAATACTCAGTGGACCTCGAAAAGGGCGCTCCCGGATGACCACAGGAGCTGGTCAAGGGCACGGGGAGTGAAGCGGTCCCGCAGGTAGGTAGGGCCCAAGCCGTGTAGGGTTTTATAGGTAAGAACCAGCACCTTGAATCGGGCCTGGAAGACTGTCGGCAGCCAGAGCAGAGAACGGAGCACTGGTGTAATGTGCTCCCAGCGGCCCGTCCCCGTATGGAGGCGAACTGTCGCATTCTGCACCAGCTGCAGCCTCCGAACTGTCATCATGGGCAGCCCCATGTAGAGCGCGTTACAATAGTCCAATCTTGAGGTAATGAAAGCATGAATGNTAGAAACCTCCCTATCACCCGCATCAACATCCCCCTTCCTCTGTGCCAATCCCGCCGGGGCTTGCTTTCAAACCCTGCCGGCCACGGGTCCCGCTGGGAGAGCTAACCCCCCCTTCAGCCCCCTCTATGAGGGAGGCTAGATGAAACAGCCCCAAAGGAGGCACAACTATGGGGTCTAGCCAGGGCAGCAGCAGGTAGTCTAGGTACGCCCCCTGCCAAGATGACGTCTGGCAGGGGCAAGCAATGTCAGTGTGTGTGAATGTGTGAGGGGGCACGACTTATTAGCTAACAGGGCTGGGCTTATGCCGCTTTAAACTCTGGGAGGCATGGAACCTCAGCCTCTAGTTATTATAGGCCTCACCGCCCGTCAGAGACACTCTGGCCATGGGCACCATATTGAGCTCTGACACGACCAGTGCAAGGGGGCGATAATGCCAGGAGCCAATACATCCTGGCACTGTCAATGCTGAGGGCCATTAAACCACAGGGCTCTCAATGCCAGAAGCTGCAAGCAGCTGCTTTCTCCACAACTCCTACCGGAGATTGATACCAAAGTTCTTCTCCGTCGCCCTAGGATTAGCACTGATGAACAGGTATACCCGTCCAATTTCTGGTACCCAACATTGACTCGAAAATATCAGGTACCAATCGGTACCCAAGTGTGAGCCAATCTGAGGACCCGATGTCTCAGAATGCCATTGTCCGGTCCTGAAATACTGACATCCGGTCCCTGCTTCTTTGGTTTTCTGCCCTGATTTACCAATCGGTAACGGGAAAATTGAAAAACTGGTACTGGAAAATTACCGATTTTCTGGGTATCAGGGGTACCCAATCGGTGATCCGGTAGCCCATCAAATAACCACCACGGCACGTTGAAAATATGAGTGTAGCGCGGCGCAGCCTAATAAGGACGCTGCCCCTTTAAGGGGAGGTAGTGCCAGCCTGCGCGAAGACGCTACACAAGGCACAGGCGCTATAGCGAAGCGAGGGACAGCACCCGATTGCCTGCCACTTGGCCCGCCTCTGGAGCTAGCTCCTCCACCAGAGGGCTGCAAGGGTGCTCGCAGTGGGGATTCCCAACATGGAAGTGCGACTTGAGGGCAGTAATAACCCAGAGGGATGAACTTTGAATAAGGAGGCCAGAGGGCGCTGCCTGGCTAAAATGTAACGGTCCCGCCGTGTAGAACTCTATCTTGGTGGAGAACTGTAGTGGAATGTTTCTGTTGGGAGCCGATTCTGCAAGGACTTACCCCAGGGGGAACCCTGCCCTGTTACAACAGGTATTGCCCGCAGCTACCAAAATAGGTATCCAAATATTTCAGCACTACCTAGGATTCTTCCATCCCTAACATGGCCCCTGGGCCAAATGACAGGCACTGAAAGGTGGGGAGGGGGGGGAAGTCGGTGATGCCTCCTCCTCAGCTCCTGTCCTTGCCGAGGACAGCAAAGATGCAGCCCAGTCGCTGTTTTTTGTTTGTTTTTTTAAATCCTTCTTTATTTGTCAAAAAGGTCAATTCTAAAAAATCGTCCAAAATAAAATCCATGTTAGAAAAATTGAACTTGCACAAGTAGCGACGGTAAATAAACCTGACGTGATAAAAAGATGAAGCCAGAGCCTCAGAGGCATTCCCAGGACAGACTAACGGGGAGGCTATTTACAAAGATCTGTAAACAAAGTCACTGCTAGGAGAGCAACATGGCTTCTTTTCCTTTCGAGGAGGACATTTTTCAAAACTTTTTTTTTTGCTTGTAACGCTCAGTACACGGGCCGTATCCCCTCCCAAAAAACCATACCAGCGTATTGTCTTCCTTGGTATTAAAAGTCTTACAAACATGCATAAGTACACAGCATGGCTTTAAAAAAACAAAACCAAACACTCTACCGATCGACATACGTCTGCACACGGCGGCGGGAAGCCAAACGCCATTTTATTTTTTGCCCCGACGGCAGGAGAGGAGATGAAGTTGCCGGGGTGCGTGCGTGCCAACCGGACAAAGTTTGCCCGCAGAGCTAATGTCGCCGGTGGTGCTGTCGCCCTTCCACTCCCTCCCCCAATCCTGGCACCCCTCAGCCACCCATAAAATTCAGCGGAGGGAGAAGACTTGGTAGCAGGAAAGAACGGCGGGCCAACGTTTTGTCCTTCAGCCCTTGGTGAGTGAATGCCTAGGGGAGGCCAGTGCCTGGACGGATTAGTGGGGCTGCCAGAGAGAGATCTGCGTCACGGGGTCCAGAGTGCACGTACCTCTAGGAACCACCTCCTACTGGGGATGGCCCTTACCAGCCAAAGCAAGCAAGACACAAGGTAAAAACGACACCGATCCCTGTAAAACAGCTCTAAAATGGGGGGGGGGGGGGGGGAAGGGCCCGCTCTAACCACCACTCATCCCCACCCCAAATGAGACTGGCCTCATTTTGACCAGGTTTGACACGGATTCCTTTCCCTCCCCAGAAGACACTTAGTACGAGCTGTCTGGGCTGGATAGGAGTTTGGGGCCAGGTGCTTAAGGGGTGCGCCCAGGATTGGGGGTGGGAAGGAGCAAATTGGGGTGGGAAGTGAACCTCAGGCCCGGGGGCCAAATGCAGCCTGTGGCTAGTTTTTGTGTGGCCCCTTTCCACTTCCTGGATGCAGTCCCTACCCCCCAAGTACCGAAAGACTGAGCTCGGGGGAAGGGAGCAGCGATGAAGGAATGCACATAAGGGGAGAGGAAAGATCCGTGATCCAGACCCTCCTCTTCCTCAACACGCCCCGTAAGCACCCCCAGCTTCTGTGCAGCCCCCATTTTCAAAGCAGCCCCCGGGAGGGGAAAGCTTCCCCACCGCTGTGTTAGGATCAGAGGTGGGGATTTGGGAACCTTTCCCCCCCAAAGGTTGAAAATGATGGAAACGAGTCTGAGAGCCGTGGAGTGGGCCGGCGGGGTGATTAAGGAGGGTTCTCCGGGAGGGATCTATGCTATGGCTATCCCCTCTCCTTGAGCGCATACCCTCATCTCTGCTCCCTCCCCACCAGCTCCCAAGGCAAAAAGAGAAATATTTTTCCTATTACAAGAAGGTGTTTTCTCTCCTAGAATAAAAGCCCCTTCTACACAGGAGGGAATCAGTTGCCTCTGCCCCCCCTGCCCCCCCATCACACACACAACTGCGGTCAATGAGTGGCAGGGGTGCTCCGTGGGGAGATCCAAAACAGCAAAGCAAACCCTGGTCATGACACCCCTGTAACTCGTGCAGATGGGAGGGTGTAGCTGGCTTGGGAAAAGAGAAAATTCCTGCGAGGCATGGGCATCCAAGCAAGGGGAAACGGCAAGAATTAGATGCCATGCGTTAGAAACAGGGAGTGCAAGGGCTCAGCTGGGGAAGCTCGCCCCTCGAGCTGCAGGGAAGCAATGCATTGTTCATCGCAACTGCCTGATCGGCTGATGGAATCAAGCTCAAGAACCAGCTGCCTGAAGGGATTAAAATTCAATACATCGTAACATCGATTGCACATTTCAATCCATAATAAAGGCCACACGGGAACCACGGTATTGCTTGTGCTCTGTCTCACTACAGACAACTAAGCGGGACAGGGCAGGGCGGAACCCTCGCTTTCCTGATTATCAGCAAAGAAGTGCACGTTGCCTTTGGCTTTTATACAATTCCAGTTCGGGAACCTTCCCATTCAATACATTAAGTACCGGGCACTTCAAAAAGAATAAAAATGAAAGCATTAAAAAAAAAACCCCAACACCTTCCAGGTGCCGCCGTCCGGGTCTCTGTCTGAGCGACAACCAACTGCAGTCCCGGTAGCAGGATCCATGAGGTACAAGTGGTGGTGGCGGGACTGTGAATCGGAGGCAGCTCGACGGCCATTTTAGTTGGGGTCCTTGTCTGGGGGGAGGATGCTTTTCTGATTGAATGGAAAAGGCCGCTGACGGCTACCACCACCGTCTCTTTGTAACAACAACAAAACAAACAGTCCAATCCCAAAATAAACAGGAGCAAGAAGAGGGAAAAGCCTCCAGTTCTCCTCCCTGAGAACTCAAGCCAGAACGGACGATCTGCGGCCCGTCTCGTCCCGCGTCGCACAGTCGTCTGCCTGCTTCAGCAGCCTCCGGACCAGCTTCTCCAAATCCTTCCTGGACTTCAGCTCCTCTTCCAGACACTGCTTCATCTTTTTATTCTCCTGGGGCGGGGAGGGAAAGGGAGAGGAGGGATTAAAAACTTAGCAGGGCGCTGAGGAAGCAAAGCACTTTGGGCGGAAGGTGCTCTCGAAGCCTCACTGAATCAGGCTCTTCCATCATTACAGAGACATGTGGGAGAAAACCCAGAGCTTATTGCAAGGTTTCCGGAGACCCAGAGTATGGGTGATTTGTCGGGTTGGGAACCTCTGGCCCCAGCCCCTTTTAACTCAAGTCCAGCACAGCTCCCCACAACTGCTCTGAGGCCACTGCCCCAGAATGGACTGGTCTCCCATGGCAGGTGGAGATGGCTCTGTTGATTGAGGGGTGGTCAGATTTCTGACGCACGTCAGATGTCAGCCTCTGCTGAGCAACCAAGGCCCTTTCCACTGGCTCCGATGCTCCAGGCTAAAAGCCCTCCAGTTGGCTCCCAGCAAAAGGGCACCTCAATAATTAGTCCCCAGAGTGACAGCGTTCCCCACCACCCTGGAGGACCGCTCCTAGCCCATCTTCCCCCCTCCCGGACACTGCCTAGTGTGCTGGTCCCACTCGCCTCCACAGAGGTGATCTCTGAGAGGTTGGCCCCCCTCCTCACCCCATGATCTACTGGAGACTAGCGATCATGGAGATTTTTGTTGGAAATACATTCCTTTGGTTGCATCCCCCGAGCACCTCATCCTGTTTGTTTGCTAGAAACACCAGGAGTAGACAGACAGATCAGGGAACCCTTCCCCCATCCTAGCTGTCCTACTCCTGTCAGGATCTGATTGGTCAATCTCCTCCCCCAGGAGATTTCTCATCTCTTTGTGTCTCAGAGAGCTTCCTTCCTCCCTCTTGAACACACCTAGTCTTAGGACTTAGCATAGATGTAGGCCTTTCCTATCCGACATGTATTTCCTAATAAAGCTACTTAAGCTTAAGTATGCTTCCTGCCTCCTTATTGATGATTAGCTAACCATTTCCCAGTAGATCACGATCCACCTCTTGGTCACCCCTCTTCCAAGTTGTAAGTTCCTGGGCCAGCTTCTCTCAGCTGGGCAGAAACCGAGGATGGAGTCTTGCACAGTGAGCAGACAAGGAGAGAATTGCTTCTTCCTGATGAACAGCTAAGCAGCAGGGATGGGAATATCGGAAGCGGTTCAATACGATTTCCCATCCCTACTGAGCAGCAGGGAGTTCCCCTTTCCTTTAGTGCAGCTGACTGGCCAATTTTAAATTTCCAGTTGGCCCCCAGACATCGTCTTAAGAGTCTCGACCCTGTGCTTAGAAGAGCTGACCCTTGCAGCCATACAGATACGCCCCCACAACTGAAGACAGCAGCAGAGTGAGTGAATCCTCAGGAGAACAGAGGATGCTTTTTCCTGCTCGGTGGAAATCCCTTTGTGCACCTGTGAATCATGCTCCCAAAGAAGGGAGTGCAAGGTCCATGGACTCTAAGTACCAGGACTGCTGCAAACCACATTTCAGATTTCAACAGCCATCTCCAGGTTCTGGGGCTCAAACTATCAGTTGTGCCGCTAGAATTTTTTTCAGGGGGCTGGGGGGAAAGGCTCTCCTTCCAGATGTGCTCCCGCACCGCGAGAAGTGCTGCGACCAGAGTTGAAATGAGGAACTCGTCGGCTACTCACAGGTAATGCCCACAATTCTGAGTACCATACGGGGAGCCCAATGTGATACTCGAATAAGAACCGGGCACCCGGTTTACCGAAAATACAAGCTATCACCATTACCAAGTTACCGATAAACCATTTTCAACAGATCAGGCCAATGCGGCCCGAATGAAACTTTTCTTTCCTCAGACTGATCGGAATTTCGTTGATTCGCCTGCCGCGCGCAAAATGGCGGCAGCGCGCGCAAAATGGCGGCACCCTTACCGCCAGGTGCCATGTTGCATTTGCAGATTGAATTTCTGATGGGAATTTCACCAGCCGTTCCGCTTTTGTGAAAACGGAAGGGCTGCTTTGAACGACCCACCAATTAGCAAAGGAATCGGGATGGTGAATCAAAAAATCAGTACTGAAAGTTAGAAAATCGGGACAAAAAATAGTATTTCGGTGCATCGGGAAACCTGTCGGGCACTAATCGAGTACCGATTAGTACCGATTAATCGAGTACCGATCTGTACCCAATGCTACCAGGTCGGGGTTTTGCAGGTTTATTCATTTTGGCTCTCGTTGTGATGTTATGATATGCCAAAGGGGGCGAGGGCAGGAGAGTCCCCATTGCCCAGCCTCTTTTTCAGCATGACTCCACCCCTTTTTGGAATAACGCTTCTGGGAAAGTGGCAACCCATGCCACAAAGCTATTAAGCCAAGAGCTTCCAATGCAATGACGCAGGCTCCCACTACTGGAGGCGCACAGAGGTCAGCTCAATAATGAAACTTTGGCACAACAAAGGTAGCTGCTCCGCTGCCACTTCTGCCAACAGCGGTTCAATTCACCGTTAGCGCCCGCCCACTTACCTGCTTTAATTCTTTGACCTCATCTTTCAGTGCATAAACTGTATCGACGAGGCTCCTAGAAAACAAACAGAAAGGTGAGATTAAGAGCTGACGGGCAATAAGTTAGAGGTTTTTGCCATGAATAAAGCAAGAGGGAGTTGGGGGCTATGTGCGTCCCATTTGTATTTGAGCTCGCGGTAAGGCCAAGGTGGATCAGCCGTTGGGAGATTATTCGTGGCTCTGGATCGGCAGGCAAAGACCCGCCATGTTTTTTCCTGTCATGTCGGATCTCTGCACGCTGATCTGGATCAGCTCCTATCCTAGTAAGAACATAAGAATTGCCAGACTGGGTCAGTCCAATGGTCCATTGAACCCAGCGACCTGTCTCTTGACAATGGCCAATCTCCGTCGCCTTGGAAAAGTCCCCAACAGGTCACAATGGGGCGATCAATTCCCTGCCGTTCCCTCCCAGGTCTCGACAGTTACGTCCCCTAAACCTACTCGACTACTAGGCGTTAATGGACCTATCCACCAAGAACTTCTCCAATCCTTTTTGAAACCCAGCTATGTCACCGCTAACGTGGCACCGTCCTGCACGTGTGCAGTAAACAAAATCCTTTCATGCACAGAAAAGGATTTTCGTTTGCTGCGCTTACGTGAGATGGTGCCGCGTTGCGTTAGGAGCCAATTTATCTCTCCGATAGAATGGGGACTGGATCTCGGTTAGTTCCCATGCCACCGGACCGTGGATCCAACTGGGCAGAACTGCTGGAGTTGGGATCTACTTAAATAATCCACTTCAGTTGGGAGCGCCTAGTTCATAGGTCGACTGAGCTAGTCACCCAGCCTTGCCCCGGCATTCCCAGGCAAAGAGGTTTCTAACACATTTCACCTGTGAGAATTTGTTCTGGAGTCTCTGCCCCCCAAATGACTTTCTATCATCCTGGAGCAGAAACAGAGCAAAACTCGGGAGACTGTCAACGCTTGGTCAATGCTTCTCACGTTCCAAATGGCCGAAGACGTTTAAACTGAACGCGCTCTGGTCTGTAGCTGATCGGATGGACTCCGAGGGTGTTTTTTAAACGAGACGTTAGCCTACACCAGGTGAGTGTCCACCTGCCTGTTTATTTGTTGTTCACCCCCAGGCAACCACCCACTCAACCCACAGCCCCCACTCATGGCGTGGCCATGGAGGATGTGGAGCCTGCTGTGTGGGCGAACGCTGGCTAATGTGTGCCCATGTGTCAGCTTCCATCAATTAGGTTGCAGGCAGCCCACCAGTCCTCCAGCACCATAGAGTCATGGGAGGAAATCCTAGACTGTCAGAGAAGCAACCGCTTCCTACCCCTCTCTCCGTTGTTTCTCTCACAGGCACAGCCAGTGGGAGCTGCCAGTAAGTGCATGGAAGATACAGGAAGGGGTTGCCCGTTTAGTAGGATGGGCATGCTACACACGTGAGTGGGGGCTGCGCGGACCAAACTGCAGGGGGGCTACCGTCTGGTTTGATTTCACCCAAAGCTTAGAGGTAATTTAGGCGCTCCGGGAGGGACATTTAGGCAAATGTGAAAAGAAATAAAGTTACACAAGTAGGTATTCTCTGGAATGTCCTGGTACGTGAGCAGCGATCGGACACATCCGCAAACGGCACATTCAGATGGATTTCTCAAACCCAACGCTGCTAAAACCCCAGGCTCAGGATCACAACACAGCTCCAGACAGGTCAATGGAGCCACAGATCCAGTTCTTGTTTTAGAAAGAAAAGGAATTCAATACCAAGTGGACAGACTGGAATCGACCCGTACACACCCCAAGCCCCCGTAAACTCAGAGGAACCTGTCAGGGTCCATTCACATGAACACTCTTGTCCAGTGGGTAGTAATAAACCCACATTCCGAGTGTCATGTGAAATCCTTGCCTCTACCTACAGGGTAAGGTAAACCCAGATTAAGGAAAAAGCGTGGAGTTTACCAGGGGTGGTGGCGGTGTGTGAACAAGCCCTTAGTCTGTGTCAAAGTTATGAGCAAGTTCTGAGCACACGGGTTCTCTGCTGCTTTTCCTCAGACTCACACAAGCGCTTCATTTCAAAGGCCACACCCGAAAACCCACTGGAGGTTTGTCTGAGTGCTTTAAAGCGCACATGGGCGCACCCAGAGGCAGCTGACCTGCCTGACTTACTTTTCCTCTAGGACCGTCTGTCCATTGCTCCTACTGTCCTCGACAATGATCTTCTCTTCCTCAAGAAGAAGGACTTGGGGGACGGAGTCTTTGCGGGAGCCTGTCAACAAGAGAGGGCAATTTAGGTAAAATCTCCCCTGGCCGCCGACACCCTTGACCCTCCATGGCCAAGGTCATCCCCCCGCACCACCTGCTTTCATTGTGTTCAACCCGCGCTCCTGATCATCTTCAAGGCGCTTCACGGCCTTGTTCCTCCGATGCATTAGCCCGTAGAGGGAACTTTGCTCTTCCTCTGCCTCCGCCCCTCACCTGTCCCAGTTTCCTGCTCCCTAAACCATCTACGCCCCTTCTTCTGGGCCACCCCTGCCCCTAGAATTCCCTCCCTGAGCACGCAAGTTCTGATCAGTCAAGTGTCACATCCAGCTCAAGGCTCTCTCTCTCTCTTGGACTTGCCTTTGCCCAGGCCAGACCTCTAGTCTGGACCTCCTGCCCAACCAGCTCCAGGTGTCCCTGATGGAGTAAAAGGACTTCTCTCCTGGTGGAGATCCATTTATCACCGGACCTTCCCTCCTTCAATGCAAAATCCGGCTGTTTTGCCAGGAGTTTGGTGAGGAAGACAGGCAGTGGGTGGGATTTTGGGGAATGGAGGTGGTTTATTCTCGAGTCTCATGTGTTTTATGCCAGATTTTATATTTATCTTCTTATATTTTCGTATCTATGTTTTATGGTTTTATTGTTAGCTGCCCCGAGCTGCCATTGGGCAGGAAAGGAGTGGGATATTAAATTATAAAAATAAAATGAACCAACCAACCAACCAATCGGGGACCTCACTGTGCTTTAAACATTACAGCCACTAGGGGAAAAGCAGTGAATACAGGTCCCTGGTTATAAATCTTGAACTCTGAAAATGTTTTTTGTGCCTTCTGAATGCTCAGATAAGCATCTGCCTTTCTATTGTTCGAGGAGAGGTGAGATTAGCTGGTTCTCATGAAGCAGCTTGATACGGCAGATCGAGAGATAATTGTCCTGCTTCCTTTCCAAAGCTACCTGCGATCAGAGATTAGCATCGCCTCACTCTTGGTGTCACGGGGCTGGCTTCATTCCTAACAAGGAGCTGCACGCTAGAGCCAAGGGTGTTTTGTCTTGTAAATACCGACCAGCTTGTTGTTTGCGTTAGACGATATAGCTACAGCAGGGGAAACCGCTAGGGAGCTGAAACTTCCTTTCCTTCAAGATACTACAACCCCATGCCTTGTTTTCTTGCACAAGCTGGTTGCAAGAGATTTTTATTTTAAATCTTTTTCAAGCACGTCACAAATACAAGAGCCCGGTATAGAGTTGCCTACCTGAGCTCAGAGTTTGCTGGAAGCCTGCCCCGGTACAGTAGGCTTCGATCACTTTCAGGATCTGGGCATCTTCTTCCAAAGCGGCCGTACCTGCCGAAACACAGCAAAGAGTGGTTGTTGCGAAAGGCAAAGGTGGCCATCCATAAATCACTTATTCCGGAGTAGGCCCATTGAAGCCCAGAAGCTACACTTGAGTAAGTCGTTTGTGGGATCATGGCCAAAATGGCTTTGGCTTCTCTTGTGAGCATTTCCCCAGAATTTCTGCCAGACGAGAACCAGGCTTAGTGAGTTTGCAACCGATACTGCATGAGATCGGGACAAAGGCCAGACACTCAACTTGGAGACGGGCAATCATATTTTTAGTCATGAGAACGACGGCACAGGGCTTTCCCTCTCATTTGGGATTTTCCAAATCTGATTTAGACACACGAGTGAGCTCAGGGAGCCAATTCTTCCTTGTTTGTTTCCCCATCTAGAAAGTGAATACAATAACTCACCAACCTACAGGGCAGGGACGTTTTGTCCCTTAAATCCACCATCAAGGCTAAGTGCTGCCACAAAGGTGCATCAACCGTAAGTTTGACAGTGGCTGCTGAATGCTTTGCAGGAAGGGAATTTGCAGGGAAGGGAAGGAGCCATTAAGAAGGTAACAAGAGGGTCAAGTTCTGTGACTGATTTTTTTTTTTTAAAAAAAAGCAGAAATAGCTACTTGATTTGGTATCCACAGGTTATACCCACATTTTTCAGTACTGTTTCGGGTATCCAAATTGGTACCCACCCCCCACCCCCCGAATTTCAGCTTTCAAATTTTGAGTTCCTGAAATACACCCTCAAAATTGAAAAAACACCCAGAAGGTTTTCCAAAAATCCAGAACTGAAAGCCGGAAATCTAGGGCTGGAAGTTGAAAAATTGGGACAATTTTGTGTTTTCAAGTTTTTGTTTTTTTGCTTTTGGTATCTCGATTTTGGGTACCCAGTCAGATACCGTTTTGAATACCGAAAAGTACTCCAAAAAATTTCAATTTGAACTGGGTTCTGCAAATTTGACGGGTGCACCTGTTTTTACAAGTACCTGTTTCAGCTCTTTGTGCAACTCATATTAAATAAATCAATTAAATAAATAAACAGCGTGGCAGAGAAGCTGCTGTCCTTGGAAGCCAAGGCTTGTGCAAAACGTCATACAAGCAGAAACCTTACTTTTCCTAATAACGAATTCCTCGTCAGATGGTTTCCTCTCGGTTTTCCTTTTGGGGAGGAACTTCTTCATCGTCTTCGGACTCTTGCTGGAATCCTATAAAGAAACAGGCTTTTCTTCTAAAAGTCGAGCCAATCACAGCAGAGCATTTCCAGCGGGGAGACTCTCTAACCAACAGGTAACTCCAGTGCTCACAGTTAGAAGGATGGATAAATGCTACGGATTTAGGAAAGCTGAAACAGATCTGCGAGTCGCTCCTATGCGGCATCAACCGGAACGGGACACGGGGACCTACCGCCACTGTCACAAATTTTCCGGGGAGGCCGGAAAACGTCCGTGAATGCAATGGCACATCTGGACTAGAGCTGCAAGGGGCACTAAGATTAGTACCTGCGGGTAATGCCCACATTTTCAGGGGCACCTGACAGGCTACCCGAGGACCAATCAGGTACCCGATGCCCGAAAACGTGAGCATTATCTGGCTCCGTCAGTTTCAAAGGCCAGATGGCGCTCCCCGCCCAACCCCCACCAAAGCACCTTTCCGTTGAGAGGTGGTGTGTGTGTTGGGGGGAAGCGACCTTTGAAAATGACAGTCCCCGGCGGGGGCCACTGAGGAGCCAGGCCTAGATACAGAAGGGCCATAAGACACATCTAGAATGAAGTAGTAGCAGGATACGGGAAGCTATGTTGTGTGTGTGTGTACAAACACCCCATTATAAGAACATAAGGAAGTGTCCTACTGGACCAGACCAATGGTCCATCGAGCCCAGTATCCTCTCTCCAACAGTGGCTGATCTCGGTTGCTTGGAAAAGGTACTCAACAGGTGACAATGGGGGAGGGGGGGGGAGATTCATTCCCTGTTGTTCACTCCTAGCTCCTAATAGCTCCTAATGGACCGATCCTCCAGAAACTTGTTCAATCCTGTTTTAAACCCAGCTCTAGTACTGGCCTTGACCACACATTTATATATCTAATGCAAGTATATAATGCACACAGACATATACAAATATATGCATAACTATTATAAATGCACATACAAACACGTATAACACACACACACACACACGCACACACACAGTGTTAATATTTGATAAGATTGTAAGGCAGGGCTGGGGAACCTCAAATGTGGCCCGTGACTAGTTTTTAGGTGGCCCCTCCCAGTTCTTACCCTCAAGCGCAGAAAGACTGAGCTCAGGGGAAGGGAGCAGGGATGAGGGCCTGCTGCACACGAGGAGAGAGGACAGCTCCAGGATTTGGTCCCCTTTTTCTGAGTGCTGCCCCCTTAAGCACCCCAGCCCCAAACTTTTCCGCAGCCCCTCGGAGCTTGTCCTGATTTTCAAAGTGGCCCCCGGGAGGGAAAACGTTCCCCTCCCTTGCCCTAAGTTTAGGAACGCGGAGCGTTTGATTCCCTTGGACAAGTCGCAATGATGCTCTCTGATTGGAGAGAAGCGCTGGAATGGGAAAGGGCCGATGCAAATATTTAAAGAGAAAAAAAGAGAAAAGAAATCTACTGGTTGAACAAAAGACTGGCCGTGTTCTCCTGAAGTGTAATGTCGGTGTCCCGGTCCTACACATTTTGCACATGCGCGTGTACAACGTATCAGCCACTCAGACGGTAACTCACAGCGTGGCAAGCATGAACAGGGACAGGAAAGAGCTGTGTATTAAGTTTAAGAGCTGAAGCATGCACAACAAGCAGAAGACACGCGTCTCCCCTTACCTTTAAAATATAAGACATCCTCTACCATGAATATGGAAAGAAAGAGAAGGTGAGTGTGAGAGGATGACGACCACTTCGATCGAATCAATCATTCTAACACAACATTTCGATATTAGTGACGATGGGGGTTTGAACAGCATCACGCACAATTAGGAATGATGAAGTAATGAAAACACAAACTACGTGGCAGGCCGGGGACTAATCGACTGCTAATCCAGCAAGAAAAAAATTAATGAAATTCTTTGGCGAGGAGGTCAGCAAACTTGACTGCTGCCCCGCACCCCCACCCCGCAGTGAAATGAATAAAGGTATCATTGATGATCTGGATTGTAGCAGCCCCTGGCAGGCCACAACGCTCTGGGTCCCACAGAGACAAAGCACCAGACGGTCTGTGCCCCGAGGCGCGTACAATCTAAAGAGCGTTGGATGGTCAGGGGGGACTGAGATGCAGAGAGGGGCGAGACTATTCTCGAGGTCACTCCAGCACCCTAGCCCACTGCCACCGGTTGCTCTATGAGCTCCAGCTTTGGGGTGGGGGGAGGAGCTGAACAACCTTCTAGTCCCTCCCAAGGTGGATTCCTCCTTCCTTCCCAAATTTTAGCAGAGCTGCATCACAGACGAGGATTGATTTGAGGATTGTCAGCAAGCAGTTCTCGGTTTGTCAGCCAGTTTCACAGCTGAATCAGGGACAGGATTTGCTCCCATCAACAGATCCCCACTCCGTAGGTCCAGAGAACCCACAGGGTGACCCCCAGTCATATTCCCCCCTGGGTGGGATGCATGCAGGTATCTCCTGCTGACCCAAGGAGACACTGTTTTAGCACAGAAGTGGGCTGCTTTTGCAGGAAAGTATGGCAGGTGACAAATGTCCTACTCATCACCTCTCACCCCACTAACCCAAATCCATCCAGCAAACGGGTACCCACGAGCCCCAGCTGTGTCATCTCCAATAATGATTCGATACAGGATGGGGACAATGACCCACTTCGAATGGAAAGGGTAACACCGAGAACACCAGGTGCGTAAGCAGGATTTTGGGGTTTCCTGACTCTTAATCTGTGAAACTCCCTGCTGCATGATAAAGCAACCAGTTCAGCCTGCCTGGAGGCCTCTTAGAAAAGTTATTCCCTTCATCAGATTCCCCTTCTTCCTGGAAAATAACGTGCTCCGTTCCAGTTAAGCTCTGAACTCTATTGTATTACTTTGTAAAGTGCCAGGTACACTGCTGGCGCTATATAAATGTTTGTTAATAATAATAAATAATAACTCTCTTTCGGGGAGTGGTGTCATTTTCATTCACTTGAAATGGGTCTTCTAAGAGAAACCACCCCCCCCAGCCTGATCTGACCACTCCTTCCAGCCTCGTGCTTGATTTATTCAGATCTAATCTCATCAGGGTGTGCAAAAATGTATGTGAAATAGCTTTTATTTTGTGCTCAATTTGATAGTTGAAACACAGTAGCTTTGGAGGTGAACACAGAAGAACATAAGGAGTGCCGTACTGGGCCAGACCCAGTATCCTGTCTCTGACAATGGCAGCTTCAGGGATACGACCAATCAGTCATCATGGAATGATCCATTTCCTGCTGTTCACTCCCAACTCTGGACAGTCAGAGGCCTCATCCCCCGACCAATCTAACAGCCTTTCGTGGACCTATCCTCCAAGAACTTGTTGAACTCCTTTCTGAACCCAGTTACAGAACTGAAACGGGTACTAGTACCACGGGGAATACCCACATTATTGAGTATCGCATCGAGTACTTGATGGGCTACCCGGGTACCGTTCAAGCACCCGGATACACACACACACAAATTTGGTAATTTGCATTACCGATTTTTCGATTACTGAATGAGATTGAAAAAAAATAAAATAAATTGGGACTGTAAGTTGACTTTCCGGGACACAAAATGAAGAACAGGTGTCGGAAGTCGAAAATCGGTACCGGAAGTTGACATTCTGGAACTAGAAGTCGACATTCCAGGACATCGGGTATGTGAATTGGGTTGCAATCGGGTCCCGATAGGTACCCGATGTTTTCAAGCCAAATTCGGGTACTGGCAATTCATTGGATAGACCCGTTTTTGCGGGTCCTAGTTGCAGCTCTACTCTTGACCGTCACAACATCCCCTGGCAAGGAGTTCCACAGGTTAAACTGTATGTTGAGTGGGAAAAAAAGGACTTCCTTTTATTTGTTTTGAACCTACTGCCAGTTAGCTACACAGGCCGTCCCCTAATGCTGTAACAACAGTTTGGTCTGTAACGGACCTCTGTAACAACAGACCCCGTCCCCTAACTCTGTAACAAGTACCTCTTCCTTGCATTATGAGCTGCAATCTGATCACTTCATTTTAATTCAAGAGTTAGGGAGATTTTGTCATTCAGTTATTTTGAAAAAGGAACTTGGCTTCCTGTGTAGGTCTTAGGTAATTCACCCAGCCGCCCTGGACCCCAAGTAGATATAAAAGGGCTTGTGAGGCCAAGTTTGTAAATTATTATGATTAGTTATTATTTATATAATGCAAGCATAATTCGACCCAGGTCCCTGCCCCAAAGGGCTTACAATCTAAGAAAGGCAGGGGAGGGGAGACCAGGGAGAGGGGAACACAGGGAAAGACAAGGATACATTATTGAAGTTGAGACGCCACAGGTGCACGTGCTTAACTTAGTTATAGAGAAGAGAAAGGTTTTGAGATTCTTGGCTGGGAAAATCTAGAGAGCTGCAGAGCATTCATTTGATTGTTATGGCCGGGGTGAATCTGGTTTTCATCTGTGAAAGTTACCCAGGCAAATTTCCCAGAAAGAGCTTTAACTAAGGACTCTAGAAATGGGGGCCTCGCACAGTCTTTTTAATTTGAATAAGACACATGTGCTCATTCTGATGCATTAAACCTAACGTTAACACTACGGGGTCTGCTATGGACCAAAATACCTCTCTGCACAAGCACGTAAAGACTTTCCCCAAACTTCCCAGTTTGCGGCCTACGCCAAAGCTTACCTCTTTGTAACTGAGCGCCACCGACGGCCTGAGCGGAGGGGCCGGTCTGAGGCAACTTAAGGACCAGGGTTTAAGGATTTTGGGCGGTTCCAGTGGGCCACGACTCTGTCCAGTAGAAATAAAAGTCTGAGAAAATAGCTCATGAGACGGCGAATGGCGATTGCCGTTCCAGGCAACAGACACGGGGGAGGAAACAGGCCAGCATCTCAGGGCTCGGGAATGACCCACACAAAGTGGCAAGGCTTGCCACCAATTCACTGCCTGCCACAGGGGCGAGTGTCACGTGTGTTCACTCAAACCCAGGAGTAAGCCACGCGGCTTCGCTGCCGGGAGCCTCCCCAGGGAATTCTTCAGTGGACCCACGCAGAAGTTGAAAACATGATACAAAAACCAATGTTTGGCCAATGACACCTCCCCGGTCCGTGCCCCCCGGATGCGGTCAGCCTGTCTACCATAGAGACACAGGAAACCTGAGCGGCCGCCTTAGTTCCTGTCTCCGTGATGAACCCCGGATGGGCCCAAGTTTGCTTTCCGCCTGGCAATTTCCGCACAAACGGTCGGCTTTGTCAATTTCAACTGGAGTGCGGGAGTTTGACTAGGACAGCTGGTCTCTCTACCGATCCTGCCTCTCGATGGGCTCCCCTCCTGATAGTCAGGGTCCATAGGGTGGCAGCAAAAATAAGGAGCAGCTTGAATGGTTTGGACCAACTGCTCCGCTTTGGGATGACGCCGCGGCGGTTACCGTGGAGCACGTTTGCCCCGCGGATACCATAACACCAGGTTGAGAATCTCCGATGTAGATGTACTTGGTATCAGTGCAGGACTAACGATAACGTGCTCTCTCTCTCCCTCCCCCATCTCCCCTGCAGCCTAGGCTACGGGAGCCTCTAGGGGACAAATTTACAAACTGACACTGATTTGATAACTAGCAACTCACTGAATACAACACTCTTTGTGCCCATATATGTCCAACTCTTCTGGCGACAAGGAGTTTAGATTGGTAAAACAGTATCGATGCTATGGCAGGTACTGAACACACTGTAGCAATAAATAATAATAATAATAGGATTTTCATCCCCAACCACAAAACAATGGTGTTGGGGACACAGAGAGGGACCTGTCTGGTCCCTAAACCTCTGGAAAAACAACAGCAAAATGAATGCGTGATGGGGAACGCAAGGGCTTGTAGGATCTTAGGAAAGGCAGGACTATAACAAAGGCTCCTTTTCAGACTAAGTGCCTGCAGGATTAGGGCCACTACAGCACTCGCCCGGGGTCAAAAATGACACTACAACTCAACATTTCTCTCATTCACTGCAAAGAAAGAGACACTTGTCTAGAGTTTGGAAAGCTGTCCCCTTACAGACAGCTCTTCTGTTCAGCTCTGCCGGTGCCTCCTCCCCTCCAGTCCTCAGAAGAACCTCATCCTTGGCTCCCTCAGGGGCACTGTGCATCTCTGCAGCTTCTCCGTTGCGGGGCCCCATTTCTCTTTCCTTTTCTAGGGCTGGCTGTTGACACTAATTGGCCATTAATCCCCTGTTCAGGACTCAGGCGCTAGAGGGCTAGCATGCTGGAAGGCAAGGGGGACCGGTCCTGTCACAACTCATCTACAGCCCCCACCACAGGGACTCACCCAGCCTGGGAGAGATTCTACAACGGACCCAGAGCAAAACAACTGCTGTAACACAACACGTTGTGCCTAGTCAATAGGGAGCTGCAGGAAAACGCAGGTCGAACCAGAACGACACAACAATATACTTACAGAATGAGCACTCCAGGAGCGGGTTTTGGAGAGCGATCGACATGAGACGGTCCCTCTGGTCAGCCTCTGCAAATGTTCCAGCCATTCGTGCAGATCCTGGCTGCTGTTACAAGACACCGTGATTCGCTCCATCATAGTCCCTGCAGGACGGGTGGGGGGGGTCAAACAAAGGGAGGAAAGATCTGAAACCGAGCCATTTTGATCACCATCCCCTCTTGTGTTTGCAGTGCAAGAGAGGGCCACGGGAAAAGCCTATTGCAGAGAGGGAAGCGGAGTTTGGAGGGGCCTCGGCCCAACTGCATTGGGAACCCTACTCCCGACGCGGCCAGGATTTACCAAGCGCAGGCCTGATGTAACAGGGGTCGCCCCGCCCACCACAGAACGCGCTGACGTCATGGCAACCTGAGCGGACAAAGTCATGCCAGAAAAGGGGCGGGGCGATGCCTCAGCTCCGCCCCTTTTACGGCGTGACTCCGCCTACAGCCCAAGTTTGAGGGGTTTGGCTTGGGAAAGCTCCTGACTGGAACCAAACTCAGTTGGGTCCCATTGGCCTTGGTTTGGTCTGCAGCCCCCCCAAGAGAAAGAAAAGAATCCCTCTGTTATGGGCTCGATCAAACCAGCATGAAATGGATGGTTATTATGTTGTTCAGACTTCAATGGGCTTTGGATTGAATCCCAAGAGAACCAGGCGGGCTATGCCCTGGAACAGTCAGCTGGATTCCAAACTAGAGGAAGCAGCAGGGATGAAAGGCTTCTCGACAAAGGGAAGGTTTGCCCCAAAGAAAATTCATTGAAAACATCTTTTTCTTCCCCTTGTCTCAAACGAGCACGAGAAGTCCAAACCACCAGCATTTTCCACAGAAGAAAAAGCTGGATCCAAGTCAAGACAAAATTTGAAAAATGATTTTTGTTTCGAGTCGTTCCAAATCACAAATCTTTCCTAAAGGGAAATTTCACTGGAAGCAAATTCCTCCACTAAAAGCGTTAGCTGCAGATGAAGCTTATATATATTTCACAGTCGGAGTACGTTTTTAGATGAGAGGCTGTTTTTCGCGGAGTGGTTTAGACATTGAGATTTCATAAGTCCGGACCTCCGTCCATGCGCTAGCATGCTGTTTTCAGTGGCGCCAGCTAACGTCTGGTATCAGGGGGGAATGTCTAACACCCCCCTCCCCGCGCGCGAGTTTGTCTCTCCCAGACGCCGCATTCCGTGAGAAACAGCGTCGTGTCTAAAAACACCCAGAGACAGGGCTTTGACAGGCATTTAAATAAGAGGGGCTTGGCTGAAACAGCCTACAGTAATCTGTGAATAGCATAATTGTCTGGGCTGGGGGACGAATGATGGGCTAGAGGAAATGAAATTAAAAGAAAGGGAATTTTAATCTAAGGATGACTATTAGGGAAAGCATCCAGATAGCAAGATGCATCAGTCTGGGGAATTGTCCATTCACAGAAATGACAGGAGTCCGAACACTAGGGCTGGGCGAAAAGAACCGAGTTCGGAAATTCGGTTCGAAAATCGAGTTCGGTTCGGAAGTTCGGTTCGGTCGACCGAACTATTCCAGTTCGGTCTGAACTCCGAACTTCCGAACAGAGTTCAGAAATTCAAACCCCATTGAACTAAATGGAATATTATCGTATAGGGATGGGCAAACAGGACCGAGTTCGGAAATTCGGTTCGGTTCGAAAATCGAGTTCGGTTTGGAAGTTCGGTTCGGTCGACTGAGCTGGTCGAATTCGGTTCGAACTCCGAACTTCTGAACACACAAGACTTTTAAAAAACAGAGCTGATAAAGTTGGAATTCTGCCTTGATCAAGAGATGGGGCAAGTAATCTTGTTCTTTTTCCATCTCTAGGTATGAGGAATGCGTGACTTTGGTAGTTTCTTGGAAGCTGAAAAGTCATGCCAGAAAAGGGGCAGGGCAATGCCGTAACCCTTTATGATATGACCTCCACCTACAGGAAACCCATCCTGGTCGTGCTGTTCTTGTTAATCATTCATCTAGCGCGTCCAGTGTTCAGAGTGCTTTACAATCTCTCGTTCACCCTTGCAACAACCCTGGGAGTCAGGTCATTATTATTCTCATTTTACAGAGGAGGGAACGGAGGCTGAGAGCATGCAACTTGCCAAGGCCACCCACTGAGTTTGTGGCTAAAATGGGATTTGAAACCTGGTCGCCGAGTAGGCCTGAAACGACATGTGGCAGTGTCCGACAATTCTGTCGGAAACCTCCCATCCGTTGCCGTTTTCCCGACACGGCATGGACATGGCATCCCCATACTTGTTCTAATACGTGCTGCTGCTTTCTGCTATTGCCTGTCGCTATTTCTTGGCAGCAAGAAATTGTCGGAAACCGTCACAAATCCCATAAAGTGTTGGAAAACGCTGCAAAGTGTCGGAACGTGTTACTAAAGTGTCAAAAAACTGTTGGAAAAACTGCCGGAAATATTGGTGGAACTGTTGGAAATTGTCACTGTTATCTTAAGTGCCGCAGAATATCTGGAACTGTCACAAAATGTCAGATGGTGCCTTAAACTGATGGCAAATGCCGTCGGAGCGGCGGCAAGACTGTTGAAATGTCAACAGTAAACAGCGAAAAAGTAAATAACGCTGCTGCTTCAGGTCTACTCCGAAGTCTAAGTCCAACACCTTATTCACAAGCCTGCGCTGAGCTACATGTAAGAGCTACCATGATGGGTCAAAACCATTGGTCCACCTCATTCATTATCCTGCCCACATTGTTCGATCCCAGATTCCGACAGTCAGAGGGACACACCTTGGGCAAGAGGCACCCTGACCCCTTGGTCAATAGCCATGGATGGACACACTACTCTCCAGTCCTTTCAAAAATCAATTTCTACTACCGGCCTTTTTTTATCCCATGCTGTGATGAGTTCTACTGATTAACGGAGACTTGTGTGTGGAAAAAAGTACTTCCATTTTTGACCTTTTTTCTTGAACCTGCTCCCCCATTATCTCCCGCTTTCTCTCCCTAACCTCCTCCTTTGATCTCCGCCTCTGGACCAATTCCCCCACCCACACTGATGGCCACTCCCTCAACCTCATCGTCTCCAGAAACTGCTCTGTTGCTGATCTCTCCTTTGATTCTTGTCATAAATCTGACCACCTCCTCGCCTCCTTCAACCTCTCCCACCAACCCCCCTTGTCTTCCCCCGCTCCGCACCCTTTCCACAATTTGCAGGCCGTTACCCCTCTTGACTTCCCCTCCTCCCTCTCCCCCCTCCTCCCTTCAGTCTTCTCCTCCTCTTCCCCAAACCCTGCCATTTCTTCTCTTAACAGCTCTCTCGCTTCAACCCTTGTCTCTCTTGTCAACTGTCTCGCTGATATCTCCGCCTGGATGTCTCAGAGCCAGCTCAAGCTCAACATGGCCAAGACTGAACTCCTTATTCTTCCTCCCTCCTCTTCCCTGTCCATCCGCATCGATGGAGCCACCATCCATCCTGTTCCCCAAGCCCATAGCTTGGGCTTCGTCTTTGACACTCATCTTTCCTTTAAGCCTTACATTGACTCTGTTGCCAAGTCCTGCTGCTTGGCCCTCCATAACATCGCTCGGATCCGCCCCTTTCTCTCTATTTTCTCTGCCAAAACCCTTGTTCATGCCATGGTCATTTCTCGCCTTGACTACTGCAACCGTCTCCTCGCTGACCTCCCTCGCTCTCACCTGCCCCCCTTATCACCATCCAAATCTCCACTGCTAGGGTCATCCATTCAGCCTGTCGCTTTGACCACGTGCAGCCTCTCCTCTCCTCTCTCCACTGGCTCCCCCTTCCCCAACGCATCCATTTTAAACTCCTGGTATTCACCTATAAAACACTTCACAACCAAGCTCCCCACTATCTCTCAGCCCTAATCTCCTTACGCACTCCTGCACGCGCCCTCTGCTCCTCCTCTGTCCCCTCCCTCACTCTCCCCCGTCTCCTATGCTCCCCTAACTGCCTTCGTCCCTTCTCCCTCGCTGCCCCCCATGCCTGGAACTCCCTCCCTGCCCACATCCGCCTCGCCCCCTCCCTCCGCACCTTCAAATCCCTCCTCAAGGCCCACTTCTTCCGTGCCGCCTTTGCCAATGCCTGCTAGTTGTTTTTCCCCAAATACGTACAGTCTGCCCTCCTCTGCAGACTCCTGCCTAACTGTAACCAAGCCAAGCACGCGCACCTGAGACTTCGCAGCCGCTTGCATGTTTGTTTGCTTCTCCCTTGTCTTCCCTTTGTCCCCTCTCCTTGTCGCCCCCTCCTTGTTTTTTTAGATTGTAAGCCGTAGGCAGGGACCGCGTCTTTATCTTTGTTCTGTAAAGCACCAGGTACACGGCTGGTGCTATACAAATGTTTATAATAATAATAATAACTGGACATTCTCTAGCTGTTTTATCAGTAGCGCATGTATGACAGTGGTTCCCATTTGTTTTGGAGGGGGTGGAGAACAGTACTCTTTCTCCAGCATGCAATCTGCCAACTGACACACACTGAAGTCTGGGGGAGTCCTCGCCTGGTCACTGCAGATTAAAATGCACAGCAGTAAAACAAAAGGCAGGCCTCTCTGTGTTACCAGAGGGGGTGGGGAGGGAAGCATAGACAAGTAAACATCATTCGCACACTTGCCATCGTGATGGAATAAAGCAAGTGATAGAATTTGGTTCTAGTCTTGCCTTACCTAGAAACTCAGTGGGTGACCTTGGGCCAGTCCCATTATTCTCTCAGCCTAACCTACCTCACAGGGTTGTTGTGAGGATTAAAAAGTGTTTGTTCTATGTAAAGTGCTCCGAGTGCCATGGCAGGGGGGCACTATATAAAAATAAAGATCATTATGATTAAATCAGGGGTAGGGATTCTCTGACTTGGGGCCCAAATCCAGCCTGTTGCTGTTTTTCACTGGACTCCTTTCCATTGGATCCAGTGAATCTGGTCCCTACAATCAAGCACCGGGCAAGTAAGCTAAGAGGAAGGGAGGTGGATGATTCATGGCGCAGATCCTTGACCTGGTCCCTCCCCCTTGCTTCTCCCCTCATCCCAAGCACACCCCTTTGCCCCTGACTCCTATCTGGACCGCAGAGCTTGTACTAATTTTCACAGTGGCCCACAGGAGGGCCTTACACCAGGACAGAATTCTCCTACAACAGGCTGCGTGGAAAGCGCACCGACCTGTGATTTCAAAAGTATGCTCATTCCCTTCCGTTTCTTCTAATTTTGTCAGCGCCATCCCTGTCAAGGGCAGCTTTCCCTGCAAAAGAAAAGAACCCTGGATTACTCCTGGCCTCCCTCTTTAGCTCATGGTCAAACCGTTTCTTCTGGGGGGAAAAATGGAGATGATCCCTTTTCACTTTAGGGGACATTACATCGCCCTGCCCTTCGCTGGGCTGGCAGACATCTGGGCTAGGAGAAATGCCTCCCGTGTTAGCTCTCCTGTGGCAACGGCCAATTGTGGCTCGCACATCTGAAGTGTCCTGAGTTTTCTGGGACCTCCACGATGCAGCCAGCAGGGGTACTGGTGGTTGTCCTGCAGTCCTGGACAGGTGCTGCAAAATCCCGCATTTCCCCGCTGTCTTGGAGGCGCGAGGGAAACATTGGGAAAGGAGAAGGGACGGGACACTTTTGCTGTGGCCGGAGGCGCTCAAGTCCAGCTCCCCCTGGTGGCGGCGGATGAGAGTCAGGCTGCAGCGCCTCCAAGGGGCTCATGCTGGGATGGGGGGGTGGGGTATGCCCCCTTTCACCTTCCCTGCTTGAATCAAGCACTTCCCGTAACCTCGCACTCAGCACTGGCTCAGGGTCCTGTGCAGTGCCCTGGGATCAGCTCCAGCGCAGGCAGCTTGGCCGGCATCAAATATGTAAATCTGATGCCCCTGCCCAGGGGCGTCCTCTGAGTCTGGGCTCTGGCAAGGCTGGGGAGCCCCAAATTGCAGCAGGAAAAAAGCCACACTTTTGCCTAGAAACAGGGGGCACTGTCTGGTTGGCCCCGTGGGTGGAGATGGGTGTGCACCGGACGCACGCATGCACAAACACCCACCCGCCTGTGGTGTTTACACGGGCGCAGACCCATCCCACCACTGACCCGTTTACACACGCAGCCCCCTGTTTAAAGAAACAGGGGACACTAAAAAACCAGAAATCCTTGCAAATGGAACACGAATAGCAAAAGGGGGGAGAAAAGCACCTCCTTGTGTTTAACCAAGACAAATTTCATTTTAAAGTTCTTTTTAAGATAATAATAAAAAAAAATGATCAGGTCAGCCTCAGCGTTAAACAACGGCCTATTGCCTGGACAATAGAGATTGCAAATTGCTCTTTTAAATTTGCATAAATCAAGATGCGTAAATTTGATACAAATGATGTACTGTGTCGTCCCTCATTTCGTAGTGCAGGGCTGGAGAGGCCACGCTGTTCTGTGTAGCGAACGCTGCTGTGTCTCACATTAAATGCTTCCCAAATGGGGCTTACTCCATCTAGAGCGAGAGCCAGGATCCTGACCTATATTTGATATTGGCTGTTTTTACACGGACTCCACCCACCGCTGGGTGTTCCTGCGGGGGCTGCGTGTGTAAACGGGTCAGTGGTGGGATGGGTCTGCGCCCGTGTAAACACCACAGGCGGGTGGGTGTTTGTGCGTGCGTGCGTCTGGTGCACACCCATCTCCACCCACGGGGCCAACCAGAAAACCGGAGGGGGTGTGTGTCCATGTAAAAGGGAACACCCCCATCTCCATCCACCACGCGAGCACCCCCACCCCCCACCTGTGTAAAAACGGCCATTGTGCTTGTCTGGGGTCAGAGCATTATATTTCAGTCTCAAAACGGGGTCTTTCCAGCAAAAAGTCCAGAACCTTCACTGTCAATCTCAGCTATGTTCTCTGAAAGCAAAGAAATGCCCTTGATAAATCTAGTCTCTCGAGCAATATTACTCTGGTCCGTGGATATCTGAGTGAAATCACCACGAGGAAGTTCCTCCTCTTCTGGGAATTATGGCACGGCTAAAGTTCGTCCTCTGAGATTAGAAACACTCAGCCCTCCCATAAGCTCCTGGCTGTGCGCTGCATCAGCTAGAAGAAAAAGCACAGGCTGAGCCTCCATGACTATTAAGGCAGAGGCGGCTGCCTATCAAAACGCTAAAACCTTCCTCAGCAAGGACCGCATGCCCCTTCAGGATCGCACTTTGAAAACTGGGGCGTGGGTTCTGTGTGGGAGCTGTCAGGCTGAAGGAAAGTTAGGTGCGTTTTAGTGAAGGGGGTCCCCAAAATGTAGCACCTTGACGTTAATGAATGTTTGAGGGTCGAAGAAGCATTGCTGGGCTCTTGCTTTCCCGTTTCACCTCTTAGCCAGCTGAAAATCTGAACGCAGCCTTTTCTCCTGCCTTATTTCTGCTTTTAATTAGCGCTCTTCACTAGGACGGATTGTTTTTAGGCCATAACAACTTTCAGTGACTTCGATCTGACGTGGAACTCTGAGGCCACTTTTAGAGGAGCGGGCTGACCTAGAGCGTTGAAAAACCACGCTTTGAGAAAAGTCACGTGGGGGGGGGGCATTTAGAGGCACTGGAAGTCGCCGGCCGTCACTGGAATCGCGGCTGGCACATTAGTTAGTTTAGTTTAGTTTATTCATGGCATGACCCAAGTCCATTGCCAAAAGAATACAGTACAGAATTAAAATATAAAAATGCCATTAAAATAATACATCGCTGACATATTAGCAGTCAACAAGCTAACACAATAAAAACAACCACCATAAATCCTCCATTTAGTCCAAGGCTGATCCAAAACAGGGCTTAAATTTCAGAAATGATTCCCTCTGAGCAAAGGCTTTAACCGAAAAGGACATCACGCTACGCATCAGCTCCTGATGGGTATCCATCAAAAAAATAGAAATTAGATCTGAATTAGATCTTCCCGGGAATTTAGCCAGCCAGGAGGCAAGATGTAACTCCCTTGAAGAATTATACAAGGGACAATCAAACAAAATATGGGCAACCCTCTCAGCCTCAAGATGATCGAATGGGCAGAGTCTGAGGGCGACAGGTACAGCTGATCGGCGCCCCTTCAAAATATTGGAGGTTAGCGGGTTCAAACTAGCCAGGCAGAAGTATTTAACGGCGCATTCGTTTTAAAATGCGCTTCTAAAAATAATGTGCGAGTCATGATTCCAGTGACGGACGGTGACTTCCAGTTCATCTAAACCCCTTCTGTGTCACTTTTCCCAAAGCACGTTCTTCAACGTTCTCGATTGGCCTGCTCACCTCAAAGTGGCCTCAGTTGCATTTGTCTTTTATCGTGTGAAAGGCACAATGGGCTTCTGACCCAAAACCTTGAATTCAGAAACCAAGGTATAACGTTTGTTTTTATTCGGAGTAAAACGGGGGAGGGAAAGCGGAAACGGCTGAAAGGCACAATTACAAACTCGTGCCACGAAGGGGAGAGGTGGGAGAAAACTCGTGTGTGAATGCAGCATTAGCTAAAGAGAGGCTCCCCCAGTAATATTGGCGGCAATACACCTTTCCTTCCATTAGGAGCTGGAAAACCTTTGTATTACGGAGTAGCTCTCCTGGTAAGCCAATGCGCTTTGCTGCTGGAGTATTACTCTGAAACACGGGTTGGGACATCAGTCTGGGTTCCATTACAAAGGAATGGAACCTACGTATTACAAAGCCTCAGGAGAAAAAGGGCAGAGTTAAGGTGGTGTGTGAGGCGTGGCCGAACCTTAACTTTTCATTTCTCTATTCAATATTTCTGAACATCCTGCTGTCCGGGGATCCCGCCATCGCACCTGAATTTGGAGGGCAATCGGGCTTTTGCTGGGGCGGGCCTATCGCTGTGGAACTCGCTCCCTCCAGATGTTCCATCTCACAGTTCCTCCCTCCTCGCCTTTAACAAGCACCTCAAGACTTATTTATTCTCCAGGTGTTTTTAGGATCCAAGGCAGGTTCCCCTCACTGTACTCCGTCCTTCCTCTTTATCCTCCCCATTAAAATTGTTTAAAATTGTTTTTAAGTGGCTTTTATGTTGCTTTATTGTATTGATTTGTGAATTGCTTCAAGTGGGGCACTATATAAAACTATTATTATTAGATCTTTGTCTTCACCAGGTTTTCTGACCGCTAAATGTTAGACAGTTCAAAGGTGAGAAAGGGTGGTAAGATTATGAACGCATTGACAGCCTCTCTGCTGGGGTCTAGAGTTCACAGATCCCACTGCACTTACCCCAAGCACTAGCTGCAAGTGAGATTCTTTGACTCGCACATGTTCATGACCCTGAAGTGTGAAGGCATTTGTAGCAAGGGTGCTGGCACCTACGGTAAGCCTGTGTTCTACATTTCCTGGCTGTGGGGGCACTGGGACCACAACAGAGAGGTTTTGGGAGGCAGGGGAACCGAGTCTATCTCAGACGCTTGGCTTTCTTCTGGGCGCCCAACTCCTTGCAAATCAAAACTCAACGGTGCCTACCTGATAGAGAAACCCACTCATCCGAGGGCTGGCAGACAACATTAGCAGAACAGTCGGGAACAACATGAAATACCTCTCGTCTCTCTCCTGAAAGGAAGGACAACAACTCACTTACATCCACAACCTGCAACACGTTTCACACACCTTCTGCAGAACACCCGTTGTCACAGCCCAATCCTGTTTCCAATCAAGTCATCAGGAACGCTCTCCATGACTGTACTGGGACCAGGATAAGAACATGAGAAGCAGTGCCCTACTGGTTCAGGCCAATGGTCCGTCTAGCCCACCATCTTGTGTCCAACAGTGGCCACCATTGGTCACTTCCAAGGCATCCCCAACAGGTCACAATGGAACGATCCATTCCCTGCTGTTCACTCCAGACAGTCAGAACTTAACGTCCTTTGTCCAACTTGATTAATAGCCATTTATGGACCTATCTTCGAAGAACTTATCCAATCTTTTTTTAAAAAACCCAGCAAGAAGAGTACCGGGAACACAAGCGTTCTTGTGATGTCTTAGCACAGGGAAATGACGGGGAATTTGCCCTTTTAAGCCCCTTACCTCACTCGCTCCACACTGGACCATGACCTGCGACATATAGATGACATTTCCCAAAGTTTTGATATCTTCTCCTTCCCAGCCCTGAATGGACTCTGAAAGAATCTGAAGTTCAAGCTGCTTCCTCTTCCTCAGCTCCTGGCATTGGGACTGTCAGCGTAAGAGTGTTTGTTAAAAAAAAAACAGAACATGGAAACCCCAAAACCAAGGCCAGCTCTGTCCCAACAAGAGACAGTCTCTTCAGCAAGGCCCCCCCCACCCGTCTGACGGCAACAGCTGGAGGAGCCCAAGGCAGCCGTTCAAAGGAGCCGGGCAAAACCTCCAACAGAAACAGAGAGAAAGGAAGATTTTGAAACGTTTTGGCAACGGAGAAAGCTCAGGCAAGACTCAACAACCTCTACGACCCATTGATGGCCACGTGGATGCCTTTTCCCAAGTGCCTCTGGTCCAACAAAAATGCAAGTCTCGCTTTACAAGGCAATGGTTTTTGGGTTTTTTGGGTTTTTTTTGACCCAATGGTGAATGTAAAGTTCTGTAACTGCAGGCACCAAGCACTGCAATCAAGGCAAGAGAAACAGAAAAAAAAGAAGCAGGGTGCAAATTATTTGGTTTATTGATTCAACTATTATTGTTCAATATTATATAGATATGAAATGGTTGTAAAATGGTGTTTGTTAAAGGTATTTTTTTTAAAAAAGGGGGGTGGGGGGAGAAGAAGTCCAGCAGAATTTGGCCCTACAGGCCACCATGATACCCCAGGCCAAACCAAGCATCTCCCAAGAGAAAACCAGAGCACTATGAAGCTATTGTAAAGTCTGGAAAGATGGTTACAAATCCCTAGATTGATGGAAGCCGCCATTTTGCTAGCAAGACTGTAAGCCCCTTTGATCTGGAGCCTGCTTCTAGTTAATGATTATTCAATACCAGGTATATTTCTGGTGCTATATAAACACTTAATAATTATTTTATAATAATGGGCTGGAAATGGCATTTTCAATTGCCGTTGTGAGGGCTAAATTAAGTGGCTGGATCCCTGAACTCCCTACCTTCATGTGACCCATACATGCGTCTGAAGGAAAAATTCAGCTTTTTGACCATGCAGGAATGGGAAACTTTTCCCCTTGCAAGGGCCACTCCTGTATTGGATAAACGTCTGCAGGCTGCATAGGGGATAAGGGGCCTTGTTGGGGGGTAGGGGTGGGTGAAGGAGCATAATGAGGGGAAGAAAGGGGAGATGATGGAGAATACTGAGAGAGGGTGGCACGGAGGCCACATTCTGACAAACAGAGGTAAAGCGAGGTAGCTACTCCACTTTGGTAGTGTTCACACGAACGGTGGAAAGCGAAGTAACTACTTCAATTGAATTCCATCTTCACTCATTTAATTAAAAGAAGCTAGTCCCCCTTTGGTAGCTTTCAGACAAACAGTGCACACTGACAATGACAAAGTAGTACTGCATCAATTTTCCCGCCCCCCCAGAGGAGACTGAAACAAGCCCACTAACTCTCCCGCCAATAAGTATGCGAGGACATTGGCCATTTGTCCGTAACAAGGCCTTTTTGTTGGTTTTAACCATTTATGGAGCTTCAGGCTGCCTTGTACATGCCAGGGCATGTCAGAACATGCCAACAACTTGCCTTCCAAAATTACTCTCTTAGGCACTTGGGGAAGTTTAACAATAAAATCTGACTCAAGCTCCGTAAACTACGGATGTTTCAAAAGATGAATGTCGCCTTTTACAGGGGAGTCTGCTTAAGTCGAATTGCGTGGGCCATCTCAAACAGTTCAGCACAGTAGAGCTTCAAACCAAGGAAACCTTCGAGAAATGGACCTGCCTTTGGTGCCGTACGCTCTCCAAACGAGCAACCAATATGGAAAAATGCTGCTAAGACTCTTCATTCAAGCTCGATACAATTAGCGGCCTTCAAATATCTGAAGGGCTGCTGCTGAGACGACGGCAAAGGATCGTTCTGCGCGGCGGCTACACAAGGCAGGACTGGAATCAAGTCACAGGAAGGGAAATTCCATCTGGAAAAATCTCCTGACAGCAAGAGTTGTGCGGCAAGGGAACAACAAGCTGCCCAGCGAGGTTGTAGGTCTCTGTCGCGGAACGTTTTCAGAAAGAGAGGCCGGGCAGCCAGCTGCTGTAGCGGTCGCCATCCTGCCTCCAAGCAGGGGGTCGGACTAGATGCCCAACCCTAAGATGCTATGATCTAGGGCAGTGGCTTTCTTTGTTAGCATTCAGTTACAAGAGACCCAAGATGACAGAGGTGCTGGGGTATTGACGATGACTAACGTGGAAGGAAAGGGGAAGGCTTCTCTACTGATCAGCCGATCGGCAAAATCGTGAAACGCAGCATTCCTGCCCTCCTGATAGCGGAGGCAAGCCCTGGTAATGGGTCACTTGCTTTTCTGCTGTGGATCCAATCCAGCTTTCAGGCTTAAATGAAAAACGTGCTGGGTTGGAGTGGGGGGAATCTTGCTAAGCCCCAAACCCAGTGCACTGTTTATCTAGGAAGGAAGGCTGGAATTGACCCATTAAGCTGCGGCATACGGGTTAGAGTGAACTGCCGCTTAACAGACTAACACTTAACCGGGCTTTCCAGGCAGCAACTTCAAGTTAGCAAGAAACCGGACAAGGGAATCCCATGCAAAAACGTAGCCCGTTCAACTGACTCAGCCCCATTTCCCCCCATCCCATAAAGAATAGTTCTTTAACTAAAAAGAAATTCTAGTTAACCCCATTTGACTCATACGGATTCCATGCAGTTAATCTGCGGGTATGATTCCCCTGTTCTAGAATAAGCGCAAATGGCGGCTTCTCAGAAAAGGCAACACAATACCCCTTTCCTGTTTTCTATGAAATATCGCCTCCCTCTTGCTCATCATAAAAAAACCCAAAAAAACCCTGAACAAAAAACCCAACACTTTTGCACCTTCTCTGCTAAGGAAGGAAGCTGGCCTACATCTGGAGCGCTTAACAAAAGGCCTTCGCAGGGTGAAGGGAGGGCGCTACTTTCCTAAGACCGAACACTGAACCTTCGCCAGGAAAACATTCCGCCATACAGAAGTATTTTCTACTCTCCTCATTGCAGTTGCTTTCTAGAGTGGCAATTCCCACGTTTTTTTCCGCTGCAGGACCTCATTTTGAGACTTCCATATAATTTCATGACCCTCAGAGAACAAAGGCTATAAAATCTCAGTGAGGTTGTGTGACCCCCCCCAACCCCCATTTTGTAGACAACACAACCCCTCCCCTTTGGGGTCTGACCCATAGCACGAGGACCCCTATTCTAGGGGATACAACTTAACTGGGAAGAATTCATTAGAATAAGCTCAATACTACATTCCAGCTGGTTTCCAGTTCTTTGCAAAGCAGAAACCAATGGACTAAAACTATTTTTATTCCTGCTTTGTGGATCTTTGCAAAATGCAAGAAGCGGATCGAAAAGCTTTTGGTGCCAATGGAAAGTTTCTTGTTGATGTCAGTGCCTTAGACATCCAGGTGTCCTTTAGCACCTACGGCTCAGCCAAATGTGTATGTTTAATCGTTCACAGCTCCTTTTAGCGAGTAAAAGAGATTGTACCGTCACGCACAGCCAAAGTGAGCATGCAGGGAAGGTATAAGGGATAGAAGGAAACCCCCCACCTACATGTCACTTCTTTATGTGGCTTGGATAAAAATCAGAGTTACTTAATATAGACAAGTTGCAGCATTGTGGCGATTGCACAGCTCTGATATGCAAGCCCAATTGTCGGAACAGTTTCACGGAGTTAGGGGGAGATTTGAAATACCGTGTCTCCATAACCCATCTTTTCCATCCCAAAAGGACCTTTTAAACTAGGAAAGAAAATGTCGACCCTGACTCACGCTCCGCCCCCAGAAACTCCTATTTTGAGACCTACCACGAGCGCCTTGAAAGAGGCGACCGCTTTCAAAACCTCTTCGTGGTCTGGGTGGGCCTCCTATGGAAGGAAGAAATCTCGGCATTAGTTCTCCACAGCGGTGGAAACCCAGCATATTCAATCATACACACTCACTGCAACACACAGAGCTGAGTCATGGCAATTCGGTACAGAACAAAAGGCAGCACGATCCAGCAGACCGAGCCCCGAAGGCAGGCCCACCTGTCCCAAAGATCTTGACCCTGTTACCAACTTTCTCATTTGGATTTTTTTCTTTTTTATAAAATTGTTTCCCTGTTATTTGGGGCACCAGTGTGATCTGGTGGGGCCGGATCTCTACTAGTGAGATATTTTTATATAGGATCTGTTCCCTGTTGAATACATAGTTCGGATCGGACAATTCTTGCTTTGGTGCAGGGGGCTTGACTATATGACCTTCAAGTCACCCTCCCGGCTCAAGGACTAATTGTGATTTAAAAGCAATGAAAATCTGTTCAATGAGGGAAAATGAGATGCTCTTGCCAGGCACCGTTTTACTCACATTGAACTTGGATCATTAAGGAAACCACAGCCCCTACATTGCCTGGGAGAAAATAATACTCTCGCCCCTACAAGACAGAAAAAGCTGGTTCCCATGCTGGTCCCACACGTCAGAGATGGAGATAAAGTAGGTGGCAGTGGCCTCTGGTGGTCAGAGACAAGAGTTGCACACAAGTCAATTGTTCTGAAGGCATTCACATTCACAGCCAGAAGGAATCTCGAATCTGCCACGTTAAGTTTTAACGAGGCAACCAGGAAGCAATATTCCCTTCCCGCTTCATTTTTTAAAAAACTGAATATTCATTTTCTTAATTTCGCTCCAGTTCATTTGGTTTATTTCGTTCAATTTCTGTAACGCTACGTAGTGTCCGGTAGTGCTAATTAGCATTACCGATGTTAGGAAATTAATTAGTACGTAGCCAAGAGAATTTGGATATTTAGCCACGTGGCCAGATATGCAAATGACATGGGAGTAATGATAGAGGGGAACGCGGCAGACACATCCCCTGTAAATTCCCCCTCAATCCTACAGCTACGGGGGGCGGACCTTGCGTGCATCAGCATCCGCTGCAAATTTCAGCCCAACGTTACTTCCACGGCAAATGATATTCATGAACATGAAATTGCAGATTTTCCTCCACCGGAGAGGCCAAACAAATCCCCCCATTTACCTCCATGTGCCGCTCCAGCTCCTGGAGGAGACAGACGTATTTATCGAGTCTCATGAAGGGTTTGCTCAGGCTTGAGGTTAAAATCAGAATCCCTGGGTTGGCTGCTCCCTGGTTCTCCATAAACTTCTCCAGCTCATCGCTGTAAAGAGAGAGCGTGATGACGGTGAAGGCCTGTCAGCTCTCCCATCCCCCCTCACGCCGGATTCAGAGCTGCAGCCTGTTATAAGACAAGCTGGGCTGCCCCAAAGCTGAGGCAGGGAGTAGCGTAGGACGGACGCTGGGCACCACGTTATCCTGCCTTCTTCCCCCTCAGGGAGAGTCCCCAGTATTTCAGGGCTGCCTAGGGAAGTGTGGGTCCCACAGCCCCATGAGATGGTCTGGCATACTCCATCTCTCCACAGGAGAACTGGCCGTGGGAAGCGAGCGAGTCTCTCCAGGGGGAATTGAGCCTGTTGGGAGCTCGGTCATCTCCAAACTGCTGGCAAATACGTCCCAGCCAGTCATCCCAACGGCCCCCCACAACGTAGGCAGTAGGGATGGGACTACCGGTATCGGATTAATCCGATAGCGATAAAACTGGTAACCGATCATTCGCCGATAGTCCCATCCCTAGTAGGCAGTAAATTTGATCCATGGACTGCGGGTGGAGAGGTGACAGTAATATTGTGGGAATACCCCACATCGCTCAGTAGCCACACAGCCCCTGATTCTGCCTGCCGGCCAGCCGGCCCAAGATATTGCTATGGCCCCCTACGGGCATAGCGTTTGGAAACCTCTGCATCATTTCCTTTACAGATGAAAAGCTGAGTCACTAGGGTTGGATTGAAACAAACTCTTCCGTTTTCACTGACATTTCTGTTTCAACCGGATTTATTGTTCAGGCGCAACACGGGGCTGCCCTTATCCAACATGGCGCCGCCACCATTTTGGGTATGGGCAGCACCATTGCACACGTGCAAAACAGCCCAGCAGCCATTTGTGCCTGCACAATGCCATTTTGTTTTTAAAAAAGAGAGAGATTTATTTTGTCCAGTCCGATCGGAAATCAGAGCGAACGATCGGACTGAGGGTTCATTCTGGTATCATTGGGACTGAATGAAATGCCCAGTCCTGATGGAAGTCGGAACCAGATGAAATTTGAGTTTCAGCCCTATGAGGCACAGACAGACTTGTTCAAAGCCACACAGGGAGGTCTTGTCGGGCAGCTCTCCTCAGGCCCCTTGAGAGAAAATTGGGAGCTGGAGGCCACCAACCTCCCATTTCCACCATGTTAGGTCTGTCTCTCCTGAGCCCCAGAGGAATGCCCTAACCAGCGGGCCTGCCTGCCTTTGCAGGGATGGGGGGGGGGGCGGTCCTAGGGTTTTGGCGGGAAACGGTATTTACCTGTGCTGCGTCAGGACGTTAACAGCGGAAGGGTGGTTATCACAATAGGTGAGGTACAGCGATCTGAACTGAGGCATCAGGTTCATAAAACAGCCTCCCACTTTCTGTTGGTTCTCCGGAAGCCTGCGGACAAGACAGGGAACATTTAGAGACCGGGTCCGCCGACAGCGCAGCAACGAGACGGCTCCTCCAACACAGGAAAGCGCCAGTGAAAGGGGAACGTTTCCTCAGAAGCTGCTACCCACGCTGGGTGCGTCACAGAGAAAACAGATTCAGAGAACGTTTATCGTTTCTGTAGGGCTTTCGGTTTCCAAAGGGATTTGGGAAGACCTTCTAACAGATACTTTCCGTTCTAGGAGTGGAACGGAAATGGCGCTAACAGTCCCTGTGAGGAACAGGAGCTTTGAGCCAGTGGCCCACGGTTGCTGTCAGCTGAGCGACAGACCAGCCTCATTGCAGCGCAGCCAATCCTCTGACCAGAGTGCCTGTCCTGGACCGGATTCTGCCTGGATTCAACCCCACCCCGACAATTCTGACGTCTGCCCATAACTCAAGAAACTCAACCCCAACGAGCCCTGGCATCTCCAGTTGCCTGGCTGGTTAACCAAGCAGTTTAACACCAAGGCATTAGGGTTACGGTTTTAACGGACACCTAGCTGTGCCCTCCCCTTAGCTGCGGCAGCTGGTGCTTACTTTGCGCACTCTTCCAAGGCCTGGTTGAGGGTCTGCTGGAAGGAATAGATTTCCTCCACATTTCCAAGGAGCGACGCGACATCCCCCACGCTTAGCCTGTGGGAATTAAAATACCGATGAGCGCCGTGCCCGTGGGTTGTAGGAAAGGCACCTAGAACGTTCTTCCTAAGCCAGGGGCAATTCCAGGTCTCTGCTCCGACACTAGTCAATATCACAAGAAATAACCCAATCGTTAGCTCAAGACAGACCCACGCTCGCGCACTGTAACTGTCTCAGAGAAGCGGTCTGCTGTGATGGATTGGCTCAATGGTGCATTCATCATTCAAATCGCTTACTCTGGAGCAGGCCCAGTGACTTCAATGGAATTACTCCAGAGTAGGCAGTTTGACGATCCTGGTTCTATCTGTCCTAACAGACACACGGGCTCTGAATCCTCACCTGAACAGTGTTGCAGCAACCCAGAGTTTTGAGGTTCACGGCCAGAGGCAGGATTTCTTTTGGGAGCAGAGAAGGAGATGGCAGAAAGGATTTTTTCTCCCCCCCAGACAAGCTGCTGCTGGCTCACACTGCATGACCAGAACCCTGCATTTTAGCCAGTTCATTGCAGGGACTGTCTCTTCCCACGTCTGAGTACAGTGCCTGAGATACCCCTATAGACAGCTACAACAATAGGCATGCTCCTTGGCTTTTCTCTTAGCCTTTCCATTACCTTTTTGTTAGCTATGTGTACAGTCTCATTCCTCAGGTCAATCCTGTAATAAAACAGGCCTTGCAGGCCAAGTCAATCCTAGCCCATCAGGGTTTTGCACCTGGATTTCATGCTAAGCGTCTCAAGCTGAAAGAATCCTCCTTTTGAGAGTCTAGACGCTAAAGTTCATCCTAGCCATCTATTATTTCTCTAGCCCTTGTGTGTTCAAAGTAGTCTTTTATCTGGTTCAGCCTCACAAGACCCCTGAGGAGGTCGGTCATCATTATCCCCATTTTACAGATGGGGAATTGAGGCCGAGAGACAGAGGGTGAAAACAGACATAACGCTAACTCCACTTCAACCTCACGTTAACATTTCCTATGCATGTTGCAGGGCTGCATAGGGCACCAATACAGCCCTGCAACATGCACGTTAAGAAATGTTACAGCGGTGTTAAAGGGGCGTTAGCGTTATGTCTGTTTCCTGGCCAAGATGGGATTTGAAGTCTTGGCCTCTCAGGTCCAGCCCCATATCCACTAGGCTCTGAGCAGGCTAGGATGAAAGCTGGTGTTGTCCAGTTGAAATAGCACTGGGCTTTGGGGGCAGAAGCCCTAGGTTTTTAAATGCAGAAACAATTGCTAACTATTCAAAAGCAGGAAAAGGAATTTGCTTCCGTATGTTCGGAGTTACGCTACCAGTGGCTGGGATCTTACTTGCTGTAGGACTGGAGGGGTCTCAGGTAAGTGCCAAGCAGGGTATGCAGTTCCTTTGCATAATCGCGCTCCGTTTCCAGGATATTTTGCAATACCTAGAGCCCGAGACAGAACAACAAGCAGGATTCAATGCTGGGGCGCAGCCACTGAAAGCCAATAGCACAGCAAGGTTCAGAGTCTTTGGGTGAAGTCGACTCAACTTGGGATGTGGTCAGGGGTGAGGCGTTATCAAAATAAAAATGAATTATTATTTTCAGCAGCGGTGAGTGTTCTATAGAAGCAACGAGCTTCCTTGGATCCACATATCCCTCTGTCCATTTCAATCCCAAATCCCCCACCCCCCTATTAAAGGAGATAATTCACACCAGAAACACTGAATCAAGACAAAAGCAGAAGAGATTCATCTGAAATGCCAACCGATTCAACCTCCTGCTCCACTATTTCTGCCCTCTCCTTTGTCTGGAGGCTCTTCACCTCCCACACGCGGACTCATCTCATCAGTTTGGCATTTATAATCTTGGCTGCGCTGGTGCACAATGTCCACATGGTCCCGCCGTTGTGTCACATTTTAAATACGAGAAGGATCGTCCCTCGACTGGGGTAAACCAGCATAGTTCCACCGATATCAACGGAGCGGGCTTTGATTTGCACAAGCCCAGAGAATGAAGACTCTGCTTATTTAAAGCCATGGAGGCGAAGGAATCCCAATGATCTCTCCTCTTGTAAAAAGTCTGAGGAAGCAGTGTGGCCCAAACCCTTGGCTGCTTTCACCAAACAGGAGTTGATCCAATCAAAGTTCTCATCATGACCTACTTTCTCTCCATCTCTTACCTTTGGGACCAACACAACCACCACCCTCTCTCTAGACCAGAGGTGTAAACCTTCCCCCAAACCTGCGGGGCACATCCCCCTCCAGAGGATTCTGTAGGCCGGAGTGTTCTAGGGAGGTGGGGGACAGGACCTCCTAGATAGAGAGTGGCCACCAGCCCACAATGCTCCAGGGCTGTCCGGCGGCGGGTGGGCCGCGGAACAAGGCAGCAAGGGCGTGTGGAAACCTCTGGGGAGTGTTTCCCAAGCATCCTCAGGCCACAAAACGATGCAGGAAGGAGGTTCCCCGCCCCTGATCCAGACCTAGGGGTTACACAAGATTTCGATCCCTTCGAGAATCTTGCCAAAAACGGGCTTCTCGGTGAGATTCTCCGGGTCAAGAATCTCACAAGAATCAGCATTCTCGCTGCCGTTCCCAGTACAATTCTCGAGCACCATAGAAATGTCCCCCGCCCTCCCAAGCATTCTGCACATACGCTGAGCTTTGGGGGTTATGGAGAATCTCGCGAGGTTTTTGAGAAACTTCCAAAAACGCTCGGGCATGGGGGATTTTAAAGACTCTCACGAAATTCTCAAAAATCATAGCAAGATCTCGTCGCAAGCTGCTGTCACCAGACAGGAGGCTTACGCAATACATGTTCAAGTGTTGTATAATCATTCCTTGCTGAAAGGAACGTTATCGTCTCTGTATTAGCCCTGCTCGATCCGTCACCGCTGCGAGAATCTCGCGAGAATGCTTTGGATTCTCGCTTCAGCCGTACTGCAGACTACTAAAATACAGGGTTCACATTTTAAAAACTTACCACAGTGTAATAGTTCTTGGTAAGCGGAGGGCTTTCGATTCCTTTTGCTGCTTTTGGAGAGAGTGGTTTATCTATAGAAAAAAACCACAAAGCCCCTTATCAGTTACAATACAGAATCGGGGTTGGAACCATGTCACAAAAAGCCTTCCCCAGAATTCACTGTGGCACAGATAAAAATATACATCAGAAGCAATATTGCAAAATTTAAAAAATGTTGTACACTCACCCCGTCCCCAATCTTCCCCCTCTCCCAAGGAAAAACAAATGATGCCAGGGTGCAAAATCCTCCATCCAATAGCACCAATTAGATCTGAGCCACTCGATGGAGGATTGCGCCTACAATAACAAAACCATGCGCGCTCACAAGGGAGGAAAGCATCCTTCCGTCCGTCAGGAAACTAACTGGAGCGGCACGTTCCTAAAGACAGACTGTTGTGGCTGGAGAGGTCAAGGAGGAGTTGCCAGTTTAAGTCGGATTTGTATGGGTTCTGACCGCAAATCCTCCAAGCTGTGTCTCCGAGGGAGGCCCGCTGGAGATGGTGCTTGGAGGATTATGGCCTTAACATGGAGGAGAACAGATCTAACGGTGCTTGGCGGGGTCAGAATGCAGCCTTGGCTCTGGGCTATGGAAAGCCAGCGTGGCTTGGACCTGGGAAACTAGGGTTCAAATCCTGACTTAGCTGAAAACTCACTGGATGGCAAGTCACTTCTTTCTCAGCCTCAGTTTTCCATCTGTAAAATGGGAATGTGCATATCCTTCTCTCTCCCTACGTTCTTTTTCCCCACTTGCCTCTCCTTCTTTGTCCATCCTAGATTGTAAGTCCTGTCTCCAATTATAAGCTCAGGCACCAGAAGCCGCTCACCTTTTCCCCTATCCCCCCAAACACTCCAGCCCACAGAACCCTACAGGTTTTCTGTTCCTGCTCTAGAGAGGGTGCTTGCTGTGTTGGCTGCAGGTGTGCATGCTTAGCTTAATTAGAAGGGGGCACTATATATTAATAATAATATAATAGGATAGCTGGGTAATCAAGCCATGCACATGCTTGCCCCTGCATGCACAGAGTTTTCCTGGCTATCTTGAGAGCTGCAAACCTACAGAAAAAGCCCCAAGCTCCTCCAGAAGAGGAGGAAGCAGTGGCTGATCCTGGGCATGTTTCAAGCACCGAGGAGAAAGGCCCCAGCTAATCCATGTAACACGTCAGCCTGCAGAAATGCACACGGTAAGTCATTTCCTCTCTCTGACACACAGCGGGCTCCCTGCACAGCGTTTAAAGCAATCCCAGAAGCTTTTGACTCCGGCCAGCTACACTTTATGGTCACAAGGCTTGCCCTCCTGACGCAGCGCCTGTCCAGACATCATTATCTGACTGCACCGCCGAGGTAAAGCAGCTCGGTGGAAGGGCGAGCCCATCGGCGCAAACGGCCTCGCGCTATAGAATGCCTTTCATGATAAGCCCTGGGGTTTTCCAGGAGACTTGTAATTCTGTGTCTCAACATGCTGAAATCGGGAGAATCTCAGCTTTTCATTCAAAGGAGGAAAAGTCCACCTGACCTGGCTGCAGAGAAAAAAAACCTTGAAATCGCAACTGCATTTGAATTGGATGGCTCAGAATCCAGAAAACACGCTATCAAAGAGCAACACATGGGTTGCTGTATGATTTTTTTAAGCTCATTATTTTTGGGAAATGACACATGATTTACTTTTGTTTGTATACACAAACACATCTGGGCCTGGCAAACCCACCAGCACACTTTGCTGCAGCATTTACTAACGTTAGGGCAGATCCAAAGCTTTCCTTGAGCATGGGTTGATTTTGTGCTTCAAGTGTCTTAGTGCTGGGGGGCTGCGATCCACAACCCCTTCCGCCAGAGTAGTCCCATTGAAGCCCGGGGCATTTAACCCATCCTTTTTTTGAACCCAGTTACACTATTGGCCTTAACGACATCTTCTGGCAAGGAGTTCCACAGGCTCCGTGAAAAGGTATTTCCTTTGGTTAGTTTTTAAGTCGACTGTCAACTCATTTCAGACTGCGTCCCCCAGTTCTAGTATTAGCTGTTTGGTTTGCTGCATAAGCACAAAAAAATAAAAAATAAAAATTAAGCCTGCAGCTTTTGTTCAGGGACATTTAAAGCAAGGCGGAATGAAGCTAGATTTTTATCAGCAGGCAGATTCACTTCTCTGAGGCAGCCTCCAGCCTTCGAGCAATGGAAGCAGCTGGGTGAAATGTTCCCTGTGAAATCAGTCAGAGCCAGAGATATATAAAGTTTGTTCCTTATGGCCATATGACCAAAGCTGGCTTATGCGCCGAGTCTGGGAGTGGTTGTTATGCTGCCCTCAGGAACGGCAGGACTCCAGCGGCGAAATAACCACAGAACATCAGAGGGGAAATAATCAACTCTGTGCATAGAAACTGCCCCCAAACTCTACACAATGCAGAAACAAGACAGTCAACACTGCATTCTGTGCCCAGCTCCCCTGCCGTGGGGTGGAGGTGGAACTGATGGGGTGTTCTGGTGCCTGGGGAATATAATTATGTCAGGTGTCTGACAGGATGGATCCATGACACAGATCCATTATCTGGACTCTTCTCTCCCCCACAACACTATAAAGCTCTTCTTAAACCCCCTAACCCCAAACTCTATGCAGCCCTTAGCCAGGACAGCCTAACCACAAGGCAACCACCCTCTAGGGCTGAAACAAGAATCAGTTTCATTCTCAAGAAAAACTTGTGAGAATCGAGAACCGTTACAAAGATCTCAGGACAATCTCGATAACGGTTCGAGATCTCGGACGAGAATTTTTCTTGCTATACCATTTACCATAATTGTACTGCTTAACGTGTAACACATTCTTCCCGGTAATGCAATGACAACCATGGGACTGTCTCAGAGGCTTGTGGGCCCGATGCATGATGGAGAACATACCCTTGACCTAATATTCTGCACTGGCCTTGAGGCGGGGGAATCCGGTGGGGGGGATGTATTAACTACTCCCTTGTCATGGACGGATCATTATTTCCTCTGGACCAATCTCCTGGCGCGTGTCTGCCCCCGGAGAGGTGCAGGACCATTTCGGTTGGCCCGCCCCCCAAAGACTTATGGAACCAGAGAGGTTCCGGAATGCCCATGGGGAATTGCCTCCTGATCTCGATGACCGTTCGCTCAATGACCTCATTGTCTTCTGGAACAACTTGTTGACTGAGGCCATTGACCGAACGGCTCCAAGGTGTCTGCTTCCAGAATGCCGACGACGCGGGTCCCCTTGGTTTACAGAGGACCTGCGCCGGATGAAGCAGGAAGGATGGCGGTTGGAGCACCGTTGGCGCCGGACTTGAAGCTGACCGATTACGACATAAAGCTAGTTTAAAAGCTTATGCTATGGCGGTGCGGGCAGCAAAGAAGGAGTTCTTTGCTGCCCTCATAGCATCTGCATAGTCACGTCCAGCAGAGCTTTTCTGGGTGGTGCAGCGGCTGGTCAGTCCGGCCTCTCGCTGCCTGGAACTGGAATCTTCCAGTGCCCACTGTGACATGTTTGTTGACTTTTTTGTGGATAAAATCGCTCAGATTAACCGCGACTTCGATACTGCACTTATAACAGTAGGTGAACCTGAGGGGGTGGAGGGCCCGCCTTGTCCGATTTCATGGGATCAATTTCAGTGGGTGTCGCCCGCTGATGCGGGGGATGTCCTTGGGGCTGTAAGGGCCACCTGTTGCAAATTAGATCCGTGCCCGTCCTGGCTGGTCAAGGCCTGCCGGGAGACATTAGGGTCGTTGCTGGCGGGGGTTGTCAATGCCTCCCTTAGGGAGGGCAGGGTGCTGAGACACCTCAAAGAGGCGGTGGGGCGGCCCCTGCTCAAGAAACCATCTCTTGACTATGGGTGTTTTTACACACACATTTCTCCTGGATGTTTGCTGTTACATCCTGAACTTTCTGTGTGTCTAAATCACTCACCCAGATCTTAAACATCTGGATCTTTGAACTTCTGC
>QEPC01011901.1:24045983-24056458 GCA_003113815.1 Sphenodon punctatus | reverse complement strand
TATTCGGAGGGCCCATTCCAACCTAGCTAAGTCTCTGGGTGTGCATTTGTAAAGTGCATCTGCAGTTCTGTAATTCAACATGGCTGCCATCCCATCAACAAGCCAGTTACTATGAAGCACACCTCAATGATGCCAAAATCCCTCCTTAAAACCTACCTCGTCTTCTGTCAAGCTTTCCCTTCCTCTTCACTCCCAGAGATTCCTTGTTTATAACACTCTATCCTCAGGATCCTGTAACTAAGTCAAGCACAGGCAATTTCTCAACTTCATGAATAACTCCCTATCTCTCCCTAGGTGCCCCTGCCCCGCCGTCAGTTCTGGACTGTAAGCTCCTCGGGGCAGGGGCCTCTCTCTTATAACCGTTCAGCGCCAGCCATGATGCTGGTTCGGTATAAATAAATTATCATTTAAGACTCCGAGTGGCTTGTGAATTGCGACGTATGAAAACAAAAACAAAATGCTAATTTTGTTAAGCCAGTAAAAAACCAAACATACAAAAATCTAGCCGAAGTCAAAATGATAAAACTAGGAGAAGTCAACCCAGGTCAGGAGAAGTCCAAACGACAGAACGTGAAGTGATGATCATTATTATTTATTCTGTATCTAGTGCTCAAACCCAAACTGAACTTGAATTGAATTTGAAATTCTAACCAGGTCTGACTCCGAGTTCAAGTATTCCTTCAAGGAAAACAAATCCTCCAATTAAACTTGGGAAGTTAAAAAAACACAACAGACAAACAGACAAAAACTCTCTGCTTGATATTCTGCAAATATAACCGTCTAATTCTGCAATTTCCCCCTTGCATTTCCTCCCTCAGACTGGAGGATTAGATCAAAGACATCAAGTCACATTGACACCTAAAAGGAGAACTTGAGAGACAGAAAGCTGGACCAGAAACCAGAAGTGAAATCTACGCTCTGTCTCTGCTCAAGGGGAGCTATATTAAAGAAGAAAGCATAGCACGGGAATGAGTTGGGCATTATAAATTATTATTATTATTAATTATTTACAAAGCGCCAGCAATGAGCCCTTGCCACGGAACAATCACTAATTAAGAAACCGGACAATCTAGGAGAGACGTTGAGAAGTCGCAGGTGCATGAGCCTTCCAGGAGAGAAGCGGACCGTGAATGACAGGGGAGCTGTCTGTGAGGATGAGAAGCTAGAGAAAGCCTGGTGGGAGGGCAAAGTTTTAAAATAAATCATAAATCAATATTATTTTATTTTTATAGTGCTCCCCTGCCTTTAAATGGCACGCGGAGTGCTTTACAATGATAAAATATATCAAACAATATAAAATCAATTCAAACCAGGAAGGCAGCGAGGGAGGAGAGATTGCCTTAAAGGGGAAGTGGCTGTGGATCCTGAATCCTAAAAGCCCCTGGAGAATAAATGAATTTTCATGTGTTTTTTAAAGGTGAGGCAGGGGGAACTAGGACGGACGTCCGGAGGGGCTGGAAGGAAGCAGAATACATTTTAGGATCTGCAGCTGGTTCCCCTCAGCGTATTTATCTAATTTGATTTATTTATTTAAACCTACATTGGCTCAGGGTGGCTTACAAAGGACACAAACCCCTACAATACAACGCATAAAAACCCCAATTCCCTCCCCCTCAAATCTCCGCTCCAAACACTTCCCTAACCCCTCCCCCGCCCCAACCCACCACCGCATAGAGGGTAATTTCAGACGTTACGGGACCACGGTCAACCACAGTGAATCTTCGTCCCGTAACGTCTGCTGTGCATTCCGCCAGAGGTTCACCCCAGTGAACCTCTGGCGGGAAACACATTGACCTCTGGTCGCCCAGAGGGCCAGAATCGTGGTTAGCCGGACAACGATCCGGGATCGGCCGAAAGTAACGTCTGTTACCTTCAGCGGCCCGGACCGCGATGTGGGACCAGGCGCAGCGGCCGGGTTGGCTGCTGCGCCCGACCTTCTCCCGGAAGGTGGGGGCTGTGCGGCCGCGCCCCCTCCCAGATCCCCTGTACGAATCAGGCCGACAGGCCTGATGGACGGCCGGACTGATTCCTGTCCGGGATCCAAAATGGATCCCCGACCGTGGTTCAGTGTGGTGGGCCCGTCACGTCTGAAATTACCCATAGTCTCCCAACCAGCCCCAATCCCTATCCCCCACCTCCCAAATGCCCTACCCAACAGTAGTGCTTTACACTGCCTCCAGAAGATGCTTTAGGCGGCCTCCCTCGGTAACTTCCCCTTTTAAATCGTTCCAAAATAGATTTCATATTGTTTGATATTACCGGATTTTATGCCTTGTGAAGTGCACCCAGTGCCATTGGGGGCTATAAAAATGAAATGAGTATTATTTCATGTTAAGGAAGGGGATTCCAGGGGTAGGGGGCAGTAGGGGAGAAAGGGCATCTGGGGTAGGGTTGTGTTGGGCGCCAATGCAAGCCCTGCAACATGTATTTTTCATAAATGTGCTGGAAAAATGTGCCTCCATGGCCACGGCGGAGAGCGAAGTTCTCAGGAGAGAACGTAGCAGGAAACAGAGGCAGAGGGATTTCGGGGAGCAAGGCCATGAGGAGCCTTGAAGGAGAAGCCACGGAATTTGTGCTGGAAGGGCTCCGCTTTGCTAATCCAACAAACACAGCAATAGCAATCGCTATCAACGGCCTCGGCTTTAAAACCCCGACAACGAAATCTGCGGGAGCAGTTAAAACTCCATCATGTTGAATCTTACAGACGTCCCCGCCAATCCCCGATCCAGAGGCACGAGTGCAGCGTTCTCCGCGCCCGGCTCCGGCTGCAGGATCGGAGCCAGACTTTAAACCGGCAGCCTCCTTCCCACCTCATGTCAGTTCGGTGAGAAGCTGAGCCTTCCCCCCCAAACACCCCTTCGCAATAAACGCTACCCACGTCTCTCAACCCCCGCATGTTCCCAAATATATTGCGCCAGGGGTGTAATTATTTGCTGTGATTGGTACCGGGGCAGGCAGCCAACCTAGGAAGATAAAGGCAGCCTGTTTTTCTGCACCCCCTCGATGCTCAGCTGTTTTATCCTTCTTGGTTTAAGACAGTTCCCATTGAATTGATGGGAAATACAAAGACCAGCTAAATCCCATACCTCCTAACCATCCCTGCTTAGGAGGAACAGTGCCTCTTTGGGTGCTGAAACCCACTGTCCCGCCTGCAAGGGGGGGGGGTCAAAGTCCCTCTTTCAGGAGAGAGAGAGAGACAAAAAGGCTCATATTGGAGCCACAGGCCCCTGTTTCCTGGGGGCGTCCCAGGAAAAGCCCTCGAAAGGCCAATGGGGAAGAGGGTCCGACCCCCCCTCCAGACACACTTGGGGAGTGTTGGGAGGTGTTAGTGCACGAGGGAGCAGAGCTTGGTTGCTGAAGGGCGGGACTCGTCCCCTCAAACAGCTGGGAAGCAGGAAATCAGGGGTAGGAAGCCAGGCCAAATCCAGACCACAGCTGGGTTGGGGGGGGAGGTCTTTCTGATTCCTGGATCTGGCCCCAGGATGTTTCTACGCTGAAAGACTGAGGGGAGGACCAAGGACGTACATTCAAGGATACAAGATGGCTCCAGGTGGGGGGGGCCACCCATGCTCATTTTTAAGGAACACTTATGAAAAATGCATGTTGCGGGGCCTGCATTGGCACCTAAATTTGAGTAGGTGGAAACCCTAGCTCCATGGCACAGATCCATGAACTAGACCTTCCTCTTCTTCCCCACGCCCCATCCTGAGTGCACCCCTTAACCCCCCCAAATGCTAACAGGCCTTGGAGTTTGCTCTCACTTTCAAAGCAGCCCCAGGGTGGGAAGAGGTGTCCCACCCAGCCCCGAGCTAAATACCAGGGAGAGAAAAACAGCTTTGCTTTGCCGCTGGCAGAGCCCGTCTCTTGAGAGATGTGGGGTGGGGCAAGGACAGGAGTTTCAGACAGCAACGCCGGGAGCAGCAGCAGCAGCAGCACAAGAGGATTGGGGAGGGGGGTGGAGTGTCACCATTCACAAAGCTAACTAGGGAAAGTAACTGGGGTTTGATTTCTTTTATCCAGTGCCCAGCGACATTGCTGACATATGCTGCAATTGTCTAGTAGAGTCAGTCTATAAATGCTGTTTTTTTAAAAAAAATAAAAAAAATTTAAGGCCCTATTTAAAATTAGATTTGCATTTTTCTAATATTTGAATCCTAAATCACAGGACATTCAAAACACAGATCCCACTGTGCTTCCCTGGCTCCACAATCCATGCAGAAACAGGGTAGCATAGCTCGGTGCCATGGAGCAAGCGAGACTCTGAGGGGGGAGGTTTTGAGGGAGGAGACTCGGAGGGGGAAGAAACTGTTCAGAGTGGGTGGGGTGAAAATGTCCTTAGTTAGCAGCGTGCAGGCCGTTTGTGTGGGTCTCCCGGCTGGGGCCCCTGCAGGGGGGTGTCAAAGTAAAGTGGGTTCTCTCTCACACACACACACACACACCCTGCTTCCTTGCCTTCCATTCGGACATGAGGCCGGGGCTGCCACCGCCTTGCGATTTTATTCAATTTAAACTTTTATCCCGCTCTTCCCTCAAAGGAGGGACCTGCACCCTCCCGCTGCTCTGTGAGCGGGTAGGTGCGGGGTAAAAGAGCAGCAAAATAAATAAATAAATAAATAAATACTCAGGACTGCTCACAAAACAAAATATAAACATAACATATACAAGCCATATAAAAGACAGAAACATTAAAATACAAACGCCCCCCAAAAACCCAACTCAACCACAAGCCCCCAGGAAACCCACCCAAGACCACCTCCCATTCCCTACATCCAACCCCCCCCTCAAACCCAACCGCCAACCCTTATCCCCACCCGCCAAATGCCTTTACAAACAAAAAAGTCTTACGCCACCTCCAGAAGATGCCCAGGTTTGGGTTCAAGCAAACCTCCGGGGGAAGGGAGTTCCACCGCATCGGAACGCCCCCCCTGTAAGCCCTCGTCGTATGGACAAGACTAACAGACGGTCCCCACAGGGAGGCGCTCCCAGTCAATCACAGGGGCCACAATAGGGTATGGAAGGACAGGCCGTTCTCTCAGAGATGTGGAGCCCAGACTGTTTAGGGCTTTAAAAGTCAAAACCAGCACCTTGAATTGTGCCCAGAAAACTATAGGGAGCCGGTGCCCACTACAGAAGCAAAGGTGTAACGTGCTCCCGGCAAGTTGTCCCCGAAGGGAGCCGGGCCACCGCGTTCTGAACCAGCTGCAGCTTCCGAACAGTCATCAAGGGCAGCCCCACGGAGAGGGTGTTGCAGCGGTCTAGCCGCGAGATGATGAAAGCAGGGATGACGGTGGCCAGGTCCGAATTAGAAAGAAAAGGCCCGCGGCCTCCGCAGAAGATGGAATTAGTGAAAAGCGCTCCCGGTCACCGCCGCAACCTGACAAGCCAGGCGCAGCCAGGGGCCCGAAAGCGCACCAAGAATGACCAGAGGGGTCCGGACTCCGTCAAAACCAGGAGTCCCAATCCCCTCCAGGTCCTAAGGCCGGCCAACCACCATCAACCTCAGTCTTGTCTGGATTCAGCTTCCGTCGGCTCATCCTCATCCAGTCCCCAACACCAGCCAAGCATCGGGGAAGCACCGAGACTGCAGGGCTTGGATCCGATGAAAAAGAGAGGTAGAGCTGGGGGTCACCACTGATGGCACCTCACCCCAAGCCTCCGAATGACCTCACCCACCCGGTGTGCAAAAGGCCAGCCTCTCAAAACCTTTGAAAAAAATGGTGAGAAACCCCAAGTCGGCAAAAGTGATCCGAGCCTCCTCCTCCCCCACAGGGGCCGTAGTTAAGCAAAGAAGACATCTCTCTTTCTTACCTTCGGTTGCTTTGTTGAGAGCCGTTAGGGAATTCAGCACCCTGGAGAAATTTGTTCCCGCGTAGAGATCCTGGGCATCAAAAAGCTGCGAGGAACAGAGGAACGCTTGTCAGCTTAACACAAAAGCCGCTCAAGAGAGCTCGGCGTCAGCGGCCTCCCTTGGTAAAGCAATGCCAGCGGATATTAAATAAGTAAAGCAAACCTATCAAAAATTAAGCACGTTGGCAGCATTGACTATGCAGGCTGGCATTTTCGATCCACTCCGCCCCCTGCCTTGCTGGCACTAAGCGTGGAAGAAGGGGCATGCGCCCATGCAGAGTTAGAACGCTGTGGGCCTAAAGGGGGTCTGCTATGTTGGACAAGCCAGGGTCACATCCTGCTCCCCTTGAAAGCTTGGCTTTTTTTGCTTGGAGGGGAACAGACTTTCACTGTCGTTTCAGTTATTATCTAATCAAAAGAGCCTCAGGGCGTGAATACTTTCAAAGCTGCTCTTCCAAAATAAAAAGCACCGAACGCAGAGAGGAATTGACTGCTTGCAGCAAGGCACATAACACTCAGCTCCAAACGATGGCTGGCAGCCTGCGAGAAGCGCCGCTCCGTTATTAGTCTATTTATTGCCGCGGGCACCGAGACGCCTCTCTTTCTGCGCAATAGGTCTCCGGTTTAATAGCAACGTCAGATCCACCCTGGAAAGGAGAGAGATGGTTTATAAAGAGCCCAGGAGCTCCCGGGAGCCTCGGCAACATCACGGCAGGTCCACCGCCGTGTTCTCCTGCCAAACCCGAGAGAAAATTCAGGGCGAGGATTGCAACGTTTCTCCCAGATGTCATTATCCCTTCAATGTCAGCAGACTAGGGAAGCAAGCCTGGGCTTGCATCAGTGACAACCAGCATACATATTTAAAAAAAAAGTCAGTGACTTTTCCATGTCCCCAAAATACATGCATGCATATACATTCGTGTGTGGCAGCAGGAGGGGAGCACACAATTGTTACTTTCAAAATATTAATTCTGCCTTCCTTAGAGACTGTGCACACGACGCCGACTACACTGGGGTGGGGGTGGGGATTTGTTTAATCTTCGAACTGTGTATCCTGGGGTAGCTGTGTCGAGGGGTAATTTACCCAGGAGTAACTGGCTAGTGGCACCCGGGTTAACACATGCATGCTCCCGTAGTTACTCCTGAATGACTACCCCTTGTTTCTCTCCAGTTCTCCCCTTCGAGTTAAAAGGGAGCAACAGAAAGGGAAATTGCGTCCAGCCCCTTTCTAAAGTGCCAGGCTCCGGCCTGTCGTAAATCAGCCTAGGCCCAGTTTTAAGGAACACTTATAAAAAATACATGTTGCAAGGCCCGTATTGGCACCCAAGGCAGGCCCTGAAACATGTGTTTTTCATAAGCGTTCCTTAAAAATGGGCCTAGGTGGGCACGCTACCAGTTACCGATTTACACCAGCTGGGAATCCATTCAGGAGGAAGCCATGCTCCGAGACCAGGGCGGGGAGGCCGAGACGGGGGCCCAGGGGGTGCCCTTGGGCACAGGCGATTTGCAGACTGGGTACATTCATTGGAAAGGGGCCATTTCAGAAAAGGCCACAGTATTTGCGATCCACGGGATGGGGGGTTCCTGGTCCCTGCTACGCGGAGGGACAGGGCAGCTCAGCCGACGAGGGTCTACGGCCTCAGCCAAGGGGAATTGCAGGTGCCCAACAATCAGGCCCCGAGGGATCCTGGGAAACCCTGAAGGTTTCGTCCCGGGAGGATCTAGTGGGCCCTGCTGCCCGCCAGCCCCTCTCTTACACACTCACACACACAGCTGGACCCCCTCTTCCTGGTGTCTGTCTCTTATACACATCTAGATGTGTATAAGAGACAGGGGGTGGGGGTTTCTGTGAGGTGAGGGCAATTGCGGCTCTGTTCTCACGGGAATTAGCAAACATAGGAATGCACTATTTCACTTTTCTCCCGTGAAAACACCACGATTGCCTTGGTGCTAGCCGCGCCAGCCTGCTCCGCCTCCAGAGGGCCCGTCCGTCCTGGGGGATCTGGTCATGCAGGAGTGTTCTCGTGGGAGAAAAGTGGAACTGCGCATTCCTACATGAGCCAATTTCTGCGAGAATAAGAGCCACCATCGCCCTCGCAGAATTCTGCAATTCCCTTCTTCTGTGGAGCTTCGCCATAGCCTGAGCATTTTCTGTAGGCAATGCAAGACCTATTTATCTGGCCAGGCATTTGGTAGGTGGTGATAGGGGTTTGGAGATTTGTTTTAGCTGGATTTTTATGTCGCTAATCTTTTATTGAGTTTTACGTTTGTATATTTTATATTTGCATTGCTATTTTATACGGTTAGCCACTCTGAGGGTTTGGGAAAGGGCAGATTAGAAATCCCAATAAATAAATAAGTTGTTTTCAGAAATTTAGGCTGCATTCACACAATACATGTAGGGCACTTTTAGACGTGCCTCCAATCTTGCGGACTTCAAAATCCACTTTCAGCAACCTCGCGTGGGTGGAGGTTAGACGCCCCTGCCCCCGAAAGTCGCCCAGCTGCCACTGGAAACAGCGGCGCGGAGCGGCTCGCAAATTGGTTTGAAAACCAGACTTGTCAAACCCCGATACCAAGGTCTGACAGTTCGGTTTTCGAAAGAATGCGCTAGCCGCCCAGCGGCGCGACGAAACTCCACCCGCGTGAAGTTGCTGAAAGCGGATTTCGAAGTCTGCGTGATTGAAGGCACGTCTAAAAGCGCCTTAAGTAGAGGGACACACACACACACCCCTTCACTTTTTTCCATTTGAACGGGTTAGGTTGGAAGATACCCTGGGTGTAACGCGCATTAACTCCCCCCAAAAGTTAAGCTGGAAAATAAGGTTTGACCAGCATTCTAAATCCCTCACCTGAATTTGTCATAAGATGGAAAGGGTTTAATCAGGTTGCTGGGCTGTCCGTCCCATAGACGTCAGGAGGAATACCTGACAGCGGCAATAGGGGTAACTTTGAAAACGGGAAGAGAACGTGGGAACATTTTAAAGCTGCAATTACCATCTCCCAGGAGAAACTGAAAACAGAGGGAAAAGCACTTGTGGGAATGCAGCCTTAGCGTGAGCAGGGCCATGCAATTAGCACCAGCTCTGTGGCCTGGATAGGATTTGGGGACAGGGATGTGCTCAGGACAGGGGATCTATGCCCGGACTCCATCCCCTCTCCTTGTCTGCACGCCCCTAATCTCTGCGGGATCCCTTCCCCAAGCTCGAGGGTAGAGACTGGAGCCAGGGGGCAAATCCTGGAACTGGAAAATAAAAAACCAGTCACGGCCTGGATTTGGCCCCCCAGGCTGGAGTTTCCTACCCCTACAGAAACCTCCGAGGAGATTCTGGAGCATTCAGACAAGGCTCTGCCTATTCTGGGGTAATCCAGGGCTGGATTCTTCCTAGTTTCCCCTGAATGCTGCACGGGTACTTGATGGCAAGCTGTCACCCGAGTAAAGTAGGCTTGAGCAAGCCCTTTGTAGCAGCCCTGGCTCCCCTTGCTAATACCCTAAGCCGGGCGGGGAACCTTTCCCCCTCCCAGGAGAAGCTCGGAGGGGGCCGGGGTCCCTCAGGAACAGAAGAGTTCAGATCATGCCTGCCCTCCTCTCTGCTCCCAGGCAGAGTTCACTCTTTCGGCGCTTGGGGGAAGGAACTGGATCCGGGGGCCCAGAGTCAGGAACTGGAAACAAACCAAATAAAAGCGAGTCTTGGGTCCCATTTGGCCCCCCGGGCCTGAGGCTCCCTATCTCCCTTTCCACTTTCTACCCACACTTCTCCTTAGGGGGCGGGCGTTTCTCCCTGCAAACAGGCGCTTTCCAACCAGTTTGGCACTTCATTCATCCCAGCTGCCTTCTGTGCACAGCAGCACCAGGCGAAACCTGACCGGACACACCAAGAAATAAATGCAGAGCAAGCTCCAAGAGCCACACAGAGGTTGGGTGGAAGGCCGCCCTACTGCCAGCTGTGGGGCCAGGAGAGCAGCAAGGGGCACCCCCCTCCCCAAGTATTTCCTGCTACTGCTACCCCCTTCCACTCCCCCCACCTACCGGAGAAACTGAACAGCTTCATCCAGCCTTCAGCCAAAGCCTTCTGCCAACTCTTCCCCAGCCCCCTTCACTACCCCTGCTACTCCCACTCTGCTCCGGAGCAAATCGCTCCTCCAGGAATCCGGCACAGTTGCTTTCTTTGGGGCTGCAAGTTCCCAGGATTGCTCCGGCCTCACAGGGGAGCACAGAAAAGCAAGGTTGGTTTGGCCCAAGGCCTGAGAGGCGGAGCCGGGAGGCCGGTGGGTTGGCGTGTGCCCCTCCCTCGCACCCTGGGTGCCGCCGGGCAGAAGGATTCGGCAGGCAGAGCTGAGGGTTTTCTCGGCCAGTGGCAGCCAGGCGGAAAGAGCGGGGTTGGAGAGGGGACTGGCGGGGCTCGGCCAGACGGCAGGGTGATGGGCGAAGGCGGGAGCGAGTCCGCACAACATGAACACACACATCTCCAGAGCAGCACGCCGGGCGCCACGGGGTAGAGAACGGGGAGGCGCAGCAGGGGAAGGGGCGCACGGGGAAGGGGGCGCAGCAGGAGAAGGGGGCGCACGGGGTAGGGAACGGGAAGGACGCGGGGAAAGGGGCGCAGCAGGGGAAGGGGCGCACGGGG
>QEPC01011901.1:24025438-24045238 GCA_003113815.1 Sphenodon punctatus | reverse complement strand
CGCAGCAGGGGAAGGGGGCGCACGGGGTAGGGAAAGGGGCGCAGCAGGGGAAGGAGGCGCAGCAGGGGAAGGGGGCGCACGGGGTAGGGAAAGGGGCGCAGCAGGGGAAGGGGCCGCACTCACCGCTGGCAGAGGCACCCCCGACCCCGGCTGGGGCAGGACTCTCCGGGCGGCGGCAGCGCTCTCTTCCCCGGGCCATGGCAGCGCAGCCCCCGCTCTCAGCCCCCGCCGCCGCCGCGCTCTGACCCGGAGCCGGATCGCGGGCGGCGCTAGGAAGGGGAAGTGACAGGGAGCGCCTCCCTCCCCCAGCGCCCCGGAGCGCAGCGCAGCGCAGGCGGGGAGTCCCGGGCCCCCCAGCCGGGCTGGAGCACTGGGCAGCACGCGCCTCCCTTGGCACTGACCTCAGCGCGGCAGACGGGCGGGGGGGCAAACCCAGGAGTCAGCCAAGGGGGAGTGAACTCATTTGGGGGGTCCGATCCTGCCTTCATTGGCTTTGGGCACGTCATTCTCACTCTGGGTCTCAGTTCCCCCATCTGTAAAATGGGACTAGGGTTGCCACTTAGGCACATTCTTAAGGAACGCTTATGAAAAAAATACATGCCTTGGGTGCCAATGCAGGGCCCTACCACATGTATTTTTCCATAAGTGTTCCTTAAAATGTGCCTAGTTGGCAACCTTAAATGGGTCAAAGAATGACCTTACCTCACCGGACTGTTACAGGAGAGGCAGGGGCTTGTCAGGGCTCGAATTATAAGGGGAAAAGTCGGTGACCCTTAAAGAAATCATGCCCCTCTGTAGCCTTCTAAAGCCAGTAGCTAAGGGGGGAGGTGTCAACAAGGTGGGGGGAAGACCCTCCCCTGCCCCGCCCCCAATTCAGGCAGTGGCTTAGCTACCATGGGGCAAAGGGGCTCCGTTGAACCCACACCCCAGATTCTGAGGGGCCCTTTGCCTGTGGGGCACCAGAAACTGTTCGGAAGGAGGAGTGGGGGCCAGCACCCCATCCCACCGCCCACTCTGAAGATGTCCCAGTGGCTTCAGGCAGCTTGCTAAGAAGAAAGCTTTCAGGGTGGGTGGGGATGGAGTACACCCACCCACTCTTAAAACTTCCTTGCTGCCTGTTTGGGGGACGGGGGCTGGGAGAGTTGCACGGCTTTCATAAGTCAGCTTTGTGCCCCCCCACCCTGAATCAGAGCTTAATTTGTATAGAAAAAGAAAGAAGATGTGGAAGGGGGCTCAAGAGTGCCCTAAAAGTACAGCGGCCACCTATGCAGATTTTTAAGGAACAATTAATTAATTATTTATTATTATTATTATTATTATTATTATAAGGAAAAATCCATGTTGCAGGGCTCTGCATTAGCACCTTCCGCGCCTTAAAAATGTGCCTTGGAGGCCACCCTGCCTAGATGCCACGCTGCCTGACCCAAAGTTTGTCCAAGCAGGGAAGTGAACCCCAGCTAGCAACCCAACCCCTGGCCTAACTCGCCTCTCTCCAGCTGAATACGAACCGGGAGTTCTTGTGATTGAATCTGCGTGACGACTGGGGAAGACAGGAAAGTCATTTTTTAAAAAACAAATAAACCAGCCAGGTTTTTTTCTGAAGCGGTTTCCAGTGCGGCCAAGGATTGTAAAGTTCCCCCCTGGGCCAGGTTGTAAATCTCAATGAACCTTAAACTCACGGCTGCTTGGATCTAAGGTTAGACCCAGCTTTGGGAATGGGATTCCCCCCAAGATCCAGGTTGATGGCGGGTTTAAAAATGCATGATTCCGCCAGTGTGTTCTCTTTGCTTTCCGGTTGCTCGGGGTTCCTGATTCTCATGTTTCTGTGTTTTTCTCTGCAACTAAGTGGGTAGCTGAGCTCGCTCTAGGGACTTGCTGGTGCACCAGGGGCAGCTGCGACTCTGGTTTCTGGAACTGGGAGCGGGGGTGGCGTTCTGTCTGCTGCCCCAAGGTAGGCCCATTCCAACTGCATTACAGCTCTGGCCACAATTGCAAGGGCTTTTTTTTTAAAATTGGTTTTGCTATTTAAAGAATGTTGTGACACAAGCCTTGGGGGCTAGTCAGGGCCGGCTTTACAAGAGGTGGGGCCCAGCGGGCAAAAGGGAGTGGGGCAGGAGCCGAGGTCGGGGGGGTGGTCATTGCTGGGGCAGGGCGACAGCAGGGCCCCGCAGACTATACCTCCCCTAAAAGGGCCCCCTCCACGTCGCTGCTCCCTCCCTAGCAGTGAGGGTGAGGGAGTCAAGACTGGCACTGGGGAGCCTTCGAGCAGGGTCCCCCCCCCCCCACACACACACACAGGGAGGACTATTGCTCCAGCCGTGGGGCTTGTCGAGAATGCCCCGAGGTTCCCCAGAAAGCTGAGACCCCGTCATCCAACCAGTCGCCTACTGGAGCCTTGACCTCGTTCTCACACACACAAAGCTTCCGTGGCCCCTTGGCTCTGGACGGGCCGTCTACGGGGGTGGGGAGCGGAGGAAAGCCTGGTGGACGAGGCAGACTTTTAGGAGGGATTTAGGGATTTGAAGGTCAAGAAGGGAGTTAAGGGGGAGATGTGAAGACACAGCTGTCCGTCCCCCCCCCCGAAACATGGCCTCGTGGGGGCGGGGGGGAGCTCTCCTCTTGTGTCAGTCTACTTTAGTCACTTTCTAAGCAGGGGGTGGGGAACCTTTTGCCTTCCAGGGGCCACTCTGAAAATTAGTACGAGCTCTGAGGGCCGCATAGAAATTGGGGGTGCGAGGTACTTACAGGGTGCTCGCAGGAAGAGGATGGATCTGCCCCCTCTCCTTCTCTGCCTTTCCTCATCTCTGCTCCCCTCCCCTGAGCTCAGTTATTCAGCGCCTGGGAGTAGATCCAGGAAAGGGGACACTGAAAAACTAGCTGGGGAACTTTTCCCCTCCCACGGCCACTCTGAAATTCAGTCCGAGCTCTGCAGGCTGGAAATTATTCATTCATTCATTCATTCACTCATTCACTTTTTACCCCACCCTTCCCTCAAAGCCGTTCACAGCGGCTTACAAAAATATAAACAAATATATAAACCTATTAAGAAACATATAAAAGCAATTTAAAAAAACAAACAAACAAAAAAAACCCAACCTAAACCCTAACCACCAGCCTTCTCCCTAACCCCTCCACCCCATCCCACCCAACTCTATCCCAGTCCCCCAAGTGCCTGGCCAAGCAAAAAGGTCTTGCATCTTTTGCCAAAGGTAAGCAGGCCCCGATTTCCAAGGGGAGAGAGTTTCCATAACTGCCAAAGTAGCTACCGAGGATGGCTCTCTGCTTGCCCGTGCTGTATGAACCTCGTGGGCAGCGGGGACTTGGAAGAGGGCGCCCTTGGGAGTGGGACTGCTTAAGGGGTGTGCTCAGCATTCCAGATCATGGCTCTGTGCCCTGGATCCATCTCCTATCCTACATGCCCCCACACCCACTCCCTTCTCCCGAGCTCATCCTTGCTGCTTGAGGGTAAGGACTAGATCCAGGGGCCGGATCCTGGAATTAGAAAGGGGCACAATAAAACAAAAAAACCAGCTGTTGGTCAGATTTGGTCCCTGGGCCTGAAGTTCTGCACCCTGGGTCTATAACGTGCTGCTGTTCCTTTGGCAGAACGGTAGCTGATTCCAGGCCACTTCAGAATGGCTTCTGTTCCAATGAGAGGCCTTCGTTTCACAGTGTTTTATCCTCCAAACGGGGGCCCCGGTGGGAGTCCCTACGGCATTACCGCCCCAGAAGGGACTCTTAGTCATCATCGGCTGCGACCGAGATGCACAGCAGATTTCTGCTTAATCCTAGCCAAGCTCAGTTTAAAGAGGGGGGAGGTGGGGAAGTGTCCCGGCATTCCATCTGCCGGGCCACGGCGCTATGGGAAGCTCGCCCTTTTCTTTGGTTACTCAGAAAGTCAAAACAGGGACCGGTTGGGCTGAACAGCCCCCAGGCCAGACTCCTATCCTTCATCTCCGGGGTGGGAGGAACCTCAGGCCCAAGGGGCCAAATGCGGCCCAGGGCTAGTTTTTATTTGGGCCCCCTTTCCAGTTCCTGGATCGGGCCCCGGTTTCCAGTTCTTACCACCAAGCAACTAGGGGATGCCCAGGGCCCTGTAACAGGTATTTTCCATAAGCGCGCCTTAAAAATGTGCGTAGGCGGCCACGGGACGAGAGACTGAACCTCAGAGATGAGGGATCAGAGCAGCTCGTGGATACAGGATGGATTCAAGCCACAATAGAGCCAGGATCTGGAACCATCTCTTCCAGAGCACACCCCTTAAACACCCTGTCCCCAGCCCCTATCCGGCCCCCAGTGCTTTTACTCAGTTTAAAAGTGACCTGTGGGAGAAAAACCAATCCTACCTCTGAGCCAGCGTAGCCGAGTGGCTACGGTGCTGGACTTGAGACCCAAATTCAAATCTCATCCCAGCCATGCACTGGGTGGTCCTGGGTAAGTCACTGGCTCTCAGCCTCAGTCCCCCCTTTCTGGAAAATGGGCATAATAACCACCTATAGGGCTGTTATATGAGAGGGTGAACTCGAAAAGGGTGGTCAAGTGCTTTGAATACTGACAAGTGCTGGAGAAATTATTTCTAATAATGACCCCTTCCCATCTTGCTTCTGGTTCTCTCTAGGGCCGGCCTTACCACGGGGTGACCGGGGGCGGCCGCTCCGGGCCCCGCTTTTTCTGAGGGCCCAGCAGCGGCCTCTAGTTTCACCAGGACCACTCCCTCTCAGTGCGCCAAACAGGACCCCCTTCAGAGCACCACAGAGGTTGCCCCCCCCAAGGGGGGAGGGGCCACCAGGAGCCCCACATTTTATCTTTGCCCTGGGCCCCACAAATCCTCAGGCTGGCCTTGCTCTCTGGGAACCCCCCACAAAAGTCCCATAACGCGCACTCGCCACAGACTAGGTCCTGGATGCTTTGTTCTCACTGCTGTGTTTGGAGCACTGGAAACTCGGTTAGTTCTGGAGTTCCAGACCTCCTGGTTTGGCTTCATTCACACAAGGAGAATGCATCTGGGTTACTTTTATGGGATAATAATTTACCCTGGCCGTGGGAGGAGAGGACTGGGTTTGGAGTTTTAGGACTTGGACCTGGGAAGCCAGGGTTTGAATCCGGCCCTAGTCGTGAACCTTGGGCAAGTCACAATCTCTCAGCCTCAGTTCCCCATCTGTAAAATGGGACTGGGTGTGTGTCTGTCTCTCCCTTAGGGTTACAATCTAACCTTGTTCTGCTCGGACGGGGGTGAAAACGCCGCAAACACACAACGAGGAGGAGTGGTATCAACACGGGGGGTGGGGAGGAGGGTGAGGGCTCCCTTGGATGAGTGGGTGGGATGGGGTTTTATTATCTCTATTTGTATGGGGAGGGGCATACAAGGAAGTAGGAGGCGGAGATTCCCTGGGGTGGGAGTCGGGGCTGTAGGGTTTCAATCCTGTCTTGATTTTGGCCTATGGGAGTGATGAGTCAAAAGCAGAAGAGGTGGGTTGAGTGGGTGGGGGTTTTATTGCTTAGTTTTTATTGCACTGTGGGGAGGGGAGCTTTGGGGGTTGGTTGATCCATGGGGTTGATCTGATCTGTCTTTTTTAATTATTATTATTTCTTGTTGGAAGCCGCCCTACATGGGTGGCGTATAAGTTCAAATAAGAATACGAATCCTTTACCCCACGGGGTACTTTGCCATTTCCCGCAGGGGGGTGGGGGAGAGAGACGAGTTACCTCCAGGGCAGAGGCCTTGTCTGACCCAGCCCTTGGTGGCTAGAGTTCACCAGAAGTTCCCAAGCATTGGTCCCTCCAGTTTTGACGGGCCAGATGTGCAAATTTTAAGAGGACACTTCTTAGAAATACAGGTTGCAGGGCTATGAAACCTGTATTTCTCAGAAGTGTCCTCTAAAATGTGCACATCTGGCCGCCCTAGTCCAGTTGCTTTGCATTGCAAAAGAGGCCCCTCGCCTCTGGCCTAAGTGGTCCCAAAGGAGAGTGCTGGCTACCTTGTGCCCTTGCGGGGAGGGCAGGGTAAAAATGAATAAATAACAACACCTTCGGCACTTAAAGACCTACTAGGAGCCGTGATTGCATCAATGGTCCCTAATGACAAGTCCTCCACCCCTTCCTGCTGTAACAATCCACCCAGACCCATATTAGAGGGTTGCCACAATTCTATCAGGAGTCCCCCAACATTGGGCGGGTCCCAAGCTCTGATTCATGTGATTAGAAGGTAATAGGAGTTTTCTCTCCCACCCCCCTTGTCTTTCCGCGAGAAAGCTTGCACCTGTGATGGAAGGACTCAAGAATTCCAGGCTCATTTTTAAAATGGTGCTATTTTTTAAAATCAATCCTGTGATTTCTGGACGCTTGGGGTTAGCAACTCCGATACCGGGAACTGCGCTCGTTGGTCACGTAAGCACAGACCGCAAAGAAGAGCCGGTGTGGTGTGCTGGATGAGGTGCTGCTGGGATTGAACCTGGGAAACCTGGATTTGAATCCTGCCCAAGCTCTGAACTCAGTGGGTGGCCTTGGGCAAGTCATAACCTCTCTGCCTCAGTTCCCCCATCTGTAAAATGGGTGTGTGTGTGTGTTTCCCTCACCCTTGTCCATCTTACATTGTAAGGGACCTGTCTCCATTAATTACAACTGTAAAGCACCAGGTACACTGTTTGCTATATAAATGCTTAAGGGCCTGTGTAGGGGTGTGATAAAAACAGAAAAGAAGTGCCATGTAAACCATGAGATTGTGAGAACAATGTCAATTAGAGAACAAACTTTTAAAGTGAAAACTTGCTAATTTTTTAAGACACAAACTTATGAAAGAACCTCATGAAAGTGTCACCACTTAATAAAGGGAGCAACATTCTTAAAAGCAAAATGTGTTTTGCCTTTTTTTAAAACAAAATGTGTTTTGCCTTACAAATGAGTGCATTCCAAAGCAATTATTCTCAGAGCCTCTCTCTCTCTCTACACTTTTTGTGCCCATCTGTTCAGTTTAAAGCACTGCCTTTTCTATTAAGTATGAAACTCCCAGGGACGCTTCAGCAAAGCAGTTACCTGCATATTTTTTGGAGGGGGGAAGAAAGGGGTGCTGGAAGTGTCCTACTGAGATCTAATATAAAACCCCAAATTTACCCCCCCCCCCATCTTTGTCAGCCCACACCCAAACTTTTAAACATTCGAACACTTTCATTGACTTCAACAGGATCTCAAAAATAAAACAGATGCCTGTTTTAAAACCTCCTGTCAGCAGTGACTATTTTGATAGACGTTGGGAGAGCGCAGCACTTTGATGTGCAGCTCCTCTGATGCACATTGTGGACGTATTTAAACAGGGGTGTCAATGGTTGAAAGTCCTGCTCCCGTAAGAGGGTGCGGCAGCCTGGCTAACCCACCGGAAAGAAGGAACCTAGCAGTTTACATGCTGCACCGAATTGCAGTATCAAAGTGGCGTGTTCTCCAAGCTGTCAAAAGCTCCACTGCTGACAGCACGACTTGGTACAGACATCTGTTTGGTTTTTTTAGATCCCTGCTTTGGGTCCAGAAACCCAGCCGCTTTCTGAAACTATTTTGTCACAACAACAATCGGATTATGCTGCTAAATAGAATTGCCCTTCTCCTTGCTAAAATAAACCCTTCGCAGCCAAATCCAGCCCCCTCATATAGGCATATATGGCAGGAGCTGCATGTAAAGATAGTTTTTATCGTTGATCATATCTATCGCAGCAGAGCGCAAGCTCGAGTCTCTTCCCTGCGTGAGCGCATTTGGGGACCTCGGTTTAATCCCAGGATCCTGGACAGCAAGGAGGAGGTGCAAAGTCTATCGAATATCATTTCAGTTCCCGACCCCGTTGTGGACAGCGTGATCTCACCTGGGGACCAAGCCTGGAGTTTGGGAACCTCTGCCTTAGCAGCTAGGAGTCCACTGTTCACTATACAACCGCAGACCAAAAGAGACAGTGGGGTGTCTCCTGTCCCGATGCACCTACAATCCACGGGCAAAATCCTGACCCACAGCAGCCAAGGGGATTTGGGCTGCTGACTTCAGTGGAAGCAAAATTTTGGCCAAGATTTTCCCGCCCATAGCCAGCCTGCAACTACTTATGTGTAGACAGCCCAGTTAAAGTCAATTTGACTGGGGTTGGTGTATAATCAGAGTTGAAGGTGCCCACTCTGTCTTGAGGATGCCAACATGGGCAATCTTCAACACAAAGGGGATTGCGTGTCACACGATGACAAAAAAAAAGCCAATGCAGTTCTAGGCTGCATTAACAAAAAGCATTGTTTTCAAGTCAGCAGAAGTAATAATTCCACTCTTCCGCACTGGTCAGACCTCGCCTGGCGGACTGTGTCCAGCTCTGGGGGCTTCATTTTAAGAAGGACATTGACAAATGAGTGGGTTCGGAGGAGAGCGGCGAGGAGGATGAAGGCTCTGGAAAGCAGGTCTTATGAGGAAAGGTTAAAGGAACTGGGTGTGTTTAGCCTAGTGAAGAGAAGGCGGAGGTCAGCCACCGGCGGCAAGGCCCTGTTCTGCCTGGCTACAGAGCACAGGGCTAGAAACCAATGGAATGGACGCACATTGCAGGGGAGGTCGAGTTTTGTTGAATATCAACACACAAGCACAAGACACTAATGAGGCAGCATCGGTGCAGGGCCCCAAGCATCATTTCTCTGGGGCCGGTCCAAACTTGTCATCCAGACCTTCCCCGCCCCATCACCATTCCATACACACAATCTCGTGAGTCAGGAAAGAAACATAAATATAGGCAAATACGTTTGCATCAACGTCCCTTAAGCATCTACAATTTAGCCTGTTGCAGCCTGGGGCCCCCTGAACTCCCAGGCCCTGGTAAATTCTCCCCCCTCCCCACCCCAGGCTGGCAAAGGGTCCTGCCAAGGTCAGCATGCTAGGCAGTCGTCTCTCCCGGGCATCGGGCATGGGGGGGAAGAGGAGAACAAGGAGATGTGACGGGAGGGATTATTTGCCCCGTTCCTTTCTCTCGGCTGCGGGCTGCCCCCCATAGGGACTCCCTTCCCGCGCATCTGCCGGAGAAAGTGCAAAACGTTTCTTTTTTGCAAGGCATTTGGTGGATGGGGACAGGGGTCGAGGTGGGAAGGTTTAGGGGGCAGGGTTTTGTTTGTTTTTTTAAAATGAGGCTTTTCAGTGGAGTTTTGTGTATTTTTATGCTGTCTAGTTTTATTATGCACGGCGCCCTGAGCCTTAGGGGAAGGGTGGGGTAGAAAATTTAATTTAATTAATTAATTAATTAATTAATTAAACATCCCCACCTAAATAAATTCATGCTCTCCCTGCTGGAGCACAGGAGTGTAGCAACCTTGGAGCAAGGGGGCTCGGTTGAGCCTGGTCCCCACACTTGGGGGGTAGGGGTGGGGGCTTTGCAAATGACCTGAGAGCTCCTAGGAAGTGTTCAGAGTGGGTGGGGGAAGGGAGTGGGAGCAGGCCCCCCCCCGGGTTCCACCCACTCTGAACATGTCCTAGCAGCACTACTCAGATTGCTTGCAAAGGGCCCTGCCACTTGCAAAGAAGTTTTCAGAGTGGGTAGGGGTGTGGGGTGCTTGTGTTTACAGCAGTGGAAGACCTCTCCCCTGGAGACCATGACCCCTTGCTTTCAGGGGAAACCCAGCTCAGGAGCTGTACAGCCTTGCTAAGGCCCTGCTTGGGATGTCTCATATTAGTTATGTTAGAGCCTGTAAGGTGCTAGACCTGGATCTAGAAGGTCAGGGTTCAAGTCTTACGCTAGCCAATGAACTCACTGGGTGGCCTTGGGCAAATCTCAGCATCAGTTTCCCATCTGTAAAATGGGAATGAGCGTTCCCTTCATCCATCTTGGATTGTAAGCCCACTGGGCCGGGGCCTGTCTCTGAAAAATCTGACTAAAAAGTGCTGTCTACACCTGGTCGTGCTAGCGAAAGGATAACTACTACTAGTAGTTATTGTGATGTTTGCAAGGTAAGATGGTGAGGTGATTTGGGGGTTCGGTGTCATCAATACGCCGATGACACCCAGCTGGACCTCTCTTTTCCAATGGACCGAGGCCTGGCAGTCTCGGTGCTCACCCGGTGTTTGGCGGCGGTCGGGGGCTGGATGAGGGCGAATTGACTGGGGCTGAATCCTGACAAGACGGAGATGATGTTGGCGGGTAAGGCGATGGCGGCCCCCGTTATTGATGGGCTCTGCCCTCCATTGGACTTCCAGGTACGGAGTTTGAGAGTGCGCCTGGATGCGCAGCTCCGCCTGGATCTCCAGGTGGAGGCTGCGGCGAGGAGCGCTTCCCGCCAATTACACCTGGCGCGACGGCTTCGGCCGTTTGTTTCAGGCTCTGACCTGGCCACTGTCATCCATGCTTTCATCTTGTAACGTGCTCTGCGTGGGGCTACCCATGGTGACGGCTTGGGAATTGCAGCCGGTGCAGAATGCGGCGGCCCGTCTCTTAGTGGGACTGGGCCGCCGGGAGCGTATTACACCGGTGCTTCGCTCTCTGCACCGGCTGCCGGTGGTTTTCCGGGCCCGATCCAAGGTGTTGATCTCGGCCTATAAAGCCCTAAATGAGCTGGGCCCGACCTATCTCTGAGATCGCCTCACTTCCTGGGTCCTGGATCGGCCACTGCGGTCATCCGGGGGGTGCCCTGCTCGAGGTCCCCCGAGTTTCTTGGGGGGGCCACGCAGGAGAGGGCATTCCCGGTGGCTGCACCGCGACTGTGGAACTCCCTTCCGGCAGGGGCCCGGTTGGCCCCGAATCTTTCCTCCTTTCAGAGAAAGAGCTGGCTGTTCCGCCAGGAGTTTGGCAGGGGAACTGGGTGGTGGTGGTGGTGAGGGGGCTGGGTTTGGGATGAGTTTTTTCCTCCTTTTATATGTTGTTTTAATTTGGATGTTTTTAGTAATGATAAGCCTCCCCGAGCGGTCTACGGCAGGAGGGGCGGGGTAGCAATTTTAATAAATAAATAAATAAATAAATAAGTAAGGTAGGGAGAGAGAATAAAAGTAGAGGAACTGTAAAGGAATCTGATTTCAGGAGAATGGATTGTGGTAGGGAAGAAGTGAAATGTGGAACAGCTTTTCTCTCGAAAAGCCAGACATGTTTTTTTTACCTAAATGTCCTTATAGCACAAAAGTGTCAACAGAGAGCCTTGTGAATCTGCGTAGGAGCTTCCTTCCTGCTCTGCATTCAGTGCCATCAGTAGGAAGAGAAAACATTGCTTTCTTCTCGGCACAGCCACGCGTGCCAATTTCATCACAGAGCTTCTAGCCCAAATGGAAATTGGTCTGACACCCATGAATCATGGGCCCAAGAAAATGTTAAAAATAAAATAACAATAATGTTATACTTTTGAATCAAGACAAGAGTCCCAATTCTGGAAAGTTCCAGCTCTTCTAAAGGCCACATTAGCGAGTAGCCACATGGAAATCATAGTCTATGCACAGGTTCGCACGTACCTGCCAACATTTCCAGTGGCCATAGCGGGACAAGCCCCACCCCCTCGGCCAATAATCTCCGCCCCTCGGCCAATAAGCTCCACCCTTCACACACTTACGTATACCCCCACGCCCCTCCCAACATTCCAAGGGCACAACAAGAGACAGACGCTTCTCCTGCTTCTCAACCGACTTCGTTCCTTGTTATTCCATCCTCTCCCCATTAGCTTCTCAAGGAAAGAGAGGCCTGAGGCTTGAATACCGGGCGTGTCTCTCTCTCTCTCTCTCTCTCCCCGGAAAGAGGGACTTTGACCCCTGAATGAGGGACAGTGGGTTTCAGCACCCAAAGAGGGACAACTGCTCCTCCTAAGTAGGAACTGTTGGCAAGCATTCATCTTTGCAGGATTATGACCAAGCACGGTCATTCCTGTCTAATGGACAGCAGGGGTCTGGAATGGACGAGCCTTGGGGTCTGTTCTGGCCCTATGACTCTATGACTCTTCAGTGTTCTTTGCAGGGGACAGGGCCTACGTTCCTGGTGCTGCACTTTTGGAGGCCTCACGCCTGGAAAGTTCCTGGCAAAACTTGGACCCAAGCTAGGCCTGGCCCTCGAGGTCTGCCGGCCCCAGACCCAACGTGTCTGGGCGGCTCTGCCCACTCACAAAACACTGTGACATCACAGAGCTCCCTGAGGGAGCCCTGCCTGCTTCCTACGCGGCCTGCTTCCTACGTGGCCTGCTTCCTGACGTCAGAGCCCTTTGGAGGTGGTGGGGCCTGGCTCAAGTGGAAGAGGTTTGGGCAGAGAGTCCGCCCAACTCAGCAGACGCTCAGCGACCCTAGTCAGCTCCCATCTTGCCTGCGTCTAGGTACGAGGCTCTAGCTGGAGGTGCCGTGCCTGCGGCGAGTTAATCTGCATTGAGCTGTGCCTTCTGGGGTGGGTCTAGCCCAGCTGTGTCTGGACCAAGCTAAGTGCATGCAGGATCGAACCCATGAAGCACGGGCAGCAGCAATGACAGTGCAGACCGGACTGACCACTGCACTTCAACTCAAACTTTGCCTGGAGTGCGCTTCTCTGGGCTGAGCCCATACATATTCGCTGTCCATTTAACCTTCCTGCTGAATCCATTTCCCCACCCACCCGGCCTCTTCATGTGGAAATTCCACTGACATTTTGAAATTTGAAAGAAAACCAGGCTCCCAGAATTTGTCCTGATGCCACCCTTCACACACCCACTGGTTGGATTGGCACCATTGCGATGGGCCTTTGGGCCTTTGTCGCAGTTCTCCCTCCCCGTGGAATTTGCTCCCTCCAAATATTCATCTCACCTCATCCCTCCTCATCTTCAAAAAGCACCTGATGATTTTAATTTTTTTTTTTTGAGGAGGGGCGAGAAACCTCAGCCCCAGGGGCCAAATGTAGCCCATGGCTAGTTTTTACATTGAGTTCCTGGATCTGGCCCTGGATGGATCCCGTTCCTACCCTCATGCACTGAAAAATGGAGCTTAGGGTAAAGGAGGAAAGATGGAGGCATGATGCGCGCCAGGGTAGGGGACAGATCCATGGCCCAGATCCACGTTGTTCTCCTTGAGCGCACCCCTCACTCCAACGTCCACGTGGCCCTCGGGGCATGGACTCATTTTTAAAGTCGTCCCTGGGACGGAAACGGTTTCCCACTCCTGCTTTAGAGGATCCATACACTGGTTCCCCCCCGATGTATTTCCCCCTCTCTCTTTACTTTCCCCTTTTCAACTGTTTTAAAATGGATTTTAGGTTGTTTCATTTTGAGAAACACCCCAAGCACCATCCAGTGGGGGGGAGGCTTTATATAAATAAAATCATTTATTACTTATGATGATGATGATGGATTACAACATTTTATTGCAACTGTTTGTGCAAATACAGCACTTAAAGCACTTACTCTCCCTTTTGGCCATGGAGATTACTCGTGGAAGTCAACCTTGAATTTGGTGGGACTCCTCCCGGGAATCAGGCTTTGGTCTCGGTTACAGTAGAGTGGTCTGGCCCTACGGGGGTGAAACCAAGTTCCTGTTTTCAGAATGACTGTCGTTACGGTCTGACTGTTTCTCCTATTTCTGGCATCGACTGTTTGGAAACCTTTTGTACACGCAACCATCTCTTTATGAATGTGGGGCGCTGGGTTGGGAGTAGGAGGTTAAGGGAGATTTTCTCAGTACTGGAAAGCTCTGTCTTCTACGTACAGGTATAGAAAACCCAGATGCAAACTGTGGCGGTTTCTGTGCAGATGAGAGAGGAAGCCCATTAAGGAGCGGTTAGGCTCTCTGTCATGGGCTGGGCTTTATGTTGCAATCGGTCTTTTGTGATCCTACATGCTTGCTGCAGCCGGTCTCGGACCTATGAAAATAACATCCAAGCTGTGTTCCGATTAGCTAAAGATGAGCTCCGAAAGGCAGAGAGACTTTCCCGACTTGATCTAAAGCCTCGGGTAAAATTAAGGAAAGGAGGTGGAATTAGGTGCTGGCATCGAGCCTGAGGACTTATTTCTTTGAGAATGGTATTTTGTTCCACACTAATGGCGAACGCTTTAAAGAAGCTCATTTTCTGAGCATAATGTTGCTTTAATGGGAGAGTTTAATGGTGTGAAATAAGAGGCTTTTGCGGAAATGTTTTAAACCAATTCGACCGAGTCGGGTCGGTTTGATTTGCAAAGCAAGGCGTGCTTGTGCTTTGGGAAAGACGGTACGCTCCTTTAAGGGACATGGCAGTTCTCGAACGCTTCACTCAGGAGCACAGGTGACTGGCGACTATCGATAAGGGGGGGAAGGAGGGGGCAGAGGAGCAGGATCAGTGCAAGGACTTTTGTCGCCCTAGTGCGTACACCCCTTGTGCAACCTTGTGCACATATTGTGCCCCTCACATGCAACCCACGAGTACGTTACACAAACCCCCATGTGCACATCCCTAGTGCACACCCTGCACATGAACAGTCTGCTTCTCAGGCACGGAGGGGTTGGTAGCCTTGCTCCCCACCCCACCCCCGGGCCCTTGAGCCAGCCTCAGAGTTTACTGGCGGTGGCAGCTGGATCGGGGACAGGAGAGGCACCCACCCCCCCAGCAACAGCTGGAGCAGGAGAGATGGCGGCTGTGGAAACTGGATCAGGGAGATGGAGTCACCAAGGGGGCACCCCTCCAGTGCTGAGCATATTGCCAAGGCCACCTAGGGCAGCACGTTGAAGGAGGTGCCTCTCCAGTGCCACCCAGCGCAGAGCTTAGTGCCGGTGGCAACAACGGGGCAGCTAAGCTTGATGAGGAGCAGGAGAGCCGCCCCCTTCATGTTGGCACCAGAGCAGCCAAATGGAAGCACCGACCTCGCACAGGAGTGGGGGCAAGGCAGGCGTTTTCTGTAGGGCTTCCGAACCCTGATTTCAGGGGATAATAATCTGGAGGGAGCGGTCCTGTAATGTGCTTTTGCAGGCGGACCCCTGCGGTCCCAGGACGCTCTGCCCGCACTCTAGGAGCTGCCGCCATCGATTCAGCTGCAGGAGGGGAAGCTAGCTCTGAAGACACTGGGTGGTTTGGCACTGCTGCACTCAGTGCAAATCATGAAGACCTAGATGCTTTTCCTGGCTCTGACACCGAGAGAGACTGTAGCCTTGTCCCAATCACGGCCCCTCTCTGTGCCTGCGGAAAGGGGGAAGGAGGAGGGATTTATCTCCCTCGGCGAAGTGGTTTAAGGTCTAACACATTGTTATTATTCACCGCTCCTGTTGAGCCGGTGGCGCGGCAAGGGCCCTGGTGAGTCCAGGCCCCAAAGGGCAAGGGGACTCCCTGAACGGCAGCACTCCCAAGTGGGCTCCCGGACAGCCTCAGGTTACTCCTGGAAAGGTGGGGGTGCCATGCCGTCTCCCAGAGACCCCCGCCCCCCGCCTCAAAAATGGCAGCAACACAGTCAGGAAGAAAATGTTAAGAGTGGGCAGGAGTGGAGCTGGCACCCCCACCCACTCTGAAAATTTCCTAGCAGGGCTCAGAGTGCTTGCAAAAGGCCCCGGCTTAACTGAGCCCCCATCCCTGCGATGTGCGTCCCATTTACACTTCATGGAGGCCAGCTGGTTTAGTAAGGCCTACTTTCCGGGCCAGATTTCCAAAAGAACTGGGTTCCAATTTCAGCATCTAATAAAGGTCCTGTTTTGAAATGTGCTGCATAGGTGACTCGTCCCCTCCCTTATAGAACTCTATAGAATCCCAGCCCCCCCCCCCCCAACAGTTACAGGTAGTTGCCTCTCCAACTTCCACTGGGTCACCTGTGGGTAAGTTGTCAAAAGAGATGTACAAATGGGAGGTGAGCTTTCTGGAAAGCTAGGACCCTCCAGTTGTGTATGGTTTGCATCCTGAGACCCAACAATGACACCACGTTACAGGAGCCCGAGGTATGAAAGACGCTCAACCAGCACATTCGAAATGCCATTCCTTTCCGTCCAGACCAGTTAAAGCAGTTCTGCAGACAGCACGACCTTGCAAAGGCGGTTTGAAAAACTTCCAAGCTCCCCAAACTTCCAAGCTGCTCAGGTCTCCCTTGACAACAGCTCTTGCTATTTTGTCTCAATTCCTTATTTTAGCTTTTGCGTCCCCCTTCCAAGACCTGTAAGGTCATCTGCTCAACTCGGACACATCCTATTCCCATTTCTGAAGCCGACCCATAAACCTCAACAAAAGATTATTGTCAGCAGTGGCCAAGAGTTTCAATCTCTGTGTGACTTGCTTCATTTGGGAAAATTTGCAAAACAGAAGTACGCTAAGAGAATCTTTTTTTAAAAAAATGTGCAATGTGGGGAAAAAGATGAAAAAATGAAAACTTACCTCGATCTTAAGGGTGGCACATCCTTTTAAGAACTCCTTAATGTTACTGATGCAATCACTTTCGCTTTTAGGCTCGAGAGAGTACTGAAGAAAGAAAAGCCAGAAATTCAGTGATCAATGTATCACCTTCGGAATAGTCTGCTTCTCAGCAAGCCTGCGTGGATATTTGACCATGTGTGTCTTGTACTGATTTCGGAAAGCCTGATGGCTGCTTGTTCATTATTATTATTTTAGGAGGGATGGGGGTGGAAGACAAGCTGTCAAACCAGGAAGGAGGACTCAGTGGAGGAAGTGATGCATAAAACCTACATGGTCGACATCTTGTTTTGAACGTTAGCAGATGACACTGCCCTGAAGTGATAAGCGGAGAAACTAATGATCTTTATGATCATGCTGTCCAAAAACCTCAACCGCACACATATGGGGGAAGATACACACAGCTAGCATGAAGGCTTTTGTTTTTAAAAAGGTTTCATCCTGTTTGCTAGGGCCAGGGAGGAACCTGCTTTTTCTGTCCCTTTACTATCAGGGGGACTTACTGAGTTGTAGTTTCCTCTCTCTTGTCAGACTCCTTCACCCTTTCCTCTTTGTAGCTATTTATTGCTGATTTGGACCATCCACCTGTGCACCCCATAAAACTACGATACCGTATGTTGCAAATATATTGCACAGTTCTACATTTTAAAAAAAACAACCCCAAAACTGGCTCTATATGGCAGGGCCTCAGTGTATCTGAAGGTTTTCTCTCTCTTTCCTGCTCAGCAAAGAATCAGATTAGGATATTTTGGGAGCGAAATTACCATGAATATCGTATTTGGATAGTAAAGGCAAGTCCTGGACCTCTCCCGGTTTTTTAACCTCTGGAAAAGTCAATATTTTCTCTGCATGAAAAGGAATCAGCCTAGTTTCAATTGCTCAACGGCAGTCAACACACCCAGTAGCTGTAACAAACAATGTTGCTGAGAAAGTTCCTCTGATAGATAGTGGGGGACCTCAGGCCCAAGGGCCAAGCATGGCCCACAACTAGTTTTTATTTGGCTCCTTTCAAGGCCCTTGGATCCAGTGCCTGCCCTCAAGCACCGATAGACTGAGCTCAGGGGAAGGGAGCAGCGATGAGGGCGTGCACACGGATAAGGGATAAATTCTGTGATCTGGACCCCCCCCCCCCCCCNGGCCACACATCACTTCAGGGGTGGGGAACCTTTTCCCTTCCAGGAGCCGCTTTGAAGATGATTACAGGGCAGCATCGAGCTTGGAGCAGGTTAAGGGGTGTGCTCCAGAAAAGGAAGGTGCAGATCATGAATCTGTGCCCCAGATCTATCACCTATCTCTGTATGCAGGCCCTCAGCTCCGTTCTTTTCCCCGGAGCTCAGGTTTTCAGATCTCAGGAGGAAGCAACTGGATCCAGGGGCCAGATCCAGGAAGTACAAAGGGGCCACACATAAAAACTTGCCAGGCGTTGGTTGCATTTGACTCCTGGGCCTGTGGTTCCCCACCTGTTTTTTAGAATTACTTTTCTTATATCCAGCTAAGAAGCAAGCCTCTGAGAAAAGACAGAATACTGAAACGCAGAAGGCATTCCCTCCTGCCTCATTCCACTTCCCTTCAAAAACAACCCAAAAGGGCTCTACCCAGCTAGCGATGGTTTATCAGAGCATTGGAGACGTGCAGCCCGGTGTTGCAAAAAGTGCTTGCCTTTGCAGCAAATCTACAGGTACCTTGTCTAGAGAGCCTGGAAGAAGCCGGAGTAGCAATTTGCACAGCACGGTGCCATCGGTCAGGGAAGCTTTCAGGAACTCCCCTGGATCGCATATCATCTTTTTGGGAGAATTGAGGACTCCTAACGAAATAAGCCATGTTACGATTTGCTCTTCTGCGTTCATGACTGGAGGGGGCTCGCCTTCAGCGCAGCTCTCTTGTACAACAACCAGGCCTAACCCACATCCGTGATTGCATCTTCCTGTCTCTTGGGGTTTTGCAGAGCTAAACTTTGAGGCACACTTTTTTTTCTTATCTTGCATGGAAAGCGACTGAACTTGTCAGCTTTTAAAAAACAGAGGCAACCAGTGAAACGAGTTTGTGTGCGTGTGCAGAAATGGTTTCTGGTTCCTTTTTAAACTTTTTTTTAAAAAGTGTGTTTAAATAAATAGAGGGTGAGATCTTTTGTGTCTCACTGTGCTGTTTGTACATAAATGGGGGGGGGGGGGATCCTCTTTCTCTAGGTACTTACACCACCCCCCTCAGGCGATACAATCCTTACTACATTTATTTAAATCAAAGGCAAGATTTCACACAACTGGACCGTGACCCAGTTCTGAAAGTGCTTAAAGCAGCAGTTGCCAATTTATTTATTTTTTTTACCTGCTCGATGATTCCCGTTTGAATATAATTCTGTGACCTCATATGGCAACAATGACATGCAAAATGTATCCGGTATCAAGTGGGAGAGTGTCTTTGCGTAGAGATGGTATGTCCCCAGTTTGGGATCAGATGCCTCCCGACATTTCCAGCTGGCAGAGGGACAAGCCCCGCCCCGTCAATAAGCCCCACCCCTTCTCACATGCATACACACTTCCCCAAACGCCAAGTGCATAAAGGATTGTTGCCAAGGAGGGACAGGCCCCGCCCCGTCAATAAGCCCCACCCATATGTTTTTACCCTTAGTTTCTTGGAATTCCATCATCTCCCCAGGGCTGGACGTACGATTTTACCAGTTCTAGGCAGGCTGCTGCCCACCAAAGCCATGTCCCCACCCCACCCCACCCCACTGAACCCAATGAAATAGGAGGAAAAGGGTGGGAGGGGAAAGGTATTTTCTTGGTCCAGATGTGCTGCTGGGACACTGGGAAGGCTTGCCAGCTTCAAGGCTGCCTGCGCGGCCGGCCGAGATGCTGGCAAGTCCCCCAGAGTGTGCACATGTACAATAGTAGCTTGCTGCTTGGCCCATGCACACACTGGCATTGGCATCTTTACTGGAGCTGCTGGGACGTTTTCCAGGGTGCTAAAGGTGACACCACGGGCACAGGCAAAGAGCAAACGGCTCTATTGTGCATGCGCTTGGTCTTGCCAGGCATGAGGGAATGGCAGCACCCACGGTAGTACACTATGAGGGCTGCCTGGGCTCGGGCAAGCGGACCTAGGCTTCTAGGGGACACTCCATGAAACTCTCTGATATCTCCGCCTGGATGTCCCGACGCCAACTCAAACTGAACATGGCCAAGACTGAACTCCTCGTTTTTCCTCCGTCCCCCTCCTCTCCCTCTGACCTGACCGTCTGCATTGATGGGGTCACCATCCGTCCTGTTCTCCGTGCCCGCAGCTTGGGCTTCATTTTTGACACGCACCTCTCCTTTAAACCTTACATTGACTCTGTGGCCAAATCCTGCCGATTCGCTCTCCTCAACATTGCCCGCATTCGCCCCTTTCTATCTGTCTCCTCGGCCAAAATCCTTGTTCATGCCATGGTTATCTCTCGCCTCGACTACTGCAACCTCCTCCTTGCTGGCCTCCCTCGCTCCCACCTGTCCCCCCTTGTGGCGATCCAAAACTCTGC
>QEPC01011901.1:23996622-24018527 GCA_003113815.1 Sphenodon punctatus | reverse complement strand
CAAGAGGAGATTCAACCACCCAAGCCCCCACTCACTATCACCACCTCCATCTTGTCAGGGTTCAATTGCAGATGGCTCAACCCCATCCAAGCACCCACAGCTGGCAGGCACTGGGAAAATAGGGAGACTGCGTGACCTGGGTTGGTAGAAATAGAGCGGAGTGTCATCAGCATACTGATGACACTGCATGTCCTGAAACCCTCTCCGGTCTCCCCTAATGGCTTCATATAGATGTTAAACAAGAAGGGGGCCAGAACACCACCCTGCGGGACTCCACACGTGAGGTCCCAGGGGGAAGACTTATTTCCCCCAAGACCACCCCGTGAGTTCTCCTGGCCAAGAAAGAATGAAACCAGTCCAAGACCGTTCTGCCAATCCCCGCACCATCCTGCAGACGAGTCACCACCACCTCATAATCAACTGTCGAATGCAGCCAAAAGGTCTAACAGGACCAGTAAGGTCTGATGACCCGGGTCCAATGCCAGAGAGAGATCGTCAACCAAGGCCATCTCCATACCACACAAAGCCAAAAACCAGACTGAAAGGGGTCAAGGAAACTGGAGCTGGTTCCACAGCCTGTTCAATAACTATGGTCAGGCTAGAGATTCTAAGCGGAGAATCTCTAGCCTACGTTTGAATCCAGCCACTGACTTATTTGCCCGTCCGCATTCCTACATTTGTCTCAGAGTCCCTACCCCTAAGCACAGCTCTTGAGAACAGATGGAGGCTATGCCCTCAAGAAGGAATGGATTCATGGCATAGGTCAGGGGTGTGTAATTATGGCTTGGGGGTTGTACAAGACTTGGGTTGTGCAGATGGGACAGTCAGCCATGAATGGTCCTGTATTTTATCTCATTGCTCCAGAGACATCAGCTGAGCAATGATCAGAACGGCCAAGCACCAGCTGCTCCTGTCAGAGGTTTTCATGCACAGCTTGCATCTCGTGGCTTCTATTTTTACACAGGGCTCAGGGTTGGGAGCTTTGCCCACCCTGGCATAGATCCATCATGACTTTTCCCTGAATACCCAACTTCTCTCCACCCTGCACTTTGCAATGTTTCAAATCAGCCAAGAGAAGCAAAAAAATACGCACCCTCCTCCATATTGTATTTTTATTTTTGTTGGGTTTGATACTTTATGTGTTTGGATACAAGTGTCATGTTCTCTCATGAATGTATTTACCCATTGTTACAGCCTAATGGCTAAACAAATAAATTATTGTTATAAACAAAAGTTTTAAAAAGGTATTGTCATTTTAGCTTTGATAATTTTGAGTAGGTTTAGTCTCCCGTTTTATCCAACTATTTCAATTTTAAAAACTAGTGTTCCTTTTGGCCTGGCTTAGACAGAGTGCAGCATCTTAAAATGACAAAACCTCATCTTTAACTGTAAAATCAATTGCAATGTCAGGATACAACCCGGTAAGAATGTGAAGACTACAGTAGTTCCTGACAGGCCATGTTGAAGAGATCTGATCCATTACCCTATCATGAACAGGCGAGGAGGGCTCCTGGATAGTGACCAGATTGTCAGCACCTAACCCATCATGCTTGTTAAAAGGCACAGGGGCCAGTGGCTGCTGCAGCAGCCAATGACAGCCACACACCAAGATGTGCCCTCCCCCAAAATGCAACATATGCAAGCAGACGAAGACCCAGTTCAGCAGAAACTGCATCAAGGAATATCATCCAAGGGGGCACCTGGATAACAATGAATATAGAAGCAAGTCACCATGGGCTTCTGGGAGGTGCTGTGAAATCCTGTCTATGCAGACTGATAGCTGGGAGTAGGTAGTCTTCACCATCCTCAAACTCTGCTGCAGTCCTATAGATTTCCAGAGGGTTTGAGGATTTTGATCATTGTGGAACATAAAGAGCCCCCCGCCCCGTTATGTTAGTGCTAAACTAAATCTAGGAGTTTTTTCTTCTATTGGGCACTCAGTAGAGGGGTATGTCAGTTATATATGTTCTACTAGCCAAACTTTCACATAACACTTGTACCATTATCAAAAGACACACAAGGCTAAAACCAACAAGTACTTTTAATTACGAACTGCTGGATGTTACAATGACCTATGAATGAAGCAACTGTGCAGAATCCATATGTGGAACTTGTAGCTTTGACCTGGAAAGAAAAGGATTGGGGTACATCATATAGCACCAGCAATGCAACTGGCATTGAGCAGTCATGCCTTGGGGGACAGACCCCTGCCCTGAGGGGCTTACAATCTAGGGTTGATAAGCAAGAGGCAGGGACAGAACCTTGAAGGCAAGTCACTGGGGCACATACTGAGTTTAGTTACATGACTTCGATATCTCCAGCCACCTCATCTGTCAACTCTCAGCCTGTTGCAATGTTTTAACTGAACACCATGCTATCCTCATCTCCTGCACTTGAAGGGTAGATAAGAGTTCTGCCTGCTTCATCTTTACTTGCTCTGCTTAGCAAAGGACTGAGGCCTGACTCCCCAGGGCTTCTGTAGCAGGGGTGTGTGTAGAATGACATTGCAAAGTTGGGGCTAAGGAGGGCCTGGGGAACGCGCATGGAGCAAATCCATTATGGAGATGGTGCATGGAGGGTAGAGGGGGTGTACCAGATGATACACGGATAAGGAAGTCCCATCTCTGCTGTGGAAGGGGCAGAAAGAGGAAGTGCCTGCATAGGCAGGAGCAGGGAAGAGACCTCTCCACTTACTGGATCTGGAAACCACACAATAGTGCTCTAACGGACTATCAAGAGTAGCCCCGTCCGCCTGCCTTGGGGATTAGGATTGGAAGTGTTTTGGGGTAGGAACAAGTACTACTATGTCAGCCTACGTCCCCACCTGGCTGAGGTACTTGGAACAAGCACCGACAAGGAAAAAAGCTGAACTCTCTGCAATTCCCTTATGATGTGAGAGCACTGGTGAACAACTCCCCCTAATGGCTCGAAGAGCTGGCATTTTTTACTGTGCATTTCCCTTTAACCTAGTTGATAAAACCTGAAGCACTATACTTGGATAGAGTCAAGAATAGGTTACAAAAGGGGCTCCCAAACATTTTTGGCTGTATGATCCGATTCTGAGATTTAATGATCATTCAATTACCCCAGACAGCAAAGACAACTAGGACTGAACCTAAGCACATTTCAGGTTAAGTTTTCTTCAAAAAAGTCATAATCTTATAAGAGGCTGAACGTTTACAGTGAGCACCTGCAGTCAGTGGTTGCACTGCTGAGAGGATCCCATCATAGCAAGGCTAACTGCATGCATGCAGCTGTAAATCTAGTTTCACACACGGCTTAAAAGTAGCCTTAAACCTACAGCCCTACGTGGCTAGTACAGCTGTTTTCCCTTCCCTACTTCACGCTGCAGTCTCTTGCCATTGCTTACATGGTAAGATTTGCTTAGCACATCCCCATGGCAGAGACCGAACCCCAGTAGCTGTTCCCCATTGGCCCCTGCAGTGTTCTAAAGCTCAAAAAGCAGCCATTGTGATCCGACAACGGTCAATGGATGGAGAAGCAAGTGCTCATGAAAGGAATAGTATAGCAAGCCCTGCTTATTGCTCTTGCTTCAGGCTGTCAGTGTCTGCCTTTCAGACCAAGGATGGTTACAAATACAGACCAAACTCCCTTTCTGTTGTCTCTTCTGTGCTGCTACTGTGAAAAGGGCAAAGGTTTTAGTTTCTCATCCCAGAAACCAGCTGCTAAGACAGTCTTCAACAGCAAGAGCCTAAGACAGGAGTGCACGGTGTAGTGGGTTTCTACACCAGACTGTTTTGTCATGCAGGATAGAGGCTGCTTTCTCACCTTCAGTAAGGGGTGGGGACTAACTTTACGCACATTAATGCAGTCACATGAAGCCCACCATCATGGGCACAGGGGTTTTAGCTTTATTTTCCCATTCCTGTTAATTCAGTAACCTGACAGGGCTCAAAATCCAGCTGTGTATCAGGTTATTGAATTTAACGAGAACAGGAAAACTCATGTACAGGATTGGGGATTTCACGTAACTGTGCTAACGTCCTTACACTTTACTGAACGTGGCCAAGCAACCACTCAAATAAGTACAAAATCAGAGTGGAAGAAGCCACAGAGGTCATGTAATTCAACCCTGTTCCATGCAGGAAATCCACAGCGACAGCATTCCTGACCGATGGCCGTCCAGCCTCTGTTTGAAAACCTCCAGCAAAGGAGAGAGCCCTAGGCAGTCTGGTGCACTGTCAAATAGCTGCTAGGAAGTTCTTCCTAGGGTTTTGCTGAAATCTGCTCTCTCATTGGCACTAGTCCTGCCCTCAGGAGCAGAGAACCAGTCTGCTCCATCTTCTCTGTGGCTGCCCTTCAAATATTTGAAGCTGGCAATCATGTCTTCTTCTCCAGGCTATACCCAGCTCTGTCAACCTTTCCTCATGGGGCTTGGTTTCCAGACCCGACCCTCTTTGTCGCTCTCCTCTAAACGGTTCCAATTTGTCAGTGTCATTCTTAAAGTGCTTCACTTTAGTTCTGGTCACATGCTGTGAGAGGTTTGGGCCATTACTAGCAACATCTTCCAACTCGGATGTTCTACGATTCTGTATCTGCTCTTGGTAATGGTTCCTGTTTTGGCTCTTGTGGTTGGCACGATTGTACGCAAAGGAACCAAAATGAAACAATTATCTGACAAATCAGGCATAGAAGTGGGCAAAAATTCACAATGGTTGTTAAACCAATGCCTTGATATGCATCAACTGGATAGCAAGACTTTCTCACAAGCAGAAAGCTTGCCAACATGTCCTCCTCCCAGGTTATTTTTAAAAAAACCCTGATTAGGTTGAAGTGTCTTGGCAAATAACCCACAAGTTACTGGGTTAGGAGGGTTCAAAAATCAAGGTTTAATTAGCATGCCGTTTCCTTGTGTTCTTGTAATTCATGACACTTCAGGTTTTAGCAAGCATTTGAGTCTCCAGGCCTACCCTGGACAGCACAAGGATATATTTTGCAGGTTCTTAGCCACAGCCCACTTGCTCCAGTCACCTATGCGGAACTCTACATTCGTGTGGGGCACCCGTGCAGCGGTACCTACTCTAGCCATGCCCTGGCGCAGCACCACAGGATTGCTTGCAGGGGGCACGGCAGAACCAAACTGCTTGGATGACACCTGGGACTGGCTGTAGGTTAATGCCCACAGGGAATTCTAATTACAGGAAAGAGTCACCTGTGTGAATGTGCTGCTAGATCTGGCACATGGGTCTTAAGCCCAGCTGCAAACGCAGTGCTCCGTCAGAAATAGCAATGAAGCTACACTTGTACAATAGTCTGAACGTCATACCTATTCAGATTTCCAAAATACTGACCGTGTTGGTGTCTGATCTCAATGGGAGGGGCCAAGGTGCAGATGAATATCCAACACCCCAGGACTTCTGAAGAATGTTTTCTTACAGCCTGCTTTACCGGTGAAGGAAACTGGCTAAATTATTTCACAAGACCACAGAACTAACGTCCACCAGTATGAACGGATCCAGTCAGTCTAGCTGTGGGCTCAGGAAGCCTGGCTTATCTTTAACGGTATGCATCCAGGACTAGAGTTTAACAGTGAGAACCCGCAGTAAGAAGGCAAAGCCACAGGTTCATCAGAATCAAGTCCATGGGGTTTCCTTCCACTCCCAAATTAAGATGGGAGTATTTCATGTGACTGGACAGCCAGCCAAGAGATACTCCCCATTATATACTAAACTAAAGCTTATCCACTCATACAGAGTCAGTTAATACAGGTTCATTAACCACAACTATAAGTATTCCAAGAGATTAGGTGTTGCCGAACACGTTCCTGCCTAGGCAATAGAAGTGGTATGCATCGTCACCTCCGACATACACGGCCAAAAGCCTACTGAACAGACTCCACAAATAAAAACGAGGCCAGTCAGCCAGCCGAGACGCCTCTATACTGCCACTCCAGCCACCCTACATGATTTGCAACACACAACTAAGTCATTTTATGGGAGTCTGACCACATCTGTTTTATGTTTATGCAAGACCAGGCAGCAGAAGACCTCAATCTTTAGATTTTTACACACTTCATAGGTTAACTCACCTTTCAGAACTGGTCTCTGTAAATATTTTGACTAAGAATGCAGCCATTTCTTTTCTCCCTCCCCAGACATTATTAATACAGTCTTCAAACTTAGAGCTAAGAGAAGCCCCCAATGGCTAATGACTTCAGCTCTTGGCTATTAAATATCTAGGCCACCTCTTCAGGCCTATTCCTTTCCTCATTTCTTCCCATGTCACCTTTATCATTCTTATTGCTCTCATCTGAATGCTTGAGTATCAGCTTCCTTAAGTTGAGGTGCCCAAAGCTGGATTCCGAGCTCTGCATAGGGAGGATCACGTGGCCCTTTGCTGCTACATCACATGAAGCCTACTATAACCATCAGATCTTTTCAGATGTCATTTCTGTGCTGTCATCTCATTCTGTATTGGCACTTTCGATTTGTGCAGTTTTTAGGTTTACTGAATTTTACCTTTTCAGCCCAGCTTCCAAGTTAATCAAGATCACTTTGAATTCTGATCCTCTCCTCTCCTGTGCAATCCCTGCAGACTGTATGCATCACTGGCAAAGTTACTAATACTGTCCACCATCCAAATCCTTGCTGGAAGTGTTAAATTGCACCCACCAGACACAGGCTAGACCCTTAGTGACCCCACTTGTTATCTGTCTGCAATTGGACAATGAGCCACTGATTACCTCTGAATAGTCCTATTCAGGCAGCTGAGTCACCCAATAGCACTATCAAGCCCCCATTTCCCTAATGTGAAGCTGTCTTTTCACCCAGGAGGTCAAGTTTTAATTAACAGCTGTAGATTCAATAAAGCAGTGGCTAGAGTAGGCAGTCATGAAGACATCCATTTACTAATTCCTTAAACTCTTCCCTTACATTGGGGTGGGGAAACTCAGGCCCAGGAGCCAAATGTGGCCTACAGATAGTTTTTAATGTGAGTCCCTTCACAGTTCTTGGATCTGGACCCAGTATCTCATTCCTCCCCCTGCCAAAGAAAAACCGAGGTCAGGGTAAGGCAGCAGCAATGAGAGCATGCGCCCAAAGATAGGGGACAGATCCACGGTCAGACCCCTCCTCTCTTAACACAGCCTTTAACATCCTTGCCCACAAGTTTGTGGCCCTTGGAGCTTGTTTTCAAAGGGGACCGTGGAAGGAAAACGTTTCCCAACCCATGTTCAGTGCTATCACTGTAACTGTGCACAAAACCAACTGCTCACACCAAGTAGGGCACTGGATTGGAGACCACTTCTACACCCAAGCCAACTTGTTACCCAGCAGTGAAAGTGCTAAGACCCAATTTTACAAAGTTAACTTGGCAACTCTTAGGTTTTTCCATTATGTAGCCATTCTTCCACCGTTCTCCTCCATTAACTCTGTGAAGTGAGAGAGGACGAGAGTTAGTATGCCTCACCTTAAATGAAATTGGGTAATTAGCTCTTTTTGCTCTGTCACAACAGGATGAGCACAATTTCAAGACAAGCTATTCTATGGCCTCCAGGGACTTGTTTTACACTAGTCAAAATACCATTATAAAAAAAACAGTTAGTAATCTGAATGTGTCCCAAGACATTAAACAGCTAAAGCAGTCCATCAGCAGTAGAGTCCCATGTTTCCAGGTTAAAGTGGGGAAACTGGCTCTTTTACATACAATACAGGAAAACCATTTAAGATGGAAAGATGCCTAGTTGGGAGTATTTGTAACTTGCAGTTTACGGTGTTGCTTTTAAAGAAAAAGGAACACTTGTATCAAGTTCCACATGCTACTCACGTCTCTACTCACTAACAAGGAGCTGTAAGTATCCAAGCGCTGTCAGCAGTGGCTATTAAAAAACAGGGGTTCCCCTAAGTTTGCGTGGCTCCTGTTTTGAGACCTAATGCAACTCCATGACCCCGAAGCAGAATGCAAAATATATTCGATGGGGTGGGGGATGGTAATAAAGTATGCCATTATATCCTTCCCATGGGGTCCTGGCCACTGCATTACAGGACCGTTCCTTTGCCAGCACCATCGCACACAGCAGTAAGACCATGGGTGTAAGAAGTGACGCAGGGACATGCCAATATGGATTGGATATTCACAGCATTGCAGCAGATGCGGCTGAGTCCCAATTTTGTTCCTGCATTTATGCCTCTGCAGTGGCTTTTATGTTTTTAGATTTGTCGTAAAAGCCAACCCAAGCCTTTTTAGGGAAGGGCGGGAGAAAGATGTAAATGAAATTAAAAAATAAACTCACTTGAATGGCTAATTTGTTACGAGGAAAGCTTTCATCAGAATTGGATGCGATGCCTACATTTTACATCTGGAAGTTACACGACCCACTACGAAGTGATAACCCCAGTACTGGGGTTTTCTGCGGACGTCCGATGCACACTGCATTAGCAAAGCCCCAGCCTTGGCGAATACTAGAGATGGGGCTTCAGGATTTCAAAGCTCGATTTCTAATCTCTAGGAGGAGCTTACCATCCTCTTGCTGTCTCTGACTAGCCAGGACAGGCAGAGAACTGACAATAGCTCAGGTCACTCTACTCAACCCCTCAGCTTGTTTTAGGTGTTCACTGGCAGGTAATTTCTAGCCTTGAGTTAATGTACTGCCAACCTCTTCTAGAGGCAAGTTTTACCTCTTCTAGAGTAGGACCTAGAGCTAACGAGTTTTGGAAGCCAAATGAAACCTGGAGGTAAGTATGCCAGGACTAAACAGTTTATAGCCAGATTAAAATATTGAATTACTGATAAAGTAGATCCTGCAGACTAAGTTTAATGGCACTTCCATAACCACATTCAAAGCTGCTAAAAAAAGCTAAAATTGGATGCAACCTTCAGCCTTATATAGCAAGTAAAAAAATCCAACTACTTCCTTAGATTATAAATTGTACATGTTTAAGGTTTGGCTACTGCTACTGCCAGCTCTTATAGATCTAGTATGTTATTCCACAAGGCTTTTCCTACTTTAATCCATTCGTTTGAGGAGGCCTGGCTTCAGCACTGACATTACCCCTCATCCAAAGCCGTTACAGCAGCCTGAAACACACGAGACACTAACTGTGCTAGAGTAGGATATAACCCAGCCAGCAGGCTGTGTTTCACCAGGCTAGTCCTTTTTTCAGTGGCTAGCAGCCTGTTTATACTTCAGGCAGATTACAAAAGCAAATTCCTAAAGGACTAGAGATGCCTAGCTTGAAATGCTATCAACTGAGCTCAGTGCGCATACTGCAACCAGTCCTACCATAGAGTCCATGCAGTGTCTAATGGAGGCAGTTTTAGCTTGGTTAGAAAAAACACATGTAGAGTACTTACCTGCTCCACTGTCCTATTGGTGGTTGTCCCTGCCATTAGATCAGGTCTCCATTGTCTCTCAGGAACCCTCAGGAATTGACCCCTTCCAAAAACAATTGTCAGCCTGCAACAATTAAAGTAAGTATGAAGTACACAGGCAGCAGTTTAGAGGAGTTGCCCAGCCTACAATTCCCATCCCCCGGTCTCAGGAAGTCACAAGTTTGGCCTTGCAGGTCAATCTGTTTCAAGCTCTACTACTTCGTTAAGTGGTGGAAGGCTCACGGGCTTGGGATGGACTGGAATGGCTTAGTGACAGGTTGCATGGCTTATGGATTCTCATTCCTTTCCAATGGTGCACTGCCATGGTAAATCCATAAGTTGAGCGATAAAATTTGAGGACTAGAGCAGCACAACGTTTTTTTTTAGTTGGAGGTCTTCAAGTCTACTACATTCAAGAGCATCTTTTGAACTTCACGGCTGCACCTGGGTCATGACAACTTGCCACAGGCTCTGCCACTTGTATCAGAATTCCCTACAGAATGCAGTTTCGCAATTCTAAAATAAAAGTCAGGCATCCAACTAAACGTCAAAGTTTGCAATGACTTGCTTGAAAATACCCATTATCCGAGTTGATCTATTTGGCGATTTAAGCAAATTCCCAGTTTCACCAGGGTTTTAATTTGTTAAAAGTTAACATGTGCAGCCTGTTGAAAGTGTCTTCAACGAAATAATGGCATAAGATACCCCCTCCTCCCAACAGTGGTCTACAGTGAGCTGCATTCGTGTCTTAGTTTCCAAATTGGTGCCATACATGCTTTTATCCAAGAAGAAATGTTGAATTTGGAGGTTTCTAATGCTATCCAGATATTTGCTTTTCCATAAGATCTTAGAACCAGATCTAAAAAGCACATCCATTGCTATGATGTACATCATGTTTTACTGTACTATGGTTGATAATTTGGTGCAATTTTGACAGACTGAAAAACTAGTTTGCTTTGCTTACCATCTTTGCTGTTTCACAGGCATTTGATGCTTTATATCTGTTGTGGAATGCTGAAAGTGTCACTTTTTTATGAAGCCTTTGAGTAGTTGGAGAGAAAGACTTCTTTGCTTATCTTATTTTCTCCATTTGCCTTTGGAATCAAAGATGTTCCTTTAAAAGTGAGACACTACAGAGTTGCAAAAATTGGAAACAGTGAGATCAAGCATCGTTTTTGCAGCTTCTTTGATGGAACTGGTCAAACCTTTTTATTTACAGTATGCTGTTGTTGACTTACTACATGTTAATGCTTTATTTTGGGGGTGAGAGATTCTTGCAAACTCTCAATGAAACAGTAGGAAGGCAAAGTATATTCAGCATTCATTATCTCCGTTTGCCGTTTCTGCTTTAGTGACTGAAAGGAATCCTGTACTTTTCTTTACACAGGGATCGGATGGCATTTTTGTGCCAGGAATACCATGTGGGTTTCAGATTTGAGTGGAAACTGAAATTTTGGTGTTCCCCATTCCCCACCACCCTCCAAACCACTCATTTGTCTAGAATGAGAGATTTTTGAATGTGTAGAACGATCCATCTCCATGTTAGATGGCTGCATGTTGTGTGGAAGGTCTTAAGGTTTGCTTGTCTCATTCATGAGGAAAGCCAGATGGGTAGTGTGGCATTTCAGAGAAACTTTTACTTCGAAAGTTACAACACTAGTACACAGCTCAAATTTTACACATTTAACATCTGCTGGTTTGAAAGAAATGTTAACAATTTTGAAATGAAATTAAACATTGTTTAACTTTTCCTCACAAAAGCATAAAAGTCATGGAGGGGGAACAGGCAACAATAAAAAAAGGTAAAAACAACTTTTCCATTTAGTAGTCCTCGGGTAGTAAAGATAGAACTTCCACGTTTCGTTTGTTTGAGAAGAAATTGTTTTGGTCCAAAAGTTTAAGATTGTTTAGTATCTGCTCCTGCCTCCTCCTCTATCAGAACGGCTGCCTCCACGGCCACCCCCTCTGGGTGCTCCGCGGCTTGAACTGCTGTATGAATCACGGGGAGGAGGGTAGCCCCTTTCCATAGAAGGGGGGAGACCTCTGTCTTGTCTTCCAACACGATCACGGCCACTTGAGTAGACCTCACTTCTGCTGCTTGAATAGCTTTCTCGACTTCCACCATACCCATCTCGTGTGCTGCCGTAGTCGTCATAGCGACTGCTTCCACCATAAGATGGCGGGGGCCCTCGTGCAGGTGGAGCACTACTTGAGTTACCTGCAGGGTCAATGGTCAGGTAATATGGCAACACTATAAATGATATATCACAATTTAAACTTGAATTTAAAAGAATGGTTGAATAAAAGTTTAGTTATTTTTGGTATGCACGGAGGAGTTCTCAACAACATCTCATTCATGTTGGGACATTTACAGTGGGGGACTGCATACCAAGTATGGAAGGAATTTAAAAGTTGTTTGACGGGGCTGAAGACGGTGTATATTTCAAGGAGGCTCTTTTTGGGGATATTCCAGCACAGCTTGTTATTTTACAGAAGAAATTCAGCCATATTTTCCAGTGATAGTTGCAATTCTGAACGGTAGACTTTGCTTCGTAAGGTTACTGTAACTGTAATCGTCTTGTTAAACTAGCTGCATTTGCACTTGCATTGAGGGAAGGGGGGAGGGAAACGCCCAGAGTGTCAAGTCCCCCCTAAAACACAAGCAGCCCTAGTGAGTCAGGAATAGGCAGCCTGCACAAATCCCGCTACAGAATCCTCAAAATGGGTCCTTACCGTAACTCTCGTACGAATCCCTATATGAGCCTCCACTGGGGTGGTCCGAGTAGTCCCTATCTCGCCCACCACCATAGCCATCCCGATCACTGTAAGAGGAAAAGCTGCTGACACTTAATATCAAGCGATGAATTTGAGGGAGACCAGTTCAAAAAAATTCAGTACTAGGTACCTGTAGCCTCTTGATGGGTACTCGTCACGGGAGCTGGAATGGCCATAATCACGATACGTATAATCTCTTGGAGGTGGAGCATAATCTCTTGTATCTCTGGAACTTGGGTAATCTCGACTTGAGTAACTAGAAGGAAGGAGTCAGTTTGGTACCATTAAACAATTCTTTACAGAGAGCTTTTAAGTGATCAGGGTTGTAATCCTGAACCGCAAAGTCTGAAATTAAACATGCAGTTTACCCGTCTTTAGTACTGTATCCATCATCTCTTGGAGACAAGTAGACATCTCTGCGTGACGGCATTGGTTCCCTGCGTGGAGGGCCCCCATAACTGTCCCTGCCACGGGAGAGCGGAGCTAGAAAAGACAAAGTATTTCAATCGTCTGATAATTAAGTGGTAGAAAGCCATCAAGAAATTCCTGAACTGTTATGTCATTAGATTAAGCCATAAAGTTCCAGCAACATTAGAGATTGTCCCAGAGCCTGTGTAAAGGCCATGGCTATATTTGAGAAGTGTCTCTGAACTTCATCCTACTGGTCATCTGCCCTCGGGTACTACCAACTATTTGGGGATCCTGCCATCTCGGTGGGCGAGTGGGGTGGGGGACTCAGTGTGGCACTTGCTCCCTCCAGATCAAGTCAGTCTTAGTTTTCCCCCTCACTGTCAAAAAGCACCCAAGAACTTTTTTGGTTCTCTGGATGCTTTTAGAGACACCACTGCTGGTTCCCCATCATGTATTTTAAATGTTGTAAAGAAGCTCCAAGCACCATATATATATAAAAATGGTAATGCTCTTCTACTGTTCTAGTTAATGTAATACCTTATAAATCACATAACTGAAGACATTACTGGTCTGGGTCTGCTGATGTGACAATATTGTCAGTGTGGTGTGGATAAGGTGCTGGACTTGGACCTGGGAACCCAGGGTTCAAATCCTGCGATAGCCATGAACTCACTGGGTGGCCTTGGGCAAGTCTTTCAGCCTCAGTTTCCCCCATCAGTAAAATGGAAATCTGTACGTGTCCCCGTCTTCCCCTCACACCTCCCCCCCATGTCCATATTAGATTGTAAGCCCACTGGGCAGGGACCTGTCTGAAACTCTGACTAAGGCACCATGTATGCCTAGTAGTGCTATAGAAATGGTTAGTAATACTGACAACTGAAAATGAAAGCACTCATCACATACTAATAGATGGGAAGATTCCAGGCAGTGAGCTACACCTTACCTCTGCCTCCCATACCGCTGCTGCTACGCACTGGTCCGGAAGGTGCAGATCTTTTAGGCGGCGGCCCCCCGCTTCTTTGAGGTGGACCTCTCTTCATTGGTGGCAGTGGTCCCCTAGAAGAACCTAGGATGCAAGGAGGGAGAACCTGGTCATTTGTGCAATCTTCCAGCTGCGACACTGATGCCCTTAAAGAGTTTCAATGTTTAAAAAGGACATGGAGGCATTCTTAAATTTTTACCACTTTGCACCTGTCACTAGAAGCATGCAGGCTGACCCAGCACACAGGCTAAGCGGCTTTTAGTTAAATGTTGCAACTTTGAGCGTTAAAGATGCTCCCCAACCAGCTAAGCTCTTATGTTACTTATGGCTTAAGAGTGGCTCCAGCAGCTAGCCAGAGAAAGCAGCTCGGACTAAACCCTGCACCAGAGTGTTGAGACCTACCACTCGCACCCTACTCCCGAGAGGCAAGTCAGAACGCAGCTGGGAAGCAGTCGAGTCCAGCACTAGGCTTTTAAGGTTCTGCTGAACGCCAGATAAGGAGTTCTGTTTATCCTATTAAAAAGGTATAGATTGTACCAACACTGCAAGCAGCAGCTGGTTCAATGCTTCCTCCTAGAATGAAGTCTAGTTAAGTCTGAAAATATTCTGCCGAGTACCCTTGTTAATTTATCAGTGTACATAGGGATCAGTGTATAGAATCGGCAGCTATGGTATCAGTTTTGCTTCTGACTAGCAATTCTGCAACATCGCCAGCTTCCTGAATTACCGATTCTCAGCCTGGAACTAGAGACCCGTCTCTACTTGTGGGGCACACAAGAGAAGCTGCTCACATTGTTTTTTGCTTAAAAATCTCAAAAGGACAAACAACTAAGCATGAGGTCTCTACCTTACCTTCCTAATGAACCATTCTCCCATCAATTACAATGTGCATGCTCTGACCCTTTTAAAAAGAGGACCTTGCAAGCAGGATGCCCTCTCAACCTAGGTGCTTGTATAGCACCAAAATACAATCAGGTAGGTACATACTCAAGTGATTCCCTCTTGAAGGGGGCCCCCGTGCTCCACTTCCACCTCGTCCGCCTCGAAGACCCCTTGGAGGACCCCTGCTTCTGGGAGGTGGGGGCCCACGCCTGCCACCACTTTCAAAGGATGGCTTGGTAGCTTGTTCCACTTTAATTGCTTTCCCATCTAATGGCTAAAAAAAACAAAAAGCCAATGTGTAAGTGCATCTAGTTTATGTTTCTATTATGCTTTAAGGAAGTTTACATGCCAAGCAGCAACTTTAAGTCTTCACCATTATGCCCCTTAAGTTCTATATCCAGGTCCTAATTGTGAGACAACTGTAGAAACCAAAGCCATCTTCAAAATACAGATTCCACAGCAATCCTAGATTCAACTACTCCCTATTAAGCTTCATTTATAAAAACTTTATTAAGTCCTTTTCATACTGACAATGAGAAGGGCAACAAAGAAGGACAAGGGACGAAACTGCTTCTGAACAAGAGGTGGCTTAATAGATTAGGGCTCTTGAGCTTTGAGAAGCGAGAACCAGGTTTACAAAGCCATGAGCAGTGTGAACAAGTAGGGAGACTCTTATTTACCCTCTCAAACAGCAGTGGGGAGCCTTGGGCCTAGGGGCCAAAGCCTTCAGCTAGGGCTTATTTGGGTCCTTTCCAGTTCTTGGACCTGGCCCCTGGATGCAGTCCCTACCCCCAAGGAGGGGAAAACTGAGCTCAGGGGAAGGGAGCAGATATAAGGGCATGCACACAAGGGTAGAGGACAGAGCAGTGGCAGGTATCTGCAATCTGGACCCTCTTCTTCCGGAGTACACCCATCCCCAGCCTATGTGGTCCTCGCCACTTTTATTAATTTTCAGGATGGCCACTGGGAGCGAGAGTGCCCCACTCCTGCTCCCAAATACTATAACCAAGAGGGCACTATGGAACAGACAGATATAAAACCAAAGCAGTACTTCTCATTTAGTGTACCATTTATTCTAACTTGGCACCAGAGAACGTTGTGAAGGCAAATAGGATTGGGTAAGTTCTTAAGAGGATAGGTCCCCAAATTGTAATGTTGGTCAGAAGACATAACCTCTGACTTTGGGTACCGGAAAGGAATCCTTCCATTATGACCAGTTACACACTCCTCTGAAGTGACCTGAAGGGAGCTACTGTCAAGACCGGTTTCTTGGCTGAATGGATCATTGTTCTGATCCAGTATGGCAATTCTTATACAAGACAGCATGTGGGGTGAAGCTAAGTGGGGAAAAGGAGTGCTTTTTGAAACACCAAACCGGGCATGAAATCTGCAGGTGCCTGGGAGCCATTGGTGGCCAAAAAGCCAGAGGCTGGCAACTGGTTACGGGTGTAGAGAGACAAGAACAGTTTACTATCAGGATAAAGTCTAGCAACTCCCCCTCCCCCAAAAAGGGATCTGCTAGAAGTATTTATTTACATCAGTCAGAAGAACTTCTATGAAGGCTTTGTTGCCAGATGTGCATGCTAGGTTATGCTAACTTTGCAGATTAGAGAGCCCAATGGCTCAGCTATCCAGGCTGAACGCAAGGTGTTGGTGAACAACCATTTTAGCAAAGACTAAGAATATGCCTTTACTTGTTAACCGGTTACTGAGGCAGATGTTGACTAGTTCGTTCAGCAGCAAGCAGTATCAAAGATGCTGCTTTGTCATCTAGTACCCCCCAAAACACTGGCATTCCCAACCATTTAGATTTCCAGCGATAAGAGGAATAAGAACACGCACTTCAAGTTAAGTCTACAATTGGTGCAGAGAAGAGCTAGCATTACTGTATGAACCTTGAATTCCAATATCCTTGTAGGGACAAAATAAGCCCAGCATTCTGGAGTGATAATGGCAGTACCTCGGTTAGAAACCTTGCCGTCTTAAGCTGCTAGCAGATTTCTTGTCTAGCTTCCATCCTTAGCTCACCTCTCCTATCCTGTGCAGCAATGTCTCATAGGCACTATCACTCGAGGCTAGGGAATGAAGAGACCTTAATTTCCATTCTGAGCAGCCTAAACCCAAAGATGGAGCCCGATTATCTTGGCTCCAAGACAACAACTTGCCTTTAAGACCATGACACATGCAAGAAGAATGGGATAAGACCGTATACACTAGCACCCAATTCAGTCAAGTCTCACTCCAAACGCTGCTTATCACAACCTCAACTTCAAGCACCGCGGCCATCAATTGCTTACAACGAATGCAATAAGACTTTCGCTGGCCCAACGGGGGGTGGGTTACATTTTATTGTCTGTGACTCCAGGAAACAGGGACAGTTGACTGTTTGAACCTGACCAGTTGTCTCTCAAAGCCAGGCATTAGGATTGGTCAGAGTTTGCCCCCCAAAAGTACAGGAATTTCAACTGCAGCAACCCAGAAGCTACATGAAACTTCCAAAAGCTTAAGACAATTTGCTCAATGAGAAGAACGTAACGGAAGTGTGCTTAAGCTCTGTTGCTTGCCAAATAAAGTTGGTGCTGGAACAGCTAACTCAAATCATTTAAATTCAATTTTAGCGTTAGGGTGACTTCACGACCTAGCATCCACTGCATTAAAAAGTTTTGATCCTCTTCAAACAGGAGTTGCGCTTTTCAGTGAATGTTCTCAGTCTAACTACTATTTAGCACTACTAGCTGTATGCGGCTCTAAGGGTTGTTGTGAGGATTAAATGTGTTTAGTTCTATGTGAAGCATGAGTGCCATGGCAGGGGGCGCTATATACAAATAAAAATTCAAGGTGTGACCAAGTTAGCACCCCAGGACCAAAGTTCACAAAAGGCAGCCGCCACCCTGCCCCCCAGAAGGAATTTCAGTTTTATTAATAGCAACCATCTCTACAACAGATGCAGTTTCCTGGGGATTACTGATCAAGCCCTCTCAGCCAGGACCTAGTCTTTGGGAAATGCATCGTGTTTGTTATTTAATAGCTTTCATCACTATTTAGCTGAACTGAAAAGGACTTTAGAAGTGAAGGCGTTGAACTCCATATTTTGCAAGTGAGGATGGCACCCCGGAAGATTGCCCTGAAATGCTACAGGTTTACTACAGAGGAACTAGGATAGAGAAGGCAATCTTGCTGCAAGAAAGCACCCTGAGCTGGGACAGCTGCCGGCCACGGGGCTCTCTCCGACTCTCTCGGGAGACAGGCCAGCCCGGGGGTGGGGGCACAAAGTAATCCACGCTGGTGGCAGGAATAAGCACCTGGCCTGCAATGCAGCAGCAGGCACACGACACCTCCCTCGCAGCTGGCTCTGAGCAGCTCCTTTTTTGCTGCTGTGTTGCATGCTCACCACCGGCTCTGCCTCTGCTAGGCAGGACTTGTCCTTCGAGTGCAGTCACCCGCCACCTGGGCAGCAGGGAACTCAATAAGCGTCTTGCACTCCTCTGACAAGAGGCTGGAGGGAAGTGGCTGGGCTTGGCTGAGAGGGAGGCGTCAGCACAGCTATGTTGTGCCAGCCTGGCCTCCTCTCCTTGCTTTGCTAGTGGCTGGTCGTGTGCTGCTGGCCAGCGCTGAGCGAAAGCACCTGGGGACTGCCCCAATGCCCAGGGAAGCAGCTCAGCACAGTCCCAGTGGTGCGGTAAGGATGTACACGCTACCACCACCTGCTCAGTGTTCAGAGAGTGACATGGAGAGAAGTAAGGTGGGGCGTTTTAATGTTGCTTGTAAAACTGCAGCAGCCCCCTGCTCCACACCTCACGCAGCAGCAAGGCAGGTATGCAATGCATGCATGGTTGGGCGAGGCAGGTTCCTTCCTCTCCAATGACTCCTAGGTTGGGGCCCCTGGGGGGCTGGCGGGTCCCCCTCGCTGCCCTAGGCAGCATGCACCCCCTGCCAGCCAGTCACAAGCCCAAAAAGAATGGATTGGTGTGTGTGTCACTGTTTCACAAGCCTAGGGCTGTTTTAATGCCATGAAGCTGAAACAACTCAGAGCTCCAACCAAATTTGCAAGTGGAATGGGAAGGGTTGAAAAGCACTAATCTAGTGCAGGAGGATGCAAGCTAGATGTTTTGCAGCAATTCTTCAGCTTTCATTATCGGGGTGGCCCACAGATTTGGAGTACTGGGCAAAAGAATAAGCAGTCTATTTTTAGAGTCACTAGAACCTGACAAAATCAGTTGTTTAAAAAAACACCACGAATTCAGTAAAAAGCTCATACATGCTGCTCCGAACAGAAGATAGGCACACAACTCCCCACCCCTGCATTCTCTCTTCCAGGGACCACACAAAGTTAATACAAGCACCGAAGGCCACACAAGTTGGGGCAGAGGTGCGCTCAGCAGGAGAAAGGATCCAGCCAGATCCAGGTCTACATGCCCTCATCTCAGCTCCCATAACACAGAGTTTTCACTGTTTGGGGGAAGGAACTAGATCCAGGAGCCAGATTCAAGAACCGGGAAGGGGCCACATAAAAGCTTGCTGTAGGCTGCATTTGGCCACAGGTTCAGTGTTCTCCAATCCCCTCCCCCAGACATAATGTACCAGTTGTCACGAGGCCGACAATACCATGCATGGCAGCAAATACTCAAGACCGTTTTAAAGTTTGTCACCAGTATGCCTTCTGCACCGTGACCGATTAATTCCAGGTACCTCTATGAAAAACACTTTAAATCTTAATTCTATAGCATTCTTGAACCTGCAGCGAGTGATTACGACTAGGCGAGTTAGTTTGTTGAAGTAGAATCTCCTCCTCAGGGAATTTAGCTCAGCCAACTTACAGGTCTAGAGGAACCTAGCTGTCAAGCATTCCTGATAAGTCAGTCCCTTCTGCCAGTTTCTCAAAGTATTTACATTTTGATTTTCAAACGTTCAAGCGTAACTTGCAGGTCAGAAAAGCTTTTAACTGCATGATCTAAGCTTTTATTAGAAAATGCTATTCTATGAGAAGCTGACTAGCTGATCCCCGTGCATATTTGGGCTGCGCATTCCTCCCTGCAGCCTGAATATGTGCGGGGGGGGGGGGAATGTCTGAAAGAGGCCAAAGTTGAGAAGGCCAAGTACATCATGTCTCCTCTACAGTAAACTCATTTCAATGTGGTAATAGTAGGGAAAATTCACTAAAGTCTCAAGACAACTAAACAATGCAACCAACAAGTCATTCTTTAGCCTCACTGTTTGAGAACCCTGCAAGGCAAGATGATCAAACATCTTTTAGTAGCTACAAGCATTACAACTAAGAGTAATGCCCCCACTGGCACCGAAAGTTCAGCAAGTGTAATTGTCAAGTAGAAACAGAAAGTCAGTGTCCTACACAGCACAAGGGGGGAACCCCGCCCCCCCAATTATAAGTTGTCATTTAGAAAACTGAAGGAAGTTTGAATTATTTCTGCCACCAAGCCAGAAAGTGTAAGCTTTTTGAATACTTGAGAGCAGAATTTTATAAGTTAGAAAGTTAAAACCAAAGCAGAGTTTGCAGCAATTTTAAACTTTTATTATTGTGGTGGCCCAGATTTGATATTGGACAAATGAATAAGCAGACTATTTTTAGTCACTACTAAAGTAGAAAGCAGTGACAGAAGAATCTAGAATGCTTTGTACTCTCAGCATTCTGTGCAGGGAACCATTAAGTGTGTTATGCACATAAATCAATACAGAAGCTGAAAAAGAACCTCCGATGTAATATAGTTCATGGACAGAGGAGGAGGAAAGTGTGGGACTGTCTCCTGTAGACAATGGCTTGGATTAAGCAAGAACTATTGGTGAAAAATGTAATGAAGCATTTTACATAATGTGTTCGCTTACTGTAGACTCCTGTTCTAACAGAATGGTGGAGTGGATAAGATGCTGAGAAGCCAGGGTTCAAATCCTGCCCTAGCCATGAACTCACTTTAAATGGGAATGTGCGTCTAGGGAAAATGTGATTAGTAGAAGCAACAGCAAATTAGCCAACAGATCTTCTGGGGTGGGGGGATGGGACACGACGACACTACTACCACAAGTATGATCCAACAGAAAAACCTAGAGCTTTACGAAGTTTCTCCTTCAACAAGAGTTACAGCTTATTGCAGAGATCATGGAGCTCCATACTTTACCATCTGAAGAGCCTCTTGATTGTTTCGGAAAATACTTCTATTGGGAAGCCGTAAAGCTGACTAAAAAGTTTCTTCAGCTAAAATTCTGGTGAAACCATGTTTGAAACCCAATTCTAGAAACAAGGGTCATTTAGCAAACTGCATATAAAATTGAAGTAGAAGTCTAGGTACTGTGAAGATGGAACAAGCGATTTACACACAAACATACCTTTCCGTTCATGTCTCTGGCAGCATCCTTTGCATCTGCTGGGCTCTCAAAAGTGACAAAAGCAAATCCTCGGGATTTGTTGGTTTCACGATCTTTCATCAAGAGAACTGAAAGGAAAACGTAAGTGTCATTACAAGGTTTACAACAACAGGATCACATCCATGCACCCTGGGGCCTGCTCAGAACTTCTTAGAGGACATGAAAGCACTATCACTTCAGCTGATCAATGCTATTTCAATTCATCACAGCAGAACCTTTAGTTACTACCTGAGTAAACACTTATTTTACCTTCTACTATGCGCCCATATTTGCCAAACACAGACTCAAGCGCTTTCTCATTCGTCTCGGTGTTCAGCCCACCAATGAACAGCTTCCCTGGGCGGTCGGCTTCCACCATTTTGGTTCTGTTTGAACCTGTTCAAAACAGAGTTAAGGTGAACCCAAAGTTAGGAGTTTCTGATGGTTCTGGCGATAGTTCCCAAACCCCTTAAAAAACAATCACAAATGCGAATAACCCACCCATGAAATATAATCGCAAATGCTAATAACCCACCCATGAAATATAATCGCAAATGCTAATAACCCACCCATGAAATATAATCACAAATGCTAATAACCCACGCAGAGACTGAGGAATTAAGAACAAACCCTCAAAAATATAAAGCTTTGGAAGGAAGTCTCTGCAGTTCTAGAGGACAATCCCCAATTATCTTACTTACAACCATGCTACCATTTTAGCGATTTAAACGAGCCAAGCAAGCCTGCCCTACAGGGATGGGTTACACACAGCCACAGGATTGGAAGGGGGGGTCTCAAGAGCCAGCCCCCAGCCCATGGGTCCCCAAACCCTAGGGGAGAGGGGGGGGTGTTTGGGACTGGCGGGCAGGGATCTCTCCAGAGAGCAGGGGGGTGGCCGGGAGGGGCGATGGGCGGGGATCTAGTCTGCGGAGCTGCATGCCAGGCCCAGGCCGCTGCATTGGCCCCCAGGCCCCTCCCCTCCCCTCCCCCCAAGCAAGCCGAAAGGCGCGGCCTCCGACCCACCCCAGTCTCCCATTGCCGTGTTCCCGCGTGGCCCCGGGTACAACTCCTCCAACGCGCTGGGGGGGGCCGAGCAGCCTCTGCAGCCCAAGGGAGATGGCGGGTCTGGGCGGGGGCAGCGGCCGAGAGACCCTAGAGGGAAGGAAGG
>QEPC01011901.1:23968606-23994401 GCA_003113815.1 Sphenodon punctatus | reverse complement strand
AACCGGAGTAACTGCTTTGATTCCCTTATATTGGAGTAGCTACCCCACTTTGGTAGCGATCACACAGTGTGAACCGGAGTAACTGCTTTGATTCCCTTATATTGGAGTAGCTATCCCACTTTGGTAGCGATCACACAGTGTAAACCGGAGCAACTGCTTTGATTCCATAATATCGGAGTAGCTACCCCATTTTGGTAGCGTTCACATGGACAGGGTGAACCAGAGTAACTGCTCTGATTTCATTCAATCGAAGTAGCTACCCCACTTTTGTAGCCATCCCATGAACAGTGTAAACTGAAGCAACTACTTTGATTTCATTAAATAGATTTAACTACTCCACTTTGGTAGCGTTCGGATGAATAGTGTAAACTAGGGACACGCACCTGGAGGGATTTTAATTCCGGATTTAATTATGGATCTGTATTATGGATCTGTAATTAAAGTGATTCAAATTTTTAGAAAGAATAAAACAAACGAAAAAAGCATGCACAAAATGGCCGGCAGCCTGTTCTGCCCCTGTGCGGCCTTCCAGCAGCAGCATCGCCGCCATTTTGGAAAAGGGCAGCCGGTTCGCGCATGTGCAAAATGGCCGCTGTGAACGTGCAGACTGCCTCTCTGCTGCTGCTGCCATTTTGAAAAAGGCACCGAACAGTCCGGCCGCCATTTTGCGCATGCAAAAGGTTTTTTTTAAAAAAAAAAAAAAAAAAAACCAACAGATTTTCAACAGAACCGCAACATGCCACTCCATTCATACCACCCTGCCTCAGAGGATGAGGGGGAGGATCCACTGGCCCACTACTGCTGTTGATTTCAACTTCCAGCTGAAGTCAGTGGGAAGTCTGCCATTGAAGTGACTAGGAAGATGGCATAGGGAGCTCGGCAGCACGCTACAGTGAGGGGCCTGCTGAGAGGCCCACCCGCACCACAGCAGAGCCGTGGGGCTGGCGGATCCTCATCCCCATCCCTGGGACCTATTTCCCCCCACCCCCTGGAGTTCTGGCGTGTTACCAGCCTCGCAGGTTCGGGGGGTGGGGGGAGGATCCGCTCCCGGCTGCTGTTGTGGGGGGCTGCCTGGCAGGCCCCACCACCATGGTACCCTGCTGGGCTCCCTGCTTCGGCAGTCGTTTTGCACATGGGCGCTGCTGATTAGGGGGCGTGGCAGCACAAAGGGCGCCTGCCGGGAGGCTCCACACGAGAGCAGCGGGTCAGCAATCCTCACCTCCACCCTCTAACATGCCAGGGCCACAGAGGTGGGGGTGGGGGAAACAGGGCCAGACGGGTGGAGGTGTTACTGCCAGCCCCCGCCGGCGGGGGCTTCCATGGAGGCGGCTACGGGGCTCCAGGGGGACGCAGAGACCCGTTCCCCGCTCCCCTGCCCAAGCGGCGGTGCTGCCGCCGCCGCTTGTCATTGACACGGCGCCCTGTGCAGCCATGTTGCCGCCTCCGGTTGCCGAGGCAACCCCCAATAGCGGCGCTACTTCAGAAACCCAGCCTTCAACCTCACGTAACGTGAGGTCATCGCGGGAGCTCGTGCGGCACTCCACACGGCTCCAGACACATCAGGGGGCGGAGACTGGAATATAAACGCCGGCGCCGTGAGACACACAGGGCCGGTAAGCAGAGCCTGAGAAGCTGGCCCCGAAGCTTAGTGTGGTTGGAGCCTGGGAGGAACGTGAGCCCCCGTTCCTCTCTCTGGGGCTTGTCCCTTTCCCTGTGGAGTCTAAGAGCCCCCTTTATCGTTCCCCCCGGACCTGGTTTCCTATGTGGACCTCTATCACTGCCTCACTTCTTCTGTTCCGCCCCGGGATCTGTGAGCATGTGTGGAGTGAGGCTGTTCTCTCACGTAAGAGCTCTGCGCCCTATGGTGATAGGGGCCTGATCTCCTGGAGATCTCATAGCCCGCAACACTATCCTGACGGGCATTATTTCCCAGAAGGGCCCCTGCAAAGCCTACGTTTGTTGCCCTGTGTGAGTGGAAGGGGTCTTTCCTGGTCCCCCTATTCCCGACCCTCCCGGGACAATTACCGGCACCAAACCCTGATCCTTTGCTCCTTTACGGGACCCCTCCAATATGAATTTAGTCAAGGAAATGGGAGAGGTAGTGCGAGCTGTCCAGGCGTTAGCGATGGACATAAAAGATCTACAGGCCAAACACGCGGAGTTAGCAGCCACAGTGGCACGAGACCAGGGCGGGTCGAGTCCCATGGGGGCACCCCACGCACTGGCTCCGGAGGAGCCGCCACCCCACCAGCCCACTGTGGCCCCTCGGCAGCCTAGGGGCCCTCGAATTGACAAATTCTCAGGTGATTGGAGGTCGTTTCGAGGATTACTGAGGGTAGAGTAGGAACAGAACGGGTTCATGCACACGCTCTGACGTCCCGCAGCGAGGTTATGCCAGGAAACAAACCCTCAGGATCAAATAGGGCTTCTGGGATTAACAGTCCCCAGCCTGGATCATCCTAGGGTATCGAGGGTGAGCGCACCCCTTCTAGCTGCCACAGGGCCCGTACACACGAGGATGAGGACGGGGACGGAAGTGCCAGGACGTGCAGGGAAACGGGGGTGTCAAAGCCCAGGTTGGGGAGGAGAGGGACAGAGCATACTCACAAAGGGGGTCCGAGGAGCGGTGAGACACGGGGGCACCCCATGGGGTCCACGCTTACCTGATCCACGCTCCTTCCACGCACCGCCGTCACACTACACTCACCCACCACAATCACAGGTCACGCATGCACAAGATCCAAAAGTTCTCATGAAAGGGTCACCAGTCAGAGTCAAACGTGGGGCCAGTCTCTCAGACACGAAGGCACTGATCACCAGCAAGGCTAAGGTGGCGGGAAGTTCCTTTTATAGCCTGAGCCCAAGCAACTTTGCAGGCGCTCTGAACGCCATGGCATCGGGGCGGGGAGCAGGGCTTCTGCCTGCAACGGTGGTGCATTGCTGACCATGCCCCCAGGACCAGCGTGCAGACGTGAGGGAGGAGTCTGGGCAGGGGGTGTGCTCCCGCCCGTGCTTCATTGTAGCGCCGCGGCTAGTGGCACCAGCCCCCCAGCCCCCATGGGTGGTGTGAGCAGCATCAGGGAAGCCAGGAGTTCCCCTCCCCCTGGGGAACTGACGGACCCCACACCCTCCGGGAACCCCAGCCCCCATGACCCTCAGGCTGGAGCCTGACACTATGTAACTTAAATTTCACTATGCAGCCGGCCACCTATCCTATGGATGCCTTGAAGGTGGCCTTTATTATTGGGAATCTGGGTGGAGTTGCCCTAGAGTGGGCTACCAATTTATAAAGTAGCACTAGTCCTCTTCTATTCAATTACAAGGACTTTGTACGGGAGTTTGCCTTCTTGTTTGGCCACCCCCATTGGGTAAGGGATGCAGAATCCACTATCCTGTCCCTTAACAGGGGAAAGGGACGTTGCTAGAATACATGACTCAGTTCCAACAACTTGCTTTGGAGTTGCAGTGGCCAAACAAAGTGTTGAGGGTGATGTTCAGGAAAGGGTTCAGCGAGGAACTGAAGGACCAGCTTGCGTATACCACCCTCCCCAACACCTGGGAGAAATTGGCCACGCTGGCCCTCCAGATCAACAATAGACTTACGGAGAGGTTCGGAGAAAAAAAACACAAAGCCCAAAGTCTTCTCCCAAGGACCTCGTTTTTCCCACCCCCCCATCCCTGAGGGAGCAAGGAACAGCGACCTGGAATCGATGCAGTTAGGAGCCTTCCGAGGAAAGAGACCGACAGCACAGATCCAGGGCCTGTTACTATTGTGGGGAATCATCCCACTTTGTGCACGAATGCCCTTCTCTATCGTCGTCTCGTTGAGTGCAGGGAAACTCCAAGAGCCAGGATGGACAGGGGTCAGCTCGGCCATAAGACAAATCCCCTCAGCCCTTGCAGGCAACCAGCCCCATCTATGGATACCTCTCACCCTGACTATTGACACTCAAAGGTCCTTGTGGTCTGAGCCCTCATAGCCTCAGGGGCCTCCGGTAACTTCATGGATGCCGGATTGATAAGAGCTCAGGCGATGAAAATCGAACCCAAGAAACACCCGGAACCTGTGCATTCCATAGATGGCTCGTCCCTAATTTCAGGTCCCATCACCATGCAACCAGCCCCTTTGCGCTGTGTCATGGGATGACATCAAGAGCACGTCGTTTTTGATGTTGTCTGTACTCCCTAGTTCCTTGTAGTGTTTGGGGTTACCCTGGCTTTGCCAGCACGAACCCCAGATCTCCTGGAAGCAAACGCAGGTCAAGTTCACCTCTCCCTATTGCTCGCAAGCTTGTCACATACCCCACACCCACCCAAGGGGTGCCCATAACGATGTGTGGAAGTCTCGGCGCGACTGAACCCAGTGTACCAAGGGAACTGCCCTTATATCAAAGTGAGGTATGACCCAACAGTGCTATTATCACACTTCTACTTTCCCTTTCAGCATAAGCATATGCTAAATTTATTCATTTACTCCTTATAAAATTTTGTGCCCCGCCCCTCCTGCCAAAGGCAGCTCAGGGCGGCTAACAATTTTTAAAATAACATTATAAATATATTAAATACATTATAAAAGGAGAAATATAAACAGAAATAACCCCACCCTAACCCTCTCCCCCTCTCACCCATCTCCCTCACCAAAGGCCTGGCGGAAGAACCAGGTCTTGCATAATTGTTGAAAAGAAGGGAGGGCCTCTGCTGGAAGGGAGTTCCACAACCTAGGTGCGGCCACCAAGAACGCCTTCCCCATAGTTGCCCCCAGGGAACTTCAAGAAAGGGCACCCCCGGTCGACCGCAGGGGTCAGTCCAGGCCCTGGGGAGTGAGGTGGTTCTGCAGATAGGTGGGGGCCAGGCCGTTTAGGGCTTTATAGGTAAGTACCAACACCTTGAATTGGGTCCAGAAGACTATAGGCACTGGCAGCCAGAGCAGAGAGCGGACCACAGGTGTAATGTGCTCATGGTGGCCCGTGCCCACAAGAAGAGGGGCCGCCACGTTCTGCACCAGCTGCAGCTTCCAGACTGTCACCATAGGTAGGTAGCCCCACGTAGAGTGCGTTACAATAGTCTGGAGGTAATGAAAGCGTGGATGATGGTGGCCATGGCCAGGTTGGAGTCTGAGATATACGGCCAAAGCTGCTGCACCAGATGTAATTGGCGAAATGCGCTCCTCGCCACCACCCCCGCCTGGGCATCCAGGCGGAGTTGGGAGTCGAGGAGCACTCCCAGACTCCGAACCTGAGGAACCAGTGGGTGGCAAACCCCACCAATGAAGGGGGATGCCACTCCCACCGCCTCACCCACCGAAATCACCTCCATATTGTCAGGATTCAGCCTCAGTCGACTCGCCCTCATCCAATCCCCCACAGTCGGCAAACACAGAGTAAGCACCGAGACTGCCGGGTCTGGGTCGGTTGAAAAGGAGAGGTAGAGTTGGGTGTCATCAGCATACTGATGACACCAAACATCGAACCCTTTCATGACCTCACCCAACGGCTGCATATACACGTTGAACAGGTGAGGGGACAGAATGGAACCCTGTGTGACTCCACACAAGAGGGCCCGGAGAGATGACATATGATTCCCGAGCACTACCCGCTGAGTTCTTCCGGCCAGGAATGAGCGGAACCATTCAAGAACGATCCTGCCCACCCTGGTCTGATCCCGCAGGCGAGTCACCGACATCTTATGGTCAACGGTATCAAATGCAGCCAACAGATCTAACAGAATCAACAGGGTCGAGTGACCCTAGTCCAGACCTAGACTTAGGGGCAGGCCCCCTAGGCCCTGGCCTTGGGCGGTGTTTTCTGGGGGGTGGAGGGGGTGGCAATCCTGGCACCAGTGCTCGCCCAGCTCGTTTTAAAAAATTTTCTCCCTGCACAGCTCTAGGCTGCTACCTGCAGCAGAAGCCTGTTGCCTGGGTCCCCATCCCTCACCTGCCTCTGCTGTCTGCCTGCTAGTAGTTCTGCAGCTGCTGCAGCAGCAGTGGGACACCAAGGGACTGGGAGATAAAGCTGTTTGTTTACAAACAACTCCTCCTCATGTGAGTGATCAGAAGGTTGTTGCCTTGTAAAGAAGGTTCTTCGAGATGGCTCCAAACATTCTCACAACTGGGTTGTGCATGGCATGTTCATCACCATATTGAAATAACAGACCATGTGATGGTCTAGAGCTCCTCTAGTATAAAAAGCGCTCTCCTCCTCAGAATACCAGTTCCTTCCAACCCTTTCTAGGAATATAAGAAAAAAATCCATACAGGTCTGGAAGGGTGGGTGTTGAGAATATTTGGAGCCATCTCGAAGAACCTTGTTTACAAGGCAGCAACCTTCTGTATTTCTTTGAGTGACTCCTCACAGGCCCTTTTTACACGGCTCCCCCAGGTGGAGGGTCTGTGGGCACACTGGTGCATGGGTGGGGTGTGCACACGACTGCATCCCCACTCATCTTCACCCACAGAGCAACCTATGTTTTCCCTGGTTGCTCTGTGTGGACGAGTGTGGTGTGTGAGTGGGAATGCGTGGTAGGCACGCATGCGCACCCCCATGCACTACGTCATTCACACACGGCTCCCCCACCCATGAACACACAGTGTGGGGGCGGGGCTTGGGGGCAGCAGCCTGAGAAAGACCTAGGGGTGCAAAATTCCTAAGTCCAGACCTGCCCTGGTACAATTCACAGCAGAGGTCGTCAACTGTCTCAGTGCCATTATCCGCATGAAAGCCAGACTGTGAGGGCTCTAGGAAACTGATGTGGTCCAGATGTCCCTGCAGCTGTCGAGCTACTACCCATTCAATAACCTTCCCTAAAAAGGGGAGATTAGAGACCCGTCGATAACTGGCCAGGGAATCAACGCCCAATTATGGTTTTTTGAGCAGAGGCCGCACCACCAACTCCTTGATGCAGCTCAGCACTCTGCCCCCCTAAGGGAGGCGTTGACCATTCCGGCCCCCAGCATCTCCCGATAGGCCTTAACCAGCCAGGACGGGCACAGGTCCAGTTCACAAGAGGTGGCTCTGATCGTCCCAAGGACATCCTCCGCATCAGTGGGTGACACCCACTGAAATGGATAAGTAAAATAAAGCTATATGTAAATAAATATCTGAGTATATAAGTATGCAGGGCATGAAAGTTCAGACTGAACTCTAGGAGCGCAACCCCCCCAACCCCTAAAAAAACCCAACCAGTCGCCAGACTTTATCCTGATATTAAACTGTTCTAGACCCCTAAACCAGTTACCAGTCTCAGATTTCTGGGCACCAATGGCTCCCAACCACCTGCCAATTTTGTGCCCTGAGTATGTTTGGCATAAGTATAGGTTAGGTAAGTTACAGGTAGGCTGCTACCATAGGCAACACTGTAACTGAAGAGAAAAAAGGATAAAACTGTTCCTTATGTGACTGTTTGAAACTTGATTTACTTTTAAGGTACAACTTGTCACCCTTGTCCTGTGGCCATGTCTCTGTTTTGAAACTTCATACTTAGTAGAAACCAGACTCCTGGGTTACCCTTTACAGCAGATGAACAGTGTTGCTGCCTAGAACAACTTTGGTCTGGGTACCAAACAGCATCAGTTAATTTTTTGTGGATTTGGAAATGTACAAATGGACCCTCCTTTATTATCATTTGTGATTTCCATTCCTCCTGTTTTAGTGGGGGAGAAAGGGTGCTTAGCCAAACAGATTATGGTTAATTTCTCAGTGCAATTCATCTTTTCCTTGTGTACTGTAAGTATTGAGTATATAAGTATGCAGGGAATGAAATTGTATATGAAGTGTATTGTTCCACTATATGTCACCTGTGCATCTTTTCATTCTTCTAGTCAATAATAGAGCTGCTTGTAGATAGACTGGACTCCGTAAGAACAGTTCTACCATATGGATATGATGTGTAAGTACACTGCAATAGCATTCAATCAGTACCTAAAAGTATGCTTTAATAAACTTTCAAAAGATTTGCAATTTAATACAATGCTCATATAACTTGAAACAATATTCAAGTGCCCTCCCAGCTGAGGAGTAAATCTGTTACTCAGACCTGGGTATGCAAGAGGTGAATTGATAGAAAAAGAAGTTTGACAGCTATGCCTTGGCGAAAATGTTCAGGTGCTTTTCCCCAGCCAGTTGGAAGGAAGACATTAGAGATGGGCAAACAGATCGCAGTTCGGGTTCGTCCGTTCGGTTTGGCTGCGTTCGGTTCGTCCGTTCGGTTCGGCAGTTCTGTTAGTTCGCCGGGTTCAGTTTCGGCTGTTCGGTTCGGCTGTTTGGCCGTTCTGCCGTTCTGTTTGGCCGTTCAGGAAATGTTATGGGTGGTTTTTTTGTTTTTTATATAGTTTATTGGTTTTTTATTGGGTTTTATATGGTTTTCTTTTGTTTTTTATTTGTTTTTTTTGTTCTTATATGGGTTTTTTTAATTTATTTTTTTAATCTAATAAATATATATATATATATCTACACTAAATCTAACTGCTATAGTATTAACTATTCTAAATGCTATGAACTAAATGGATTATCTAATAAGTACACAGGCCTACTCCTACAAACACTAAAACTAAATCACTAACGCTTTGTCTATCACTAAGCTAGCTCCTACAACTACTATCCCTAACCTATCTAGCTATCTCTCTATATCTATATCTTTCTCTCTATATATATATGGGATGGGGAGGGGGGGCGGAAATCACAAACACAAGGTTTCAGTTTAAGGTTTAAGTTTCATTTCAGTACAAAACTGAAATGAAACTTAAAGCAATCTAATAATCCTACTCAACGCCTGCTGTTCAGGAACAGTGACTAGCTCAGAAGGTGTTGGGAAGAGGGGAGGCAGATAGTTTCATTTCTTGCAAGCCTCTCCATGCCTGGAAGTCTGCTCCTCAGTGACTAGTACTACCTTCCCCCCCCCCGTCACCTTCCAGTGAACCTTTTTTTGCCACCCAAACTCACCCGAACGCTATCTGAACTGACCGAACTGTTCGGCCATTTCGGTGTTCGGTTCTGTTCGGTATGTTCGTGTTCGTGTTCGTGTTCGTGTTCACATTCGGTCATCCAAACAGGCCGAGTTCGGGCCGAACTCCGAACTTCCGAATCGCGTTCGCCTATCCCTAGAAGACATTTCTGGGCTTTCTGCTGAGAAGCTGGACCCAGCTTGGAAGTTCCTTGTGGAAATCTGTCAAACAGAACAGATGCTTGATGCGATTAAACTTTCTGCCTCTCTCTCATATCCTGGATGTGTGCGGGCATACGACTCGGCTAAAAATGTTATTTTCCCAATTTTTCGATGCCTCAGGTAATGAGGGAGCTCTAGAAGAATGTCAGGCTGCTAATTTGAATGATAGTATAAAAATCAAAAGATTGATCTCTCTTTAGAATGCAACTTTTATGAGCATTTCATGCAACTTCTATAAACATTTTCCATGTCTAGGAATCTTTTTATTTTTCCTTGTGATGTTGTCTTAGACATCTGAATAATCTTCCTTATATTTGACATTACCTTTCTAATCTGAAAACCAGTAACTCCTGTAGTCGCTAACTTGTGTGTCTTTCCTTCCAAGCAGCAGGGTGGACGTCGCTGACAATTACAGTCCTCCCCCCTACAGCTCTCTTTAGAGGTCCAGAGGGAACCTTTGTTTTCTTTAGCTCTTTTTCAATGCCTCCCCACTTGGGAGTCTATTACCTCTGATGCTTGGGTTCTCAAGGTTATTGCAGTTGGGTACAGGGTACAATTTGATCCCTTTCCCCCTTGTGTTAAGCCATTAAGCCCTTTTAAGATGTCTGTGCAACAATCTCTGGTTTTGAATAAAGAAATATTTGAAATGTGCTCCAAGGATGTTATAGAAATTGTACCTCACCATCTCACGGGGTCAGGTGTTTATTCTAACTATTTTGTTGTGGATAAAAAAGGGGGAGGTATCGCCCTATTCTTGATTTACGTTTTTTAAACCAGTTTGTAGTATACAAAAAGTTCAAGATGCTTACCATTGGTTCCTTGAGATCGTATCTCCACCAGGGGCAATGGTACGCGGTCATAGACCTTAAGGATGCTTACTTTCATGTAAGACTTCATCCCTCATCTAGGAATTTTTTTATGTTTGTTCATAATTCGATACATTATCAATTCTCCTCCCTCCTGTTTGGGTTGTCTTCCACCCCAAGGGTTTTTACGAAGATCATAGCCCCAGTAATTTCTTACCTGCGTAGACAGGGCATTGTAATTTTCCCATATCTGGATGATTGGCTCCTCATTGCTGAGTCTCAGGTTGATCTTGTCAGTAACCTTCAGTTCACTCTTAACCTTTGTATTAGATTGGGTCTTACAGTGAATGTACAAAAGTCTTGTTTGTCCCCTTGCCATTGCATTGACTATATAGGGGCTGTTTTAGATTCCTCACTAGTAAACGTTTTCACCCCGAAAGACAGGTTTTTAGATATCTCACATTTGGTGAGGTCTATAACTATTCATAGACTCCAGAACATTAGATCTCTTCAGAGACTACTTGGTCTTATAGCTTCCACCACTGCTACGACTCCACATGCCATGCTGTTCAAGAGACCGCTACAGCTATGGGTACTGAAATTGTTCAACCCCCTCATAGACATCCCCCCTCCAAGAACTTTCGATTGTCCAGGGAAATCCTGAATTCGCTCCAGGTTTGGGCTACTAGATAATTTGTTAGCAGGTTGTCCTGTTTCCCACCCTAACCCTTCGCATTTCTTAACCACAGATGTGTCATTAACAGGATGGGGGGCACACCTCCAAGATCTAGCCATATCAGGTCGGTGGAGTACACGCCAGAGACAGTTAGACATCAATCTCTTAGAGACCACAGCTATTTTAAAATCCCTGAAGGCTTTTTGACACCTTCTAGCGGGCAAGACTGTCAACATAGCATCAGACAACATGACAGCAGTTTGGTACCTCAACAAGCAGGGGGGGACCAGATCTCCGGAGCTTTGCATATTAGCTCAGACAATTTGGCACTTCACTCTAAAGCACAGGATGTACCTGCAGGCGACTCATGTCGCGGGGTCGGAGAACTCATGAGCAGATATTCTGAGTCGTCTACAGGAGGAGAATCACGAATGGGAGCTCTCCCCCCAGATATACCAGTCCCTAATCTCCCGATGGGGAACACCCCGGATAGACTCATCACAATGCCAAGTGCAGCCTTTACTGTACAAGGGCAGCACACGACCCCCGGTCCCAGGGGGATGCTTTTCTTCTACCTTGGAACTCTCAAATGGGGTACGCCTTCCCACTCTTTCCACTTATACCCAAATTGTTGGACAAGATATGCAGGGAGGGTGCAAATTTAATTTTAATTTCCCCAGCATGGCCAAGACAAATGTGGTTTTCCAGACTCCAGACACTAGCGCCTGCATCATACCCCCTGCCCCAGATCTCCTATCCATCAATCAGAGACAGATCCTGCATCCAGACATCAAGAGACTGAACTTCCATGTGTGGAGAATTCAAATAACCCTTTCTCCGTTCCAATGCTGGACAGACTTGAAGTAGTCCTTCAGAGTGACATAAAGGTATTGACTAAAAGGTCGTATGATTCTAAATGGAGATGTTTCTTGTTTTGGTTAAAAGACAAGACACTCTCCACTGAACAAGTGTCTGTTCACGTTGTACTTCAATATTTACTTGAACTTGCTGAGAAAGGTCTGGCTCTATTCTCTATTAGAGTTCACCTCTCAGCCATAGGCAGGCATGTTAACCTCCCTAATACTCAATCCCTGTTCTCTCACCCTTTAGTTAAAAAATTTCTAAAAGGTTTGGTTAATTTGTCCCCCCCCCTCCCCATAAGAAACCTATCTCTCAGTAGGACCTCAATTTAGTTTTAGAACTGATCACTAAACCACCATTTGAACCAGCCGACAAGGCTGACCTATACCACTGGACGTTGAAAACGTTTTTTCTTGTGGCTATCACATCCTTAAGGCGAGTAACTGAGCTCGCGGCAATCTCTATCAAAGAGCCATATCTGCAGGTCTTCCCCGATAGGATTGAGATCTCTATTCATCCTACCTTTATTCCCAAGGTGGTGTCCCTTTTCCATTTGTCTCGGAAAATTGTCCTCCCGGTTTTCCTCCCTCCCCTCCACGACTCCCCCTTAGCGGCCAGGTTCCATACCCTCGATGTTAAAAGGGCAGCTTTGATTTACTTGGACAAAACTAAACAGTGTAGACTCTCTGACAGCCTATTTATTTCCCCTTCCCTCCACAAGTTGGGTCAAAAGATTTCTTCTCAAACAATTTCCAAGTGGTTGGTTGATTTGATCACCTTTATTTACAAACAAGTAGGAGTCCCTTCCCCTCTGTATTTGAGGGCTCACTCCTTGAGGGGGTGTACGTGCCTCTGCTGCAGCTTTCTCGAATATCTCACCCCAGGAGATATGTCGTGCTGCAACACGGAGTTCTCCAAGTACGTTTATACAGTACTATGCTATCCACCTTTCCTCTCAGTCAGAGGCTGCAGTAGGGGTGGCCATTCTGAATTCTGTAATTAAGCCTCTGTAAAAAATAATAATTATATATATATATATATATATATATATATATATATATATATTCTGTAGATAAGATTGATAACAGAGGTAGATGGAAAGATGAAAAGTTGATGTTGTGGCTGGAGCTAGACGTTTCGGCTTCTGCCTTCATCATTAGCACACTGGGTTTCAAAATGTTGCCGGAGACAGCTGACGGTTAGAGGAATGTTGTGGTCTGAACATTCCAAGGCTGCCTGGGTAACTCCTGCAAATGTGGCAAAATGCAGAAGGCAAACTCTTCTTTAACTATTGTCTTCCAAATTAAGGCCATGAGGTGTTAAGGTGTTTAATCTATAGATCCAGAAGTTTTCTTTCTTATCCAGCATCACAGGGTTTAGTAGGTGTTCAATGGGGAATATTTCTGAATCTGCTAGCTCATGATCTTCTAAACTGAAATGTTTTGCAACAGGTTGATGAATTCTTTTCGTCAGGATAGCAGATTTGTGATTCCTAAAGCGGGTACGCAGATCCGTGGTGGTTTTACCCACATATTGTATGTGGCAACCTGAGTGCTTGCACTGAACAATATAAACAACATTGCTAGTCTTGCAGGTGAGATTCTGTCTGATGAGGTAGGTCTTGTTGGTGGTTGTGCACTTGAAGGTGGTTGTTTCCTTTAGATAAAAGCAGTTGATGCATCGGTTGGATGAGCAGGGAGCCTAGCTCCAGCCACAACATCAACTTTTCATCTTTCCATCTACCTCTGTTATCAATTTTATCTACAGAATATATATATATATATATAAAATCACAATATATAAAATCACATGGCGTTCACGGGCCCCTCACACTATATAAGGTACCTTCCTGCCTAAACCCAACAGTTCCTTCCAACCCTTAAGCAATAGAAGGAAAATTCCATGCGGGTTCGGAAGGGGGAGGGGGAATTTGTGAGAATGTTCGGAGCCATCTCGAAGAACCTTGTTTACAAAGCAGCAGCAACCTTCTGTTCTTCTTCGAGTGGCTCCTCCCATTCTCACCAATGGGAGAGTCCCAAGCCTAGATCAGGCGGTGGGGGAATTTTCTTAGTTAAAGAATAACACGAAAAACTCCGTAAAAGAAGACTAATCTATCTATCTATCTATCTATCTATCTATCTATCTATCTATCTATCTATCTATCTATCCATGTTGAATAAAAATGCCATATATATATATGGGAGGAGGTGCAGAAATGTATTCCCTCTCTACCAAAAGGCTCCTCTTCAAGCCTTATGTTCAGAGGGCTCACTCACCGCCCGGTTCCAGCTTCAAACAGCCCATCACTCATCTGAGACTGCAGCAAGAGGGGTGGCAATTGCCATTGTTACTAGGCGTTTTGCATGGCTTAAGGGCACTAAGCTTGATGCTCATCATAAATCCAAGATTGAGAACTTACCTTTTGATCAATCCGGCCTCTTTTCTAAGGAAACAGACGATATACTTGACAAAATCCAGAAGTCTAAGGCGACAGCAATAAAGATGAAAATTGCTCCAAGGGAGCAGGGATCTACTTTCACTCCTTATCGCCCTTATCACCAACAATCGGCGCACTACAGACACCAGAGACCTTGCTACCCTCAGACGCAAAGCTACAATAAGAGGTATTCTTCAGCCAGCACATCTTACCAGGGACGATTCAAAGGGCAGTATGTTCCCTATAAGCAAAGGGGAAATTATAAACAGCCCTTTTCTGCTTTCTCCACCAGGAGTTGTAAGTGACAACCAGTCACCTCGGTTGCACCCTCAATGCATATTGTTAACGTTGAGTTCGCGTTGGGAGTTTGGTGATAAGGTTTCTTTCTCCAGTATACCTCCTCCAAGTTTTCCTGTTAAGATTCTTCCTTTTTTCACTCATCATTTTAGTGAACTCAAAAAAGAAGTTACACAAACGTATCAAAAGGATGTAATTGAGTTGGTTGATATGGACACGGTCTCCACTGGATATTATTCCAGTTATTTCATTGTTGATAAGAAAGATGGTGGGTCTAGACCTATTTTAGACCTAAGAGAACTTAATTCTTACATTGACTATTGCAAGTTTAAGATGTTAACCCTGGACAAGTTAGCGTCCTTTCTACATAGAGACCAGTGCTATGCGGTTCTAGACTTGACGGATGCTTATTTTCATATCAGACTTCACCCTTTATCCAGGAGGTTCTTCAGATTTATTCATGATTGTGTTCATTTCCAGTATGCTTCACTCCCTTTTGGTCTGTCATCAGCCCCAAGGGTATTCACTAAGGTTATGTCTCCTGTAATTGCTTACCTTCGTAAACATGATATTCACATATATCCTTACTTGGATGACTGGTTTCTGGTTGCGCAGTCTCCACAGGTCCTGGAACGTAATATAGAATTCGCATTGACCCTATGCAATGATTTGGGACTGTCTGTAAATTTTGAAAAGTCTTCCCTCGGTCCCTCTCAATGCATCAGCTTTATTGGGGCTATTCTAGACTCTACTGTGGCCAAGATGTTTGCCCCAGACTCGAGATATTTCTACTCTCATTAGAAACCTCTGCATTCATAGGCTTCAGGGGGCTACGGGTTTCCAGAGATTACTGGGACTCATGGCATCCACCACGGTCACTACCCCCTTTGCTAGGCTGTATATGAGGCCGTTGCAACTCTGGTTTTTAAAACTATTTGATCCAATTGTAGACCCCCCTAACAAAAAGCTAAGGGTAACTCGCCATGTCCTAGATTTCCTTAAGTGTTGGACAAAAAGGAATTTTGTCTTGGCAGGGAATCCTTTCGTTAAACCCTCTCCTGTTATCACTATAACAACTGATGCTTCTTTGACAGGTTGGGGGGCTCACCTGCAGGACCTGAACATTTCGAGGTCATGGAATACACAACAACGTCAGCTACATATAAACTACTTAGAGACCATGACTATTCTAAAGGCCCTGAAGGCTTTTCACCCAATCCTGCAAAGATCTGTAGTCAATGTAGCCTCGGACAACTTAACTGCAGTATAGTATGTGGACAAACAAGGAGGGGGACAAAGTCCCTGGATCTATGCAGTCTGGCCATGAAAATCTGGCACTTTGCCAGGAGACATCAGATACACTTGATGGCGTATCACATTGCAGGGACTCAGAATACTCGCGCGGACATTCTCAGTAGGTTGAGGTCCGAACACCAAGAGTGGGAATTATCCACACGGATTTATCTGCAGTTGGTAGCGTTGTGGGGCATTCCCCTGGTAGATCTTTTTGCCACTGTTCTAAATGCGAAGTGCACCCGTTTTTGTTCAAGGGCAGCCCACGACCATGCTTCCTTGGGGGACGCTTTCCAGGTCCCTTGGACGCCCCATCTAACATACGCCTTCCCACCCATACCTCTCATACCCAAAATTCTCTCCAGAGTACGTTCAGACGGAGCAAATCTAATCCTAGTATGCCCGAATTGGCCTCGAGAGTATTGGTTCAGTGACCTTCTCCAGCTGTCCAACGCCATCATACCTCTACCTCAAACCCCCCACCTGTTGTCCTTGAACCAGGGTCTTGTTCTCCACCCAGATTTAAATCGGCTAAACCTAGACGCGTTCAGGATTCAGTTTCCTGGAATGATAGTCCGAATTTGAGGAAACTATACCTAGTCCTCCAAAATGACATAAAATCTTCCACACGGAGGTCTTACGATGCTAAATTTAAGAGGTTCTCTTGTTGGTTATTGGACAATTCTCATTCAGAAGTGTCTTTTTCTATTGACCTTATTTTACATTATTTACTTACGCTTGCCGAAGCTGGTCTCGCTCCCTCCTCCTTGAGAGTCCACCTCTCTGCTATCTCCAGACATTACCCGCTGTTAGACAATCATTCTTTATTCTCTCACCCCAAGGTAAAGAGGTTTTTAAGGAGTGTAAATAACCTTTTCCCTCCACTAAAGGTCCCCTTATCNGCAGGGATCTACTTTCACTCCTTATCGCCCTTATCACCAGCAATCGGCATACTACAGACACCAGAGACCTTGCTACCCTCAGACGCAAAGCTACAATAAGAGGTATTCTTCAGCCAGCACGTCTTACCAGGGACGATTCAAAGGGCAGTATGTTCCCTATAAGCAAAGGGGAAATTATAAACAGCCCTTTTCTGCTTTCTCCACCAGGAGTTGTAAGTGACAACCAGTCACCTCGGTTGCACCCTCAATGCATATTGTTAACGTTGAGTTCGCGTTGGGAGTTTGGTGATAAGGTTTCTTTCTCCAGTATACCTCCTCCAAGTTTTCCTGTTAAGATTCTTCCTTTTTTCACTCATCATTTTAGTGAACTCAAAAAAGAAGTTACACAAACGTATCAAAAGGATGTAATTGAGTTGGTTGATATGGACACGGTCTCCACTGGATCTTATTCCAGTTATTTCATTGTTGATAAGAAAGATGGTGGGTCTAGACCTATTTTAGACCTAAGAGAACTTAATTCTTACATTGACTATTGCAAGTTTAAGATGTTAACCCTGGACAAGTTAGCGTCCTTTCTACATAGAGACCAGTGCTATGCGGTTCTAGACTTGAAGGATGCTTATTTTCATATCAGACTTCACCCTTTATCCAGGAGGTTCTTCAGATTTATTCATGATTCTGTTCATTTCCAGTATGCTTCACTCTCTTTTGGTCTGTCATCAGCCCCAAGGGTATTCACTAAGGTTATGTCTCCTGTAATTGCTTACCTTCGTAAACATGATATTCACATATATCCTTACTTGGATGACTGGTTTCTGGTTGCGCAGTCTCCACAGGTCCTGGAACGTAATATAGAATTCGCATTGACCCTATGCAATGATTTGGGACTGTCTGTAAATTTTGAAAAGTCTTCCCTCGGTCCCTCTCAATGCATCAGCTTTATTGGGGCTATTCTAGACTCTACTGTGGCCAAGATGTTTGCCCCAGACTCGAGATATTTCTACTCTCATTAGAAACCTCTGCATTCATAGGCTTCAGGGGGCTACGGGTTTCCAGAGATTACTGGGACTCATGGCATCCACCACGGTCACTACCCCCTTTGCTAGGCTGTATATGAGGCCGTTGCAACTCTGGTTTTTAAAACTATTTGATCCAATTGTAGACCCCCCTAACAAAAAGCTAAGGGTAACTCGCCATGTCCTAGATTTCCTTAAGTGTTGGACAAAAAGGAATTTTGTCTTGGCAGGGAATCCTTTCGTTAAACCCTCTCCTGTTATCACTATAACAACTGATGCTTCTTTGACAGGTTGGGGGGCTCACCTGCAGGACCTGAACGTTTCGAGGTCATGGAATACACAACAACGTCAGCTACATATAAACTACTTAGAGACCATGACTATTCTAAAGGCCCTGAAGGCTTTTCACCCAATCCTGCAAAGATCTGTAGTCAATGTAGCCTCGGACAACTTAACTGCAGTATAGTATGTGGACAAACAAGGAGGGGGACAAAGTCCCTGGATCTATGCAGTCTGGCCATGAAAATCTGGCACTTTGCCAGGAGACATCAGATACACTTGATGGCGTATCACATTGCAGGGACTCAGAATACTCGCGCGGACATTCTCAGTAGGTTGAGGTCCGAACACCAAGAGTGGGAATTATCCACACGGATTTATCTGCAGTTGGTAGCGTTGTGGGGCATTCCCCTGGTAGATCTTTTTGCCACTGTTCTAAATGCGAAGTGCACCCGTTTTTGTTCAAGGGCAGCCCACGACCATGCTTCCTTGGGGGACGCTTTCCAGGTCCCTTGGACGCCCCATCTAACATACGCCTTCCCACCCATACCTCTCATACCCAAAATTCTCTCCAGAGTACGTTCAGACGGAGCAAATCTAATCCTAGTATGCCCGAATTGGCCTCGAGAGTATTGGTTCAGTGACCTTCTCCAGCTGTCCAACGCCATCATACCTCTACCTCAAACCCCCCACCTGTTGTCCTTGAACCAGGGTCTTGTTCTCCACCCAGATTTAAATCGGCTAAACCTAGACGCGTTCAGGATTCAGTTTCCTGGAATGATAGTCCGAATTTGAGGAAACTATACCTAGTCCTCCAAAATGACATAAAATCTTCCACACGGAGGTCTTACGATGCTAAATTTAAGAGGTTCTCTTGTTGGTTATTGGACAATTCTCATTCAGAAGTGTCTTTTTCTATTGACCTTATTTTACATTATTTACTTACGCTTGCCGAAGCTGGTCTCGCTCCCTCCTCCTTGAGAGTCCACCTCTCTGCTATCTCCAGACATTACCCGCTGTTAGACAATCATTCTTTATTCTCTCACCCCAAGGTAAAGAGGTTTTTAAGGAGTGTAAATAACCTTTTCCCTCCACTAAAGGTCCCCTTATCGCAATGGGATCTTATGTTGGTACTCAACCATTTTACAGGTCAGCCTTTCGAGCCGCCTGAACTGTCAAATCTCCTGCATTGGACTCTCAAGACAGCCTTTTTAGTTGCCTTAACGTCTTTATGACGTGTCAGTGAATTGACTGCTATTCATATTAAGGAACCATACTTACAATTCTTCCCTGATAGAGTAGAAATTTCTGCCCACCCATCGTTTATACCTAAAATTATATCACCTTTCCCTTTAGCGCAAAAGATGATTTTGCCAGTGTTTTGCCCTCCCCCTCATGATTCCACGGAATTTGAGTTGGCACATACTTTAGATGTCAAGAGATGCCCGATTGCTTACTTGGATAAGACTCGAAACTATAGAAGCTCGGACAATCTATTTGTGTCCCCTTCTTTACGCAATCTTGGGCAGAGGGTTTCTTCGCAGACCATTTCTAAATGGTTAGTTCAGCTCATTTCCTCAGCGTATTTGTAGAATGGCCTATCTGTTCCTCCTAACTTAAGGGCTCACTCGCTTAGGGCCATGGGTGTTACTACTGCTGCTTTTGCCAACGTTTCTCCTCAGGGCATTTGCAGGGCAGCTACGTGGAGCTCCCACCATACTTTCATTAGACATTATTCCCTAAATTTGAATTCCATAGCCTGTAATGCCCTGGGCACTGCAGTTCTTTCCTTGGTGTTTAAAACTTGATAAATCAGACACAATTGCCTTCTGTGTTGGTTTTTTTCATGATAAACCATTTATTTCTTTGTCAGCTGTATATGTAACACACACCTATTATCTGCTAGGTTACGGACCTTCCTTATACATTGAATAAATGAGTTTTTTGTTGCTATGATCCATTCTTGTTTGAATGCATTCATGTAGGATTGTTATGATAAATTCCCCCACCGCCTATCTCTAGGCTTGGTACTCTCCCATTTGTGAGAATGGGCGGAGCCACTCGAAGAAGAACAGAAGGTTGCAACTTGTAAACAAGGTTCTTCGAGATGGCTCCAAACAGTCTCGCAAATGCCCACCCTTCCAGCCCCCCATTGGAATTTATTTTCTATATTTTTTGCTACAGGGTTGGAAGGCACTGTTGGGTTTAGGCGGGAAGGTACCTTATATAGTGTGGGGGTGCGTGAACATTTAAATATGAGCTTGGTATATGCCGGTAAGAGAAGGGCGCGCATGCGCAAACCCATTTGTGAGACTGTTCGGAGCCATCTCGAAGAACCTTGTTTACAAGGTAGCAACCTTCTGTTCTAACAACCCCCCCCTCACGGCGCCACCGCCGCATCTGCGCAATGAGCAAGCTAACGCCTCCCATTTCTATGGATGACGTCACAGCCCCAGAACGAGGCTCCAGGATCCCGGATGCGGGAAGGTCCTAGCGCTCGCAAGAGAGCGGTCACGTGGCGTGCGTGCAGGTCTGCCCTCCTGGCAGCCAGAAGTTCAAGCCCTCCCCCTTCCAGGATTGCACCCTGTTGTCTATTATTATTTATTTATAAAGCACTAGCTCTATTATTATTAATAGAATAAATCTATTATTTATTATAATATATTCATGTGCATCTACTATAAATTTATCATTTATATGAGCACCAGCGATGCCTCTGGTGCTGGTCAATCATGAATGACTTTATGGTTTCTTTAAATTTATAACCCGCCTTTCCCACTAAGACTCAGAGCAGCTTACAGTACAAAACGTCCGTAAAAGTAGGGTTGCCAGAGCCACACATTTCCCCAGGACACTTATGAAGAGTGCCTGCACTGGCGCCTAAGGCAGTTTTCCTGGGGTTGCTGCCCCTTTCACACAGACACTCTAACGCTGATTAAATGGGTGTTGCATTTTATTATACATGTTGCAGGGCTGCAGGCGTGCTCTGTGGGTGCCCTGAAACGTGTATAATAAAATGTAACACCCATTTAATCAGTGTTAGAGTGTCTGCGTGAAAAGGGCCTTAAAGGGAGTTTTACCACTGGCTGCAGCAGGACAGTTTGCACACAAGGATATCCTTTTTCTTGAACGCAAGCCTTACGCACCCTATCCCACCACCAGTGGAGCCCTGCAACCTGTATTTCTCATAAGCGTCCTCTTTTAAAGGGGAGGTCTGGCCATCCTACCCCTGGGCTGGAGGTCCCCCACCCCTGAGCTAGATCATGCTTCGTTGTCCTCGCAGGAATAAAGGCATACAAAGAGATGACTCTAGGGTACTAGTCTTCCTTTGGGGTAATTTTCCCAGGGTAGTAACCTCAGTTGGGTTTTAGGTGACAGCAGTGTAGCTGACAGTTGCCTACCTTGATACCCTTGTTTATCTAGCACAAACAGGTCTAATTTCGCTCTCTGTGCTGTAACAGGGATTTGAAGGGTGACTTTGCTACTTGAGATTTCATCCAATTGCTAAATTATGAAACTTAGAGCTGCTGGGAAAACTGGCTTCAAACATCCCGATGTGGCCATGGACAGACTCTGGGGGATATTGCATGCTCTTAGCAGTTACTGTGTGTGTACACAACTCTCATTCGTTTTAATGGGACGTGTGTGCTTTCTCACATTTCATATCCAGTATCTTCTGGAGAGTGGTCACTAGATGCCAAGTGTGGTTTCATGGATAAGGTCTTGGACCTTGGACACCAGGGTTCTCATCCCCTCTTTGCCATGAACTCACTGGATGTCCTTGGGCAACTCACTCTCTCTCAACCTCAGTTTTCCAACTGTAAAATGGGAATAATAATGACCTGCCTGATGAGACTGTTGTTGTGCNGAATTGACTGCTATTCATATTAAGGAACCATACTTACAATTCTTCCCTGATAGAGTAGAAATTTCTGCCCACCCATCGTTTATACCTAAAATTATATCACCTTTCCCTTTAGCGCAAAAGATGATTTTGCCAGTGTTTTGCCCTCCCCCTCATGATTCCACGGAATTTGAGTTGGCACATACTTTAGATGTCAAGAGATGCCCGATTGCTTACTTGGATAAGACTCGAAACTGTAGAAGCTCGGACAATCTATTTGTGTCCCCTTCTTTACGCAATCTTGGGCAGAGGGTTTCTTCGCAGACCATTTCTAAATGGTTAGTTCAGCTCATTTCCTCAGCGTATTTGTAGAATGGCCTATCTGTTCCTCCTAACTTAAGGGCTCACTCGCTTAGGGCCATGGGTGTTACTACTGCTGCTTTTGCCAACGTTTCTCCTCAGGGCATTTGCAGGGCAGCTACGTGGAGCTCCCACCATACTTTCATTAGACATTATTCCCTAAATTTGTATTCCATAGCCTGTAATGCCCTGGGCACTGCAGTTCTTTCCTTGGTGTTTAAAACTTGATAAATCAGACACAATTGCCTTCTGTGTTGGTTTTTTTCATGATAAACCATTTATTTCTTTGTCAGCTGTATATGTAACACACACCTATTATCTGCTAGGTTACGGACCTTCCTTATACATTGAATAAATGAGTTTTTTGTTGCTATGATCCATTCTTGTTTGAATGCATTCATGTAGGATTGTTATGATAAATTCCCCCACCGCCTATCTCTAGGCTTGGTACTCTCCCATTTGTGAGAATGGGCGGAGCCACTCGAAGAAGAACAGAAGGTTGCAACTTGTAAACAAGGTTCTTCGAGATGGCTCCAAACAGTCTCGCAAATGCCCACCCTTACAGCCCCCCATTGGAATTTATTTTCTATATTTTTTGCTACAGGGTTGGAAGGCACTGTTGGGTTTAGGCGGGAAGGTACCTTATATAGTGTGGGGGGCGCGTGAACATTTAAATATGAGCTTGGTATATGCCGGTAAGAGAAGGGCGCGCATGCGCAAACCCATTTGTGAGACTGTTCGGAGCCATCTCGAAGAACCTTGTTTACAAGGTAGCAACCTTCTGTTCTAACAACCCCCCCCTCACGGCGCCACCGCCGCATCTGCGCAATGAGCAAGCTAACCCCTCCCATTTCTATGGATGACGTCACAGCCCCAGAACGAGGCTCCAGAATCCCGGATGCGGGAAGGTCCTAGCGCTCGCAAGAGAGCGGTCACGTGGCGTGCGTGCAGGTCTGCCCTCCTGGCAGCCAGAAGTTCAAGCCCTCCCCCTTCCAGGATTGCACCCTGTTGTCTATTATTATTTATTTATAAAGCACTAGCTCTATTATTATTAATAGAATAAATCTATTATTTATTATAATATATTCATGTGCATCTACTATAAATTTATCATTTATATGAGCACCAGCGATGCCTCTGGTGCTGGTCAATCATGAATGACTTTATGGTTTCTTTAAATTTATAACCCGCCTTTTCCACTAAGGCTCAGAGCAGCTTACAGTACAAAACGTCCGTAAAAGTAGGGTTACAAGAGCCACACATTTCCCCAGGACACTTATGAAGAGTGCCTGCACTGGCGCCTAAGGCAGTTTTCCTGGGGTTGCTGCCCCTTTCACACAGACACTCTAACGCTGATTAAATGGGTGTTGCATTTTATTATACATGTTGCAGGGCTGCAGGCGTGCTCTGTGGGTGCCCTGAAACGTGTATAATAAAATGTAACACCCATTTAATCAGTGTTAGAGTGTCTGCGTGAAAAGGGCCTTAAAGGGAGTTTTACCACCGACTGCAGCAGGACAGTTTGCACACAAGGATATCCTTTTTCTTGAACGCAAGCCTTACGCACCCTATCCCACCACCAGTGGAGCCCTGCAACCTGTATTTCTCATAAGCGTCCTCTTTTAAAGGGGAGGTCTGGCCATCCTACCCCTGGGCTGGAGGTCCCCCACCCCTGAGCTAGATCATGCTTCGTTGTCCTCGCAGGAATAAAGGCATACAAAGAGATGACTCTAGGGTACTAGTCTTCCTTTGGGGTAATTTTCCCAGGGTAGTAACCTCAGTTGGGTTTTAGGTGACAGCAGTGTAGCTGACAGTTGCCTACCTTGATACCCTTGTTTATCTAGCACAAACAGGTCTAATTTCGCTCTCTGCGCTGTAACAGGGATTTGAAGGGTGACTTTGCTACTTGAGATTTCATCCAATTGCTAAATTATGAAACTTAGAGCTGCTGGGAAAACTGGCTTCAAACATCCCGATGTGGCCATGGACAGACTCCTGGGCAGTGTGATCTTCTGGGGGATATTGCATGCTCTTAGCAGTTACTGTGTGTGTACACAACTCTCATTCGTTTTAATGGGACGTGTGTGCTTTCTCACATTTCATATCCAGTATCTTCTGGAGAGTGGTCACTAGATGCCAAGTGTGGTTTCATGGATAAGGTCTTGGACCTTGGACACCAGGGTTCTCATCCCCTCTTTGCCATGAACTCACTGGATGTCCTTGGGCAACTCACTCTCTCTCAACCTCAGTTTGCCAACTGTAAAATGGGAATAATAATGACCTGCCTGATGAGACTGTTGTTGTGCAGGTGAATTAGATAAAGCATTCGCTTTGGTGCTTGCAGCAGCAGCAGCCTGCCTTGGGGGATTGCCCCAGGGGCTGCAGGTTTACAAAAAGAGGCCAGACAGCCGTGTGCTGGGAATGGTGTCGTCGTAGACTTTCTGTGCCAAAGATGGAGGGGGGTAGACTAGATGGCTATTCAGGGCGTGGGGGTGGTTTTTCAGGGGTGGGCACCCAAAGAAAATTATGAATTTGGAGCCGTTACGGATCTGGAGCTTTAATTTCCGGATTTAATTATGCATCTGTATTGTGGATCCATATTTAAATCAATTAAAATAATAAAAATAAAATAATGGAAAAAAAACCCCAAACTAAACCCATGCACACGCATCAACGGCTACCAAAATGGCACACTATTTTGGAAAAGGGCAACCGGTCTGCACACGCACGCCCGAAGACTGGCTGCCCGTTTCCAAAACGGTGGTAACAGCACTGCCATCATTTTGGAAAAGGCTGCGCATGCACAGAGCGGTCTGAAAGCCATTTGTGCATGCAGAGTTTTTAAAAATTATTAAACAAATTGCAACAGGCATTTTGTGGTTTGGTACCGATTACTCTGTGAAGGATTAATCCGAAGCCGTAGCACCCACCCCTAATTATTATCATGATTATGTATGTATCACAAGCAATGTACCGGGCACGGAACATTTCTTAAATAGAAACAGGACCCTGCCCCAAGGGGCTTACAATCTAGACCTAGCTAAGGGAGAGAAGGCGAGGAAGAGGCCAGGGAGACTTGCCCAAGAAGCTGAGAAGTGGCAGCAGCAGGCAGCTAGGGTTAGTGCAGTTGTGACCCTGAGTAGGGTTGCCCTATATGCCATTTTTTCCAGGCGTCACCAGGGCACTTATGAAAAAGACATGTTGCAGGCCCTGCATTGGCGCCTAAGGCGGGCCCTGCAACATGTATTTTCATAAGTCTCCTGAAAAAAATGTGTGTCCTGAAAAAACATCCTGATTTTTTTTTTTTGCATACAAGTCCATAAGTCTCCTCAAGCAATTTGCATATATGCCCCCCCCCCCCCAAACCCTGCTGGAGCCGGAGCATCAGAGAGCAGCTCGGGCCAGGAGGGGCTCGCCGGGCCCAGCTCGCTCCTCTGGAGGGGGAGGGGGACTGGGATTGTTGCAAACGCTCTCCCTGAGGGGGCGGGGCAGGAGGCAGGGAGCGCGGCCCCGCCCACTTCCCCTCATCTGTACAGGGCAACGTGCCCTCAGCTAAAATGGCGCCTGCGTCCTCGCTTCTGGGTCCCGTGGGCGGGAGGCTCTGGTGCGCAGGCGCCACCGCCGGGAGAAGCGATTGTGACGCTGCTCCCGCTGCCGCCGCGGTCGGGATCTGGCCCGGGCGAGGCGCCGAGATGAGGCTGTTGGTGGCCGCGGGGGTCCTGGCGCTGTTGCTGGACTGGGCTGCTCCCCCCGGCGGCGTGGCCGCCGCCTTCTACCTGCCCGGCCTGGCGCCCGTCAGCTTCTGCCAGGCCGGCCAGTCCGGCCAGGACGGGGAGAGCTGCGAGGTGAGAGGGGCTGCCCCCCC
>QEPC01011901.1:23899481-23968174 GCA_003113815.1 Sphenodon punctatus | reverse complement strand
CCCCTTTCCCCAATGCCTCCCCCCAGGAGCCTGCCCCCATCTCTTCTCCCCTCCCCAATGCCTTCCCCATACCCCCCACCTGTCCCTCTCCCTAATGCCTGCCCTCAGGAGCCTCCCCCACCGGTTCCCCCCCTGCCTGCCCTGTCTTCCCCCTGCCTGCCCCATCTTCCTCACCTGCCCCAGGGGTGGGGGCACAGGAGGCAGCATTCCCACAAAGAAGGGGCTGACTGCATCTGGGTTCTTGAGGTGGGAGGGTCCTTCTTAGGGTTTAGGCTTTCCGGTAAGAGCTTTGGGGGGGTGTAATGTTTTGTAGGGATGCTCAGCCTCCTGGTGTTGTAGGGTGGCCCCTACCCAATGCATAGGAAGGCTTCCATATGGGTGTGATGTAGCAGACAGTGAACCCCTCTCCCTCCGGCAGCCTGGACCTGTACAAAGTTTCCTTTGGGTTTTCTCAGTTTCTGTGGCAGTTCTGCGGCTGACGTGGAAGAGTGTTTTGTGATGCCATGAGATGACTTAGGGGTAACTTAGCCTTGCTTGAAGCAAGGGACGCTTCCCATGAGTTTGGGGCATTTCAGAGGAATTCTCTTTCCGCCCCCCCAGTGCGCGCTTGCATGCAAATTCCTCATTACAGACTTAAAGGTATAAATACTCTCTCTCTCCCTGAACTCCTACCAGGGTAAGTGCATACTAAACTAAACCGGAGTGTGCAGTTGGACTTCCTCTTCCTGGTTAGATCGAGATGATGCTAACAGGAAAGGGGAGCGGCCCCCTTTGACACCAGCTCTGCCGTTCTTGTGGGCGAGCCAGGCAGCTGACACATCTGTTAAGCTCAGCCTGGAAACGAGAGAGGATGGAAAAGATGCAGATTTCTGTATCTCTTACGAGCAATATCTGCTCCATCCAGTGTAGCTGATTGTTACATTTGTGCAAACGCTCTCTGAGAATTCCTTCAGTCGATCAAAATGACAAAATAAAGTATCTGGACGTGATTTTAAAGCCAGCTTTCATCACCCATACATTCGTAACTGAAAACAAGACCCACTTGATTTGTTGGCTATTTCTACGTCATGCTGCTTGAAACCTGGTGCTCAGGCAGGTTTGGCAGGAGGCACAACTTTTTCCTTTGTTAAGAGGGGCCCATTTTCACTGCCACAGGGGAACTCGGATGCTACACAGTTATCAGAGGCAACCTCGTGCTGAAAAGTGTTGAAATCTCCCTTTGGCATGTGGGGCGGTGCGGGTGTTAGCGCTTCCTGCTGTCCTCTCTGAGTGAGGCCTTTCCCTGGGCAGGGGTGTGTCTGCGTGGAAACCGGAGTTCTGTCTCTAAGAGTGACTCGGCCAGCAACGGCAGAGAAGTTTACGCAAGCCCTTTAATGGGATTGTTTCGCATTGCCCTCCTGTCATGCAAGAGAAGAATAGGTGAAACTCTTCCCTCTGAGTTTTGAAATTTTGTTTGTTTTTTTATTTATTATGCTGCCCATCCTGCAGCAGGCAGCTCTGGGCGGCTCACAACTAAAACAACATCAAAGTTAAAAACAGCACATCATGAGGAGGATTAAAACATTGGCAGCATAAAAGAAATAAAAAACCATCCTCCTTCCCCCCCTTCACCCACCTCCCTCACCAAAGGCTTGGTCCGGAACAGCTAGGTCTTGCACTGTCCCCAAAACGAGACAAGGTCCGGGGTTTTAAGGTACAACTGCTCCCCCTTCTCCTGTGGCCGTGTGGGCTAGGCTCTTCAGCTTTGAAACTTCATACTTACTAGAGCCAGAATCACTGCTTACCCTTCAAGCAAATGAGCAGTGTCGCTGTCCAAATTACTCTTGTCTTAGTACCAAACAGCATTGGTTAATTTCTTGTGGGGCTGGAAAAGCATCCCTGGCTCTTCCTTCATTAACTTTTGTGAGTTGTATTCTGACTCTTTTTAACGAGGAGAGGGAATGTGTATGTAACCAGCAGAGGTTATAATTCCCCAATGCAATTCAAATGGCTTTCCTTTTATGTTCTTGTTTATGAAGTGCATTACTCACACACTTTTCCATTCTTCTAGTCGACAATTGAGCTGTTTGTGAATAGACTGGACTCGGTAGAATCTGTTCTGCCGTACGAATATGATGCGTAAGTACACTGTAATAGCATTTGCTAAGTGTTTAAAAGCATGTTTTATAGTCTTTAAAGTGACTTGCAATTTGATACAGTATTCCTATAGCTTGAAACCATTTCCAAGTGCTTCCCAGCTAAGGAGCAAACCTGTTACTTAGACATGAATATGAAAGAGGATTGATAAACAGGTTTGACAGTTATGTCTTGGTGAGAAGTTCAGATGCTTTCCCTCCACTAGTTGGAAGCAAGAAGTTTGCAGGCTTCTGCTGAGGTGCTGGAATCAACTTGGAAGTTTCTTGTGGACATCTGTCAAGCAGATGCCTGGGAAATGTTAAAATTCCAGCCCACTTAAGCAGTAGGAGGATGTGAACTTTCTGCTCCTTACATTGCCTCGTTGCTGCTGTGAGGAGGTAGGACAGAAGTGGCCTTTTCCTTGGTTTTAGGGCTGAGCAGTGTCCCCAAGTAACTGGAGGGCAAGTCACCAGTTCATTGTAAATTTCAGTCTGCTTTTGCTCAGCAAAGCTCCCATCATCAACAGATGTACCAGAATGCTCTGTCTGTGCGATCAGGAAGTCAGGCTTTGCATTACTCTCTGCAGAAACTGGTGCCTTAGGTCCTGATTAGGGAAATCTTTCTATTTTCAGTAAGTAGAAAGTCATTTTTCATATCCTGGATGCGCACATGCAAACAACTCAGCTGAAAAAGTGTTTTCCCCACTTTGAGCTGTTTTGAGTAATGAGGGAACTCGAGAAGAATGTTGGTTTTCTGCTTTGAATAATAGTATAAAAATCAAAAGATTTATCCCTCTTTAGAATGCAATATCCAAGTTAAATATTTTCCATGTTGTTGTTTTTCCTCTAATATTGTCTTAGGTGTCTGAACACTTTCTATATCTTGCATTATGTGTGTTAGTCTGAAACAATTTTTCTTCTGTTTAGTTAAGTAGATCGTTTTGAAAGCAACATTGCTTTAACTGTAAATTGTTTGGAGTTGATTTTAAAAGTTAATTTGTGCAGAGAAATGGACCTAAACCTTTTTGCATTTGGCATCAACTTTCATTAATAAAAAATGCAGAAGGTGTAAAAAGTGCAATTCTGTATAGTATGAAACTTTGAATTTCAGCCTAAAATGTGTTCTCAATAAATGGGCAATTTTTCTTTTCAGTTTTGACTTCTGTCAAGACTTTAGAGAGAAAAGACCTTCAGAAAATCTTGGACAAGTCCTGTTTGGAGAGCGAATAGCATCATCGCCATATAAGGTTTTTGCAAACTTTCACTATCCTGGTTATGTTTTTATAGCGTTAAAACATATTTCTGAAATCTCTCAATTTATGTTAAGATTATGGGTGTTGCATTGTTCAGTGCTGTCTTTTTGAAGACAAATAAATATGCGTGTATATTTTTAGGAGGTTATTCAAGTATGAGTTTTGTTTAAAAATGCAAAGAAAACTGTCTTACCACTGCTGTTGGCTATGGTACTTGCTTAGTTTTACATGGGCATATCTGTGAATGTTTTAGGGTAACATGATTAGAGATGTAAAATTTCCAGAAACTGACAGTATGGAAAAAACACTTTCCCCAGGAAATTAAAAGAGAAATTTTAAGAAAAATTGAAATACCTTTTGCTTTTAATGTACTATCAAAACCACATTTTATTATATTCTTCGAACTCTGAAATAAAATGTAAAATAAACCAGCCGTATCATTTTACTTGATTCCCCAAGTATCAAGCCAAGTCACTTGTGCTTGTAGAGATGCATTTGGGAAATTGTCAGTACATATCCAAAATATATACAATGCCAGCAGGCTTTCTTTGTATTAGGTTTTGTGCATATATATAATTGTCATCAAAACTAACCATACAGTGAATCAATATTACTATTATAGCTTTGAAAGATTAGCAAAGCTTGAATATTTCCTAATCTATTCAGAATCTGTGTGTGAAAGATCAGATTCTGAACTTCCACTGTGCTCTTCATTTACGTCAAAAATAGGTTTGCACAAATCGAAACAGGCTCCTCAACTCCTTCACGTTAGTCTGTTCCTTGATTTTTGTGTGTGTATTTCCACACATGGAGCAGTTTCTTTCACACTGTGCAGAATGGAGGAATCTGAAGTAGATGAGAATCAAGAGCAGTTAAAGGCTGTCTTGTACAAAGGCCTTGCCACCATGTTGCAAGGTCGATATACTTAACAGATTAACAGACTGAATTCCTGGACCAAATGCCTAAACAGGTTCTGTATTCAGCAACAGTTGATAGCAGTTTTCCAGCCTCAACTCCTAAGTGTGTTGCTTTAGTAATCCAGTCAAATGTAGTTGAAATATTCTCCTCACTAACACCATACTTCCTTTGAAACATGGATCTAAAGGACTTTCTACAACATGTATAGATTGGCAACAAACTTTTTCCGATTCTGAATAAAAATCTTCACTTACCATTTCTTAACTTGTTAATGGAGACTCAGGCTTCAAAACCAGTTGATTTATTTAGGAAATCTGTTGTGGAACATCTGACAATAGGGCTCTGTTTGATTCTGCTATGGCTATTGCAGAAGCAGTTGGTTATATAGGTCTCGAAGAGTTCTGCACTTCAATCCAGAAGATGTCATTAAGCACAGTCTGTCGTACCTTATCTACTTCGATTATTGCTGTTTCTTGAAGAGCCTTTTTGTGTTTTTATAGACTTTTAATTCTTACTCCTGTCGGTCTTAAATAGTGACCTGTGTTTAAATACTGTGTTAATTAGAAAGAAAGCATTATGGAAACCTGAAGGGAAGCAGTAAACAATCATTTAAAATATTTTTATAAATTAATTTTACTCGTCTTGGTGAGAAATATTTTGTGAATGTTCTTTTCAGTTTTCCCCAAATTTCCAATTTTTCTGTATGAGACTGGAAAATACAGGGAAAAAGTTTTCTTTCCTGAAAGTTTCCACCCCAGCCTTCACACTTCTAAACACAATGTATTGCTGGCATCTTAATTCTATTTTTTCCCTGTTCAACTTAATTAGCCTACAAGACATGTGGACACGAAGTTATTTCCCCCCCTTTTAGTCCTGTCTATGCTAGTGTATTAATCACATCAATACAAGCGCAAATTCAAACTATGTTGCAGCAGACTATAGTAATACAGAGGAACATGCATGGAATGAACAAGTACTTTTTGGCTGGGAATGTTGTCCATCATGCTGTCCCTGCAGTTTGGCAACTCTGTATTCTGTTAGTTACAAATTGAGCAAAGATGCTCTAAATTAACCAAAATTAAAGCCCCACATATCCTTTCTAAGGCACTACTAGTGGCACGCAGTACTGTACACCTAACATAAGACAGTCCCTGTTCCAAGGATCTTACAACTTTGATAAGACATGGACACAGACAGTTAACACCAAGGCAATAGATGAACCTCATGGACGTACAAATGGGACGTTATCTGAAAACTTCATAATGTCTTGTGCTAGGTGAAGTTAACGTGTCCTTTTTACCAAAATCTCACACTTTTTTCCTAGTTATCAAGAGGGATAGTTCTTTTTAAAGTTAATAGCCTACCTTAAAGATCTGATTACTGGATTATTCCCCACTTTGCAGGGAAGTGTAGGGTTATAGGAATGTACAGTGGAATGAGATTGTAAAGGATTTTTCTGGAGTGTCTGTCAGACGTTAACAAACAGGAATTGACTTTTTGACTTGTGGATACTTACTGAGGCATGGCAAGAATCTGCTTGAATATTTGGCTTTTTTAAAACAAAAAATAATTGTGTAACTGTCTTAAAATGGCTTTTTTCATAACAGTTTAAATTTAATGAGGAAGTCATGTGCCACCTAGCTTGTGCGAAATACTATTACCCTGAAAAAGAAGACCACCGAGAGAAACTGGCTTTTCTGAAGAAAGGAATGCAACTGAATTATCAGCATCATTGGTGAGTTAATACTTTCTAAAATGGATGGTCTCTGAGGTACAGAATAGAAATTAAGAGAGGATTATCTTGTTAGAGGTGAGTTTCTTGTTTAGTATCTGTCCTGTAGCACTGCGTTCTTTGACTAATTAAAAACCCTTGAGACTTTTACTTGTATGTTAAATACCAATGTAAAAATAAAATAAATGAGAACATTTCTTACTAAAGAGTTTCCGGTTAAACTTTCTTTAATTTTTTTCTCATGTGTAGGATTATTGATAATATGCCAGTGACATGGTGTTATGAAGTGGAAGATAGTCAAAAATACTGTAATCCAGGATTTCCAATAGGATGTTTTGTTACTCCAGATGGCCGCGCTAAAGATGCTTGCGTTATTAACGTAAGTGGCAACAGCTTATTTCTTGAATGTAGCTAGATGCAGACTCCAGCTGCAGGGATCCATGTCCTCTTTGGAAACGTAAACCAAACAAAGAACAGTTCGTGCCTGCCTGTCTGTAGATTGTAGTGCAGACTTGAGGTAAAAGTAGAAACACAACTTTAAAGTGGAGAAAAGTGTGAATACATTCACGGGTAATCAAGAAGTGTTTGTTTTGCATGCATCACACGGCAGGTATTTGCTACAATTGGTAGCTAAAGCTGCAAAACAGCCCTCATTACATTCTTAGCTTTCTGACATCTTTAGACTTTTGAATGAAACTTCTGCCTTCATCTCTGACCAAAGGTGCTTTTTTGTGTAAAGATTGGGCAACCTCTTAAAGTAACTCTTAAGTTCTGCAAGGGTAAAAAAGCAATCCTTGTTTCTCCATTGAAACCTTTTGCCATGTTCTCCATCTACAGTTCAAAAAGAATAGGACTTTGAAATGTGAGCCTTGGTTCCTGCATTGAGGTCTGTGTACAGGTTCTTGAGTTCAATGGGGGACCAAGCTACATGAGCCTTGTGGCAGGGTTGTGATGGTAGACGTCAAGAAATACTTGTCAGCAAAGTATGCAGGTCTCAATAGCTGCAACTCTAGGTCAGAGGTTTGCAACCTTTTTTGAGTGTGTGTTCAGACATACCCCTGCTTGTTTGTCAATATACCCCAAATGGCCACCCAGCTGAGCCAAATAGAACACTGAAAGTCCTTCTTGCATACCCTTTTGGGTACTGGAGTAGTAAATTGTCCATTCTATCTATAATAAATATTATAATTGCTGTGGTGTGGCCACAAAGGGCGATCAATCATGGGGGAACCAGGAGTACTTCTATTTTCAGGGTACACCTTACTGCCTCCTGAGGTGCATCTGTACTGTGAGTGACATGCTGGTTGGAATTCAGAATTGTTGAATAGTTAACGTTATGTCTTGGGGATGTGTTAACTAACAGGTAGGACTCATACGTGCTGGGATTGCTGAATTTTCTATATATATATGGCAGAATACCAAGGAAGTAATTATCAAATGGGCAAAGAAAACCATATTGTAGGGAGAGTGTGATTTTGCTGTGTTAGTCCAGAATGTCTGCCATGCCTACAAGGTTAACGGGCCGTGGTAGAGGATGCTGGAGTAGTCTGCCTTTTTAAAGCTGTACTTGAGAAAACAGAAGGATGGATCTAAATGCTCATGGCCATTGGGGAGCTATATCGATACACTGAACAACTTTGTTTTGTGCAATGATAAGAATTCTGGATGTTCCAGGAAGAAAATCTGGGCTCGAGGGTTCTTAAAAGATTGGCTGTTCCTCCAAGGTTCATACTGCTTTTACTGGAACCGTGGAGGAATGCTCCTCTGACCCTTTTGGGGAGCAAGATCAGAGTAATGTCAGCAGAAAGAAAAGAGCAATTTATTTACCTGTAGAATTAGGTAACACTACTTCTCAAGGTATTTGGAGTGAGATGAGAGCATGAGGAAGGTGAATTGCCTGCGATCCCAAGTCTGGCTAGATAAGTTGGCTGTAAACAAACCTGGGGGAGTTAATGGGGATGTTGCAGCAGATAGTTAATGAATTCTGTATTTTAATTTGTCCTCCCTTAAGTGTTGCTGACAGAAGCAATGGTAGAAGCTGCAGTGTAGACAGCACTTAAAATTACTATTCAGCAGTTAAAGTTTGAATACAGGCAAGTGCTAACAGTAGCATCCCGGTAGAGATTCTTCATGCTAGAACTTGTTAGCATGGGTCAAAAATCACTGTACAATCGACGATAGTTGATTGTATTCAGTGTGGAGCATCTGCCACACAATTCTACCTGCCCAAAAGGGTGTAGAGGCTTTTTTTTCTGTGTATTATAGAACCTATAAGTAATGAGTAAATCCTGTATGGGGGTCTTTCCCATTTCTCGTAAATGCAGTATCCTTCTCGAATGGGTTGTTAGTTGGAATTGAGCTGCTTATGTTTTTACTTGGGGCAGATCTCTCATTTCAGGGAGATGTCTTGGAAGTCTCACTAGATGGGGACAGAGCAACAGCTATTAGCATGGTTTACACTTACCAATAGTAAGGAGTGAGCAGACTTGAATATCTCGGCTACAATGCTTTCCTTATGTCTTCCGAAAATCTGGTGCTGTCTGCTAAGTTTCTTAGAGACACCAAATTCAGCTTTTTGTTGGCTTTGTTACACTAGTGTGCTTAGTTCAGGGAGTGTACAAGGATTCAGATATAGACTGCAAAATGCTCCTCTGTTTGACAAGAGTTCTTTTTAATAAACACCAACAAAACTGAATCTCTTGCAGGATGACTTTAACAAGAAGAACACCTTCTACCTCTTCAACCATGTGGACATTACAATAGCGTACCATAGCGGGAAAGATGAGAACTGGCCAGGTGCACGACTGGTTGCGGCAAGGCTCGAACCAAAAAGGTATGACTAGTGTGTGCTACCTTAGCATTTGATGACGACTCTAACAATACTAGGTTAAAAGCTGCTCTTGAGCCCAATTTCAGTCTTCCTGAGCTCTGCTCCGACCTGTTGCCGTAAGCACTTTAATGTTTTACGGGCAGTAGGACAGATACTTTGAGTAAATATTTGGTAGAGGATGCATTTCTTAAGTAAAGGCACTGTCTTTTTTTTGCTTCTGCAGTTTTTAGAGGAAAAATCATGAATTGGATTTTACCGCTGAATCTAAAACGCAGCGATCCTACAAGGGATTCAATAGTAAAAGGAACTGCATGGTCTTGAAAGCCTTGCAGCTCTTTTTTCATTGTCGTATCTATTTGAAATGATACGCTTGTGAGACCTCGAAGCTGAGGCCCTTCCCCTTTTGGCTTTTCAAGCCATAATGAAGGAGCAGAGTTTCTACTTGGGAGGAGTAAAGGGACTAGGGAAGACTGGCGGGCCCTTTGCTTCTCTCATTGAGAAGACAGATGCGATCATCATTTTTCCAATTAGTTTAGTTGCTTTTAATTTCTGGATCTCAAGACCAGCCACATTCTGTTCAGATCTGTGATAAAGAAAGATTGACTTTTCTTTGACTCGCTAATATTAGGAAAATAAGTGCCAAACTACGTCAGGTCTGAACATAGGTCTATGGACCATTGAGCCCAGCATCCTGTCTCTGCCCGTGGCCCCCCTCAGTTACTTTGGAGAAGTACCCCGCAGGCCATAATGGAATGATCCGTCGTTCCCTGCCATTCGCTCCCACTTCTTGACAATCAGAGGTCGAATCCTCCAACACCTACACCATATTGGGTGAGACCAGTGTTCATTGAGCCCAACGTTCTGTCTCCTACAGTGGCTGTTCTTGGTCACTTCAGAGGAATACTCGACGGGCACTAATGGAGTGACTTATTCCCTGCTGTTCGCTCCCAGCTCCTGACAGTCAGAGGTTACATTACCCAACCTACTTGACTAATAGCCCTTCGTGGGCCTATCATCCAAAAACGAATCCGCTTCTTGTTTAAGCCCAGTTAGGCTATTTGCCTTGACCACGTTCTCTGGCAACGAGTTCCACAGCTTAACTTGTCGAGTGAAAATGCACTAACGGTGCAGTATCCTTTAGTTCTAGTGGTGTTTGAGAGGGTAAATAATTCCCTATTTTCTCGTTCCATGCCACTCACGACATTGAAAAGCTCTGTCGTGTCTGACCCCCCACCCCTCCCTTGTCTCTCCTCTAGGTTGACATTTTCTAGAATATTGAGCCTCTCCTTGTACAGAAGCTGCTCTCTACGCTTGATCACTTTTGCTGTTCTTCTCTGCGCTTTCCAGTTCTACCGTATCTTTATTTTGAGAAGAGGTGATCCAGAGCTGCATACTATTCAAGATGTAGTCGCACCATAGATTTATATAGGGCATTATGATATTTAATTCCTAGCATTGTTTGCTTTTTCACTGCAGCCATTCATTGAGCTGAGGCTTTTAAATGAGTTTGTCCACAAGAACTCCAAGATCCTCTCCCTGAATGGTAACAGGAAGGATTAACTTTTTCCCTATGTGCATCACTTTGCACTTGTTGACATTGAATTTCATCTGTCATTTGGTTGCCCATTCATCCAGTCATGCAAGAGCCTGCTGTAATTCCTCAATAAAATAAATAATTACAAAATAAATAAAAATAAATAGTCCACCTTGGCCTTAACTATCAAAAGTGGAGAGACCAGAAGTAGTCGTTGAGATTTGGGAACAGACAGAGTTGATAGTCCTCCAGTTTTGTATGGAACAACCAATGTTATGTATGACTTATTACAAAAGTTTTCAGCTGTGAAGTAGGAGAGCTTGCGTTTTCCGTGTAACTTCAAGTCTGCATTCTTCCGTGGAGAGAGTGAAATCTCAACTTCTGCTTCAGACTACTCAAATATGTTGGAGACGGTGGAATAGAACTTTAGTAAATCCCCATGTATCTCATTCTCCTACTTGACTGCCATAAGAGTACTGAAAATCTTTAATGGCTTAAACTATGATCCTCCAAGTACTCTTCTAGCCCGCATCGTGTTTACTTCAGTAGGGGTTGTATCAATGAAGTAGTTCGAGTATAGAGCTGTTAGGGCAAAAATCCCGAAAGCACCCAAGTCCCATTGAATGTCAATGAAGTTCAGGCGCTGAAGTTGCCTTGGTAGTCTTTAAAGCTTCTGTAGCTTTTACATAAGTTTTGCTTTGGTCAAGGTTTTGCAAACTTTGTTCATTTGGAATATGTCTCGCTCTACAAGCGCTTCCCTTGGCCTCTTGTGCATTAAGACTTGTAATAGGACAACCCTGTCATGCAGACCACAAGGGGACATAGTTAGGTTGCATGGGCACTTTTACATCTTGTCACTAATTTGCTTGCCCCTGCAGTTGTAATGCTTTCTTAGTTTGTCTGCACTAGAGGAAAAGGTGTTTGGTTTTTAAATACCAATTTAGTAAAATTTTAGAATAAGTACTCTTAACGCTTGCTCTGTCATAATCTAGATTGTGTGTTCTCTTGTGGGTTTTTTAAAATAAACTGGTTTAAATGCAAGTGAACGGGCTGTGCAGCTAGTGAAATAAAGCAGAGCCTGTCCCTGAGGAATACTTTTAAATCGCATTGGGAGGAAGCGCAGAGGTGTGTCTGGCTGTTAGACTATGATGGCTAGTTAGTGTGTGTGTGTGTGTGTGTGTGTGTGTGTACTATCCTAAGAGTGAGTACCCATCGTTAGAGCAAGAAGTTGTTTGGGACGGTGAGAATATTTGGGGTGTGTGTGTGAATTTCTACCCTCTTAACTGTAAAAGCTAGTCTAAAAAACCAAGCTTCCCTTTTGACCAGTATTTCACTGTTCCACAGACCGACTGTTAACATGGGCAGGAAGTGTTAAACCAGTCGGCGAAGTTGTGTAGCAGTGTAGGGCTGCTGCTGTATTATAGATGTAGCCTGGCTTGTTGGGCGAAACATGATCTCGGTCTTCGCAACAAAATGTCGGTCAGATATTGAGCTTACTGAAAGAGAGAGACGTGACTGATAATTGTGAAGTGGATCTCTGTGCAGTTCAGTAGGGGAGAATCCTTTTCATTTTTTTTTGTCTTTCTAGTTATAAACACACAGACGTAAACCATTTAAGCTGCAAAGGTTCGCCTATGGAAATTCCTGGGGAATTCAACAGCAAACTGAATCTGATCTACAGTTACTCTGTGAAATTTGAAGTACGTACACTGTTCTTGCAACGTAAAGTACCTGGGCTCTTTTGGTTTGTGCTCTTGTATCTCTGTGCATTCGGTAAAAATGCTCAATGTTTTCAGGTAAAGTGCCTGCTGAGCAACTTGTGAAAGCAAAGAATTGCGTGGCCTAAAGTATTAAGCATCCAGTTCCAGCATGCATTGAACTTTACTTTATTCAAATTGAATACTCTGCCCTTCCCCCTAAGGCTCATGGCTGCTTACAATATAAAAAATACATAATCTTTAAAAAAACAAAACAAAAGACCAACCCACCCCCTAACCCTGCATGCCATATGCTTTGCCAAAAAAAAGTCTTGCATCTCCTCCAGAATATGCTCAGGATTGGGCTCTGACGGACCTCCCAAGGGAAGGTAGTTGTGCAACACGGGGGCAGCAACTGAGAACACTCTTCCGTGCACTCCTGTCGTATGAATGCGATTGGCAGGTGGTACGTGCAAGGAGGATGCTCCTGGCTGACAAGGATCGCGGTGGAGCATGATAAGAGGTGGTTTTTCAGGTATGTGGGGGCCCCAAGCCATTGAAGGCTTTAAAGGTCAAAACCAGCCCCTTGAGTTGCGCTCGTAAAGATATTATTAGTAGCCTAGAACTGGCTACTAATAATAGTAGCTCTGAAAGCTGGCATCTGATTCAGTGGATCTGGTCTTTTGTGTCTTAGTGATTGTCCGTATACACGTCTCTGTTTAAAAGTGCAACTTCTGACAGAAGCTGGCTTTTTATAATCTGAAAGCCAAGTTGTGTGCTTCTTGACTCAGGAATGTTTGCAGTCAATTTATCGCCCTGGATTACTCCCAAGCAACCCTAATGCCTTCAGATTTTGATTTGGAAATTTAACTCCTTGTTAAAATGACACGTTCCAGTTGACTTGCTGCAGCTACATATGGGTAACAGGAGAAAAATGAAATGGAATTTAAACTTGAAATTCAAGTTGAAAGATCTGATCCTGAATTCACAAAAAGGAGCATATCCGTTATGGAACACCTCTCCTCTTGGAGATCCGCCTAAGCCCGAGGACCTTGCTTGTCTTCTGGAAGAGATACAAGACCTTGTGTTTGGCCAGGCTTTTGGCAGGGAGGGGTAGGGTCCTGTGGAGGGGTTAGGGAAATAGGTTGGTGGGAGGGATAGAGTTGTGTGTTTTTTTCTGTTTTTTTTTTAATATATATTTTGTAAGCTACCTTAAGCCTATTTGGGAAGAGCAGGGTAAATCATGGTGGAAGCAATATTGCTGCGTTCTTCTTTTCGAGATTGTCTTCAGGCTTTCAGTAGGTCTCCTTAAAGAATGTTCATGAGTCTTTTGAGATGCATTATTGGTTTTTAATTGACCTAGTTCAAACTTCCAGCAAACATGTTTGTCATTCCTCACCAGGTAATTTGTTGCCCTTCTTTCTGATTTCAAACTGACTTTCCAAAGAGATCCATTGAACTTGGTGTCTCAATAGTGCTCGACTTTCACCCTTTGAAAACCGAGACCTGCTTGGTGCGATGCAGCAGAAGCAAAAGCAGTCCCTGCTTGATATCTCTTCCCCCTCAAACCTTGGTGCCTGTGTTCAGAGCTGCTTAAAAGGCAGCAGTTGTTTGCCTTTTTATGATAGACACCTGTCTGTCTGGAAATAAGCTGAGACTGCTGGCTCCTTTTTGCATGGGTGGCTAAACAGCTGTCCTAAACATGCAGCTTTCACTCTGCCAAATTGAATTTGACTTGAACTACTGACCTTGAGGTGCAAGGCTCTATATCCTATTACTGTTCCCTTGAGCCACCCCAACCCCTTTACACCCTTTAATTTGATTACATGAATGAACCTCCTGTCTGTTTCGCTTGTGGGTTTAAATCATGGTGAAAACTTGATGGTTGGCTACGTAATCTCTGCTTTGCTGAACTCATTTACCATATGAGTAACGTCTCTGGAGTATATCAAGAGGCAGTATGGCCTTCATGCTGTCCTGCATTGGAGAGATGGAAGACGCAGTAATTGAGAGAGCTTTTTATTGGACCAACTTCTGCTGGTGAGAATGTTAAAGCTTTCTGGCTATACAGAGCCCTTCCTTGGGCTTCTGAAAGTCGAATGAAAAATGGAGCTGGTGCAGGTAGGTTTGAGTAATGTGTGATGTTAGTTGCTTAGTAGGTGGCTGGGGAGCAGGGAAGGGAGGCAGCAGTTAAAACCGTTTAGGGAAGTCGTTGCACATAGAAGTAAACAGATTGATGCATGTTTCTGTGATGGCTCATTACCCCCCAAACCATTATTTAAGTTGCTATTTTTATTATTCAGTCGAGGTACGAATTTCAGTTCCCACAGACCTGATTGGGTTGTAATTGAGTATTACATGGTACCTGATTGTTACCAGAAATTCAGGTTACCTGTTTTTGCGAGTACCTTCTTTCAGTTCTAGTGAACTCTTCTCCTAGGTTGACCCCTTCCATTTCTGCATGGGGTAGGTTCTCTTGGGGTATTGGCCCATTCCGTCCGATGGGGCACCTTTGCTTAGTAAAGTGTGGCAGCCATGCATACAACGTCTTGGAAAGACCGGTCTGGAAAACAGTCTGAAAGCTTGCATAGCCTCAGAACCAGAAATTGATCCAATAGAAGTTGCAAGCGTAACGACTTTCTCTTCCATCTCGTCAAGAAAGGAAAATAGCAAATTGTCATTGCGGACACTTCCAGCAGATGTTGCTGTGTTCATCTGAAATACTAGGTATTTAAAAAAATTGGCTATAGGTAATGTTTTAGCTTTGCTTCTTAGAGGAAAAAAAAAAAGTGAACTTGAATCTTAAAGTGATAGTCAAGCTAATAGCATTGTATTTATAGATCCATGATACTTGCTATACAGAAGCACACATTTATTAGTAAGTAGTTACCTTGGTAGCATATTCTAACTTTAGTTGGGACGTGCCTATATTTTTTTGTTATACTAATTGAAAGTTGGTAGTGAGGATTTGGCAGGCCTCACTCTGGAATGTTTGGCTGGATTAGGTTTTCATAATTGTCCAGCTGTGAAAATATGCTGACATTTGTTCACCGAGCTTTGTGTGTGTGTGTGCTACTTATAAGGGCACATGCAAGTAGCAAGCTAGGTGTATCGTTAGCAGCATACAGACGACTGAAAACCAGGATCAGTAAGCTGTTTTCAATGAACTGCGGGGTTGCTGAGTTCATGAACAAGCTTGGCGATTTACTTAAGTTTCCCAAATGAGGAGGTAAGGCTTATTCAGTAGAATACAGAGCGACTTCAGGCCAAATAGCAGGGCCACTTGGTACCATAAAACCTGCTGCAATCCTTGAGGAATACCAGACAGTGGACAGGATGAAGTGAACTTGCAGGAAGTGGCAGTCAGGGGCATTGTCTGGTGATGAAGCCAAATAGTCAAAACTGGAACAAAGGGAGCAAGACAAAGGTTTAGGTGAGAGGGAGGGAAATCTGGACCCAAGAAGAAGTTGAAGAATAATTCTGAGCTGAAATGTCTGCAGCAGAGCGAATAGACTTGTCTGGTGGGAAGAGAGAGGAGGATGTTTGCGGTGGTAAAATTACAGGAGTGGCCCAAGGTGGTATTTAAATGTTTACCCCTGCCCTTCCACTAAGGCTCAGGGCAGCTAACAATATTAAAAACACAAAATACATTAAAATCTCTTAAAAACCCCCACCAACTCCTATTCCTGCCTGACAAACGCTTTGCCAAAAAGAAAAGCTTTACCCTGGCTCTGGAATATGCCCAGGCTTGGGCTATGACGGAGCTCTGGGGGAAGGAAGTTCCCCAACACTGTACCAGTGGGTCCTCCTTGTATGAACAGGACTTGGGCGTGGTACCTACGGGAGAGCGCTCCCAGCCTACCACAAGCATCGCAGTGGAGCATGGTAGGGCAGGCGAGGTCTCGGATCCATTGGGGCCCAGGCTGCTGAGCGTCTTAAAGGTCAACGCGAGCACCTTGAATTGTACAGGGGAAGCTATAGGGAGCCAGCGCAGGTGGCATGTGCTCATGGCGACCCGTCCGACCCATTAAGACTGGAGTAAGTCGGATAAAGGGGTATTTTTGCGAGGACGGGTGGTTTTTAAACCTATGCCCTGCCTTTCCCCTAGTGCTCAGGGCAACGTAGAGACAGACACACACACGAAAATCCCCTTTAAAAAATCCCTGCTTGCCAGTCCTTTGGTCAGAAAGAAAGGTCTTGCATTGCCTCCGGAAGATGCTCTGGCTTGGGCTCGGACAAGGGGAAGGGAGTTCCACAACCGAATGAAGATGGTTTTTGAGCTAGACCTGGAACATCTGGGTGGTCAGTGTGCGTGTCTGAAAGAAGAGGGATACACTTGCATTTTTGGCAGGCTGGGAGAACGGGGAGATTGTTTTAGTTGAATTTCTCTCCTGCCCTGTCCCAAGGGTACAGGATTAAAAAAAACCCAACACATAATATAGATATAAAATGCAAAATAATATAAAGAGCCTACAGAGTGAAATTGAAAAGTGACCCATTAGCATGTATAACGTTTTTACGTGGGTAGTAGCATCAAGGGCCATTCTTGATATGGCTTTATTTATTCTTTTGTTTACAGGAAACGAACAGTATTAAATGGGCTTCAAGATGGGACTACATTTTGGAATCTATGCCACATACCAACATTCAGTGGTTTAGGTAAGTGGATTTTTTTATTAATTCTTGAAAGGATTATGGTTGAAGCTTTAGAGAAACTTCTCTCGCCAGCATTTGTAGGGAAATGCATTCTGTAGTGTAGTAAAAACCCAGCCTGTTAACTTTCAGACAAGTTAACTTTCACGTTTCCATATGTGGAGTAACTTTTTATCAGCCTCCGATCTCTTGGGGGCAACTGAAGTATTGCATTTCACCAAAGGAATGTGCCGTTAGTATCTCAACAAAGCAACCTCGATACTTTTACTTTATCATCTCGTTTCAGCGAACGTTTGAAAGGTTACTGCTCCTCAGTTTTGTTAATACCATCTGGTTTGCTGAGTTTGCCAAGCAAGTTATCTTTGTTTGGAGATTGCTTAATATTAAATATACAACCAACTTAATCCTCAAGTTCTTATACTGTATCCAAAGCTATTGAATATGAATGTATTTATAACTTATAACCCCTTTTGGGCTTCCTTTGGCTTTGAATTCATCAATTATTTTATTAGAATTGGGCAGCCTTTTGCTGAAAGCGATGGCAGACATTTGTCTACTGAAACTCTGGGCAAGGATTAGGGACGTCTCTGACCCTTCCTTGATCCCTTTAGCTTTGAGCGATAAGCAAAATGATCCTATCTGTGGCCCTGATCCTTGGTGGGCAGCTGTGAAAGCCCACCTTGCCTTTTTGGAATTCTTTTTACAGAGATCTACTAGTTCCCAAGTAATTAGACTTATAAAATCACGAGTGTGAGACACTGATAGGCAGCAATTGAGAACTTTAGCCGCTGGTGGTATTAGCTTCCCTTGTTACAAATATTTGATACCTCCTTGGGGAGGGGCCTCGTATATTCACTCGCTCACTGATCCAAATTTTAGATTCACTTTCGCTGGTTTGAGATTCCAGACAATGAGGACTAGACTCCCTAGTCTCGCTAGGGAGATTTCAGGCACTCCGTATGCCGAGCGGACCTGCCCTTGTGGAAAACCTGTATCATTTAACTTTTTTGCCCTTTTACATGATGCATATTGCACCTTTCTGAGAGCTGCCATCGGTTGGGACACGACACGTCCCAAAGTCCCAACAGCTGATTTATTTGCTTGGAGATTCTGACTCGGATAGAACAACACAGGTGGCTATTTTTGCCCTCAGAATTGAGAAAACACGTAGGAATGTCATAACGGAGCTTCCATCCTAGGGGGTCTGACGACCTCGCTTCAAGTACCCAAGCCCAGGGGGGATCAAATGGCTCTAGATCTATAGCTAGCTGATTATAAACTTATGCGTTGTTTGAGTCCTTTGCCAAATGTTAAATGTTACTTGTATACGGTGAAATGTTGGTTTTTAAAGTGGATTGTTTGTTTATGTTTTTTCACTTGAAATTATGCTTTGGTATTTGAATCATGTAAGGGTGTACGTTGGTATTGCTGGGTTTAGTCCTTGTTTTATTTTTGTTGTTATGGCCATGTGGCCACAACACTCAATGAATTATATATATAAAACTTATAACCCACTCCATCCTGCCCAATGGCAACCCGGGACGGCATACAATTAATCATAAAAACATACAAAAATACAATTTAAAAGCATAACAAATATATAGACAAATGAGGCCCGAATAGGCCAAACTTTCACCAACCAGGACGGGCAGGGTTCCAGTTCACAAGTTGTGGCCCTCGCAGCCCCTGAGCACCTCTAACACATCAGTGGGCGATACCTGCTAAAACTGGACCAGACAGGGCATCCATAACTACGGGTATTTATTTCTAATAATACTTCTATGCTGCCCCCTCCCGCCAGATGGCAGCTCGAGGCGGTGTACAACGTATATATAAAACAAACATACAAAATATAATATGTTAAAAAGTACATTAAAACCACCACAAAAGAGGCCTGAAGATAAAAAAACATACCCCCCACCCATTCCCCATACCAAATGCCTGGCAAAACAGCCAGGTCTTACATTGTCTACAGAAGGAAGGAAGGAAGGTCTGGGGAGAGGCGAATCTCCACTGGGACGGAATTCCATAGCCGTGGTGTTGTCACTGAGAATGTCCGCTCGTACATGGCAACCTGGGGGACCTCCAAGCGGGACTCCCGGCTGACTGCAGGGGCCGGTTCAGGATATGACGGATGAGGTGGCCCCACAGGTAAGTGCGGTCAAGTATACCTACTGCATCAAGTGCAGCGTCAAAATCATGGTGGAGACGAGCAATTTTTTTTGTCCGCAAAATAGTCAAATGTCACAACGGGTACTGGAAGATTTCAGTTCCAGGTAGAGACACCAAACTGACCAGTCCCTTCACCACCTGGAAAAGCTCTGCTGGATGAGACTGTAGATGATGTGGTAGCAAAGAACCTCCTCTTTGCTACCCACATAGCCACGGCATAAGCCCTTAACACAGCTCTATGCCGCAATCGGTCAACTTCAGTACGAGTATGCCGTCCCCGTCACTCTGTTTCCCCAGTTGCTTCAGCAGACGCAAGTCTTCCGTGAGCAGGGGGGTCCTGGGTCACCTATGTTTGGGGAGTGGACGCCTGGGAGCCGTCCGGTTGATGGCCTAGGCTAACCAGGTGTTCTGGAAAGCAATGAGCTTATCGAGCGATCGGACGTCGAGATTGGGAGGGTATATCCCCCAGAGCATTCTGGAACCGCTCAGGTTCCATCAGTCTCTGGGGATGAACCAAACGAACCAGTTCCGCACCCTGCCAGGGGCAGACATGTGCCAGGAGACTGGCCTTCAGGAGATAATGGTCTGTCCACGACAAGGGCACAGATGACACCTCCCCCACTAACACCCCCCCACCCCGTCTCAAGGCCAGTGCAAAATGCCAAATCCACAGTATGCCCCCCCCTTGTGAGTCGGGCCTGATACCACCTGAGACAGGCCCATAGTTACCATGGCGGCCATGAACTTTCTCCACCCCCTTAACACTGGTGGCAGCATGAATATTGAAATCCCCTAAGACCACCAACCTCTGGGATCGCAATACCGTCTCTGAGATCAGGTTGGCTAGAGCAAGTAGAGATGCTGCTGGACAGGAAGGTGCATGGTGTACAAGCAGCACCCCAATCGGTCTCGTTGAGCAAAATCAACCACGAGAAAAAGGCCCTCTATGGCGAATGGGGTTCACACTGGATATCTCCGTCCAGACCAAGTGCCCCTAAAAACAATGGCTACACAGTCCCTCCGTCCTTCTGGTCCTGTACCCAGCTGTAGTGTGTGTGTGATACCCAACTGTAGCATTTTATATGCAAGATGGCTCACTGTATAAGAGATCTAAAATTGCTAATGTAAATGAGAGGTGATTTAATACACACCTTGTTTTAAGTAGGACTGAAACTTGGTCCTCGAGAAACTTGGGAATCCACTGAGGATTCCGGTACTTAGTTCTGAAGTTGTGAGTACTGTGGCCAGTCTCCAGGAAATTTCGGAAGCCCTCATCGACTGCTGGTGCCATCGCTCACGTGGAACGATCCAGAATGGTGATCCCCAGCCTCTAGGAAACAAAATGTCATGCCATATTGGTCGGAGGGGGGTATGGAAGGTGATGGATAAGCCAGATGGTAAGTCTTGATTAACTGGCAAGGGCAAAATAAAAGTGGCTGCACATCCATTTTCCGTTCTCTTCAGTGAATTTGGCATGAGCATCACTGGTGATATGTAAGTAATTGGCTTTGGTGGGGGAGGGGGCCATGGCATGGTCTGTCCGTAGGGGCAATGCTGGGGGATGGGCGTTGGTTGTTTTTGTTTCCAGTGCCATGGCATGATTTAAATTTCATTTTTCTTAACAAAAATAAGTGTGTGCCACACTGCTGCTGCCTGCTGCTTGGCAGGCACCGTGGGGAGGCCAGAGAGATCTCCATCTTGCTCCATTTCCCCTGGCCTGGGCGGTCTTGCTCCATTTCCTCTGGCCTGGGCTGTACAAGTTATCAGGGCCGTGCCTTCTTTTAAAAATAAGCCTGCTGCTTGCGTTGAAGTTGGCTCCATGGTGGCTGGAAGGATCTCTCTAGCTCCACTCCCCCTGGCCTGGGCTGTCCATATACTAGGGGCAATGCTGGGGTTGCCAGTGCCAAATATACTTAATGCTTGGGTGCTGCCCACTGCTTGCACTGCCTGTTGGCAAGCGGGCAGCACCCTAGAGGCCTTGGTTGGCATAATGATTTTAAAGTGGGTGTACTGCTTGTGGCGAGACGCTGTAGGTAGACTTAGTACTGCTGAGGGTTTTTTGTGAGGGATTTCTGCCTGCAGTTGCACTTTTGTGGTGGGTTTGTCTTTTTTTGAACAATTGTGCCAGTCACGTTAGCCTGCTTTTCTGGGCACTTTTTAGCTGGCATCATGATTTTAAAGTGGGTGAACTGCTGATGGTGGGGCATGCCATGGATACACTACTGCTGGTTTTTTTTGGGGTAGGATTTTATGATATTACTCGTGCCGACTTGGCGCCGAGTAGTACCGGTTTCCAGCACTCCAAAGTTCCGAAGTTCTGACTTCCAAATTCCGGGTACTTGGACAAAGTTCCAAAATCTACCAGAGTAAGCGCACCGGGTGTTGGGAACTTTGGAACTTGGTCCGAGTACCACCCAGAAGGCCTGTTCAGTGCAGCCCTAGTTTTAAGCTTTATCTTGAAACTTATTATACAAATCTACTGTTGGTACTGGAGTATTTTCTGAATGATAGGAAAGTAACCTTTTCAGGCTTGTGCATCTGTGTGCTGTGTAGAGAAACATACGATCTCAAAAAATTACCTTAGATGTGTAGTAACTTTGCCATAGTGAGGTGGTGGTTTTCTCATTGAACATTTTTGGATCCAAATGCATCCGTCTCAACCTGTCTAGAAACCAGTTGCCTCTCCTGCTAAACCACTGCCTGTTCCTGTTGTGTGCCCAAGTTTTCCCTTCTTCGTTGTACCATGTTCACATGAAACTCTTCCCCTCAGATGCATCAGCCATTCACCCTCTCTCTTCATATTTTCCCTGGACACACTTCACGAAACTACTCTTACAAAAACATATCCAACCATACCACTTTCACCACTGTGGTATGTCTGAATTGTATCTTTTCTCCATATGAGCCAGCCCTTACCAAGACTAATATTTCTGGGCATCTGCAAAAGAGTAACCTATAAAATGCTTATGTTGGGCAGAGTCTGCCTTCCTGTCTCTTGTACGGTACTCGGAACGCATTGATCGCTTGATAGTAGAAGCGTGCTGTTCTCGATGCTTAACAGATTGCAGATGGAACAATTGTATTTAATTTCCGTAGTTTTACGAGTACCTGGAATGTCATAATATCCTCATGTTCACTGTGGGTGAAAACCGACACACACAGCTGGCTCACTGTGGCCCGGGACTCGGTGCACATCTGCTTCCCTGCTGGGGCAGGCAGGCGACTGGCCCAGAACAATTCTGCTGGAAGATCCTGGATGTACATCTTGGGCCAACAGCTGCGCTCCCTGTGGGCTGTAGCAGGCCAACACATCTGTTCGTTCCCGTCATCCCCCCTGCTATGATGGGGTGTTGGGGGTCAGGCCGCCCACCTGTCTGTTGTGCGCCCTTCTCCCACCCGGGGCATGCGGCTGGTGGTGGGGCTCTCTGACCGCAGGCACGTTTATTCGGTGCCCTCTCTGGCTCGGCGAGCGAAAGCTGCTGTTATCTGCCATGGGCCATGCAACTGCTTTGTTTCCTGTATGTCTATTTTCACCCAATGTTTCTAAAGTATACAGTTTAGAACTTCATATTCAAAGTTGTTCTTCATTAACCGAAAAAGTAATTGAAATCTGGCCACGGTTATCGCAAAATATTTTGTATCAACATGCTGCGGACTTCAGATATGCAAATGTTCGGACTGCTGCATTGCATGGATTGGGAGCCTGCCAATGAAGTAAATTAAAAGTTTTGAATTCTTCTTTCCCTACAGCATAATGAATTCCCTTGTGATTGTTCTCTTCTTATCTGGCATGGTGGCTATGATCATCCTGAGGACTCTTCATAAAGATATTGCAAGATACAACCAGATTGATTCTTCTGTGAGTAAGACTTATAAGGTTTTTAATCGAGTTCACTTATTAGGAGTCTAAAAATCTATTGACTACAATTTGAACCCAATTTAGGAAGAAGTGGAAGTAACGAAGCAAATGTCTGGCATTTGCAGACCTATGCGCATTTATATGAGAATAATGAACAGCTTTGTTAAAACTTCATTGTTTTCTGAAAGTGGCAGAGCTTGGATATAGATGACAAAGGAAAGGGTTCTTTACAGTTTGACAATCTTACTTTGAAAGGTCCAATTATTTGGGACTAACAAAGAGGAATGGGTGTTGTAGGTATTCCATGCATAAATTCTTAGTTAAAGCAAATGCATGCAAAGAGCATGTGCACGTATATCAATTCCATGCAAACACCGCGTACAAGGGCCACCCTCTCATACCAAGCAATGGTGGTCAAGGGAAGTTGGGAGGTCCCCTGTTTAGTGAGAGCCTATTGTGAAACTCCTGATTTTTAAACTTGACCAATGAGAGGAGTGTTCTATTGGATGGTGAGATTGTTTTGGAGATCTAAGCCGCAAATGGCAGTTGAGTGCCTTTTGAACCCCTCTCCCCCAGATTACAAGAAAAATTCAAGAGATCATTTATGAGGATCAAATAATGATGCCAGTATACTAATGAGCGGATTAGTAGCAAACATGATGCTGATTTGTATTAAAAAAACAAACCTTCAGAGTTGACCAGTGAGTTTGATGTCTGTACCGGGCCAATTGCTTGAAGCCGTAGCAAAGAATAGAATTATTAGGCATTCAGGCGAACATGACCTTGATGAACAGCCAACATGGCTTTTTTAAAGGGAAGTCCTGCTTCACCAGTTTATTAGAATTCTTTGAGGTCATCAACAAGCATGTGGATAAGGGGCAATCCTGTTGATATAGTGCACTTGGATTTTTAGAAAGCGTTTGACAACGTCCTTTGCCAAAGACTCTTAAGAAAACTAACTAGTCATGGGATAAAGGGGAGGGACCTCTCATGGATTAGTAACTGGTTAAAAGATGGGGAACAAAGGGGAGAAAAAAAGATGGTCAACTTTCACAATGAGAAGAGGGCGATGGATGCCCTTGGGGATCTGTCTTGGGACTAGTGCTGTTTAACATATTCATTAGCGATCTGGAAAAGAGGGTAAGTGGGAGGTAGCCAAACTTGTGAATGTACAGATTTGTTCAAGATAGTTAAGATCGAACCAGGTTTACAGAAGGATCTTGCAAACCTGTGGATCGGGCAATAAAATGGCAGTTGAAAATTGAGTGTCGATGAGAATACAAAGTAATGCACGTTGGAAAAACGTAAACCTAACAATATTCCATACACATGCAATGCTGGGTTCTAAAATAAGTGTTTCCACTTGGGGGAGAATCTCGGAGTTGCTGCGGCTAATTCACTGAAAACATCCACTTAGGGGGCAGCCGCCGTCAAAATGTCAAACACGCTGATTATTGGGAAAGGGATAGAAAACGGAAAATATAATGGAGCTAATTCATGGTGTGTCTGCATCTTGATTATTGTGTGTGGTTCTAGGAAATGTACAGGGAAGGGGGGCAGCAAAGATGTTCAAGACCGTGGAATAGCTTCTCTGTTGAAGCTCAAAAGGTTTGGACTGTGCTTTTGTTTTTTATTTTTGAAATGGGACTCATTGCCATGGGATGCTGTGAAGTCTTATAGTATCTCTGGGTTTTAAAAAGATTGGATAAATTCATGGCAATAAGGTTGATAAGTGGGTATCGGCCAGATTGGTCAAAGGGATGAAAGTTTGTCTGACGATTAAGATTTGGGAGTAAGAAACGGGAAATGTAGAACTCTGCCTGGTTCGTACGTGGCCTCAAAATAATTTGGTGCCAACTGCTGCCGAAAGTGGAATACTGGGCTGGATGGACCAATTGGTCTATTCACCACAGAAGTCGTATTGTTAACTAATGTTTCCTCGTGCTCTGTTGCCCTATCTTAATCCTAATACCAAACTGGATTGTGGCTCTGCTTGTCTAGGGTATTGAAGTGCAGGGGGGAAGAGCTTCTTTCCACACTCCTAAAAGAACCCTTAGACATGCACACAATTGAGTGACTGTATTCTGGTAATCTCTAACCTACTTTAGATCTAAACTCCTTCATTGTTAAGGCCAGGCTATGTTGTTTGGTTGGGTTTTGAGGCTGAATTATAGATGCATAGCTTCTGCAGTATAACACAGGAGACTTAGCCACCATGCTGATCAAATTCTCTGGTTAGCTTATTGCGAAGCTCAGACCTGGCGTAAGCAGGATTGAGGGCACAACAGTCAAGCCACCTTGTAGGTAATGTGTGTTTTTTATGCAGTGTCTCTTAAATAGTAATAAATGTGAAACTTGCTCTCCACAATTCTTTATCTTAAATGCCTTATGCAGAAGCATTGGAATATAGGTAGCTAATTGCTAGTGGCATTATGATATGGTGACCATTTGGCCGTGGAAAGGGCCTTGTCAAGAGGGAGCGTTATTGCCTGGACTCTTATTTAACCAATGTCCTCTGGTAAATAGGGAGACAAAGGAACAGTGACAGCCTCTGCCCAGCAGATCATCTTTGTAGCCTTATGTGAAGTATGTGAGCTGTATTCCTAATGGGAATCCTTTTTGAGCACCCGATGGAGGAGCAAGTGAAGCTCCCTGTTTGGCAGAATAGATAGATGTCATTGGGTTGGACAGCTGGCACTGCTAAGTGCCGCATCTCTCAAAGAGTAGTGGGTTCTCGACTTGCATGTTAATCTAAATGGGGAGCAGGAGGCGTTCTTGCTACCCTATGCTTCAGCTTTTTCGGAAAATGTCCTTTGTCAATGCAAATCCAGAGGGCCTAACTTAAAGGACAAGGATTTACCTTGCATTCTCTGCTAGGTGACTTTTTTTTAGCTAAGTTCCCCCTTTTTAAAATTTCATATTTCCATTGTTTTCAATTCAGTTTCTCCAGTTCGTGTGTGGGTTAGCTTTTATTTTTAACTTACGTTAAGCCTGAGCAGGTTTCTCACCCCCTCCCCCCCCGAACAAGGAGAAAGAGTTGAACAAACGTCTCTATTACATACTGCCACGGTGAGAGTGAAATCGGTGAATTGTGGAATGGCTTTCAAAAAACTGCAAAATGTCTGTTCTGGAGGGGACACCATTTAAGGAAGGAACTGTAAAACTAGATAACTCTTGCACTCACAACGCTTAATTTCAAGGCAGTTAAAAATACAATGCAGTGAACATGGCTTGTATACAAGAATGCTTCAGATTGTGGCTGTTATGTCTCCGTAGTGGCTGTTATGTCTCAGTAGTGGGGATCAGTAACGCAGTAGGAATGAAGTGCTTCAGCAGGCATTTTGAGTATTAGAGGTGGTATTAAACCTGTAAAAGTACACTGTACCCAAACATCATCTCTTTGCTGGATATGTGGCAGGGCAGCGACCGTGTCTATTTTAGTCTCTGTAAAGCACCAGGTACATCGCTGGCGCTATATTCAAAGCTAGGCTATGACACTATTATAAGCTTTTATAGTGTTGCAGCTCAAGAGATTGCCTCAGGCTGCTGTTCAGAGGCACCTGATTCCCCGGTTAGGATGTTGAACGTTGACTTGACATCACCCACAATTGAGACCATCCCTTGACTTCCCCACTCGATTGGCAACCGTTGGCGAGAAGGCCTTTTCAGGAAGCTTCGGGCGTACACAGGCTGCATGTGAGTCAGGCACTCGGATTTCCAGCCCTGCTTTAAACTCTGATTTGATGTTTACATCGGATCTATTTGTCAGATTTGAGTTGAAAGCAGGGCTGGAATTCAGAGTACCTCACCCCCATGCATCAGTGATCTGGGGATCATCCAGGGATGATTATGCAGCTTCCAGGGCCCCGCAGGCATCGGAGTTTGGCAGAGTTAGGTGAGGGTTCACCCTGAGCCTCGCCCTCTCCCCACCGCTGTTTCATGATTGGCTGCTAGAGTGTCTGCTCTGGGGGCTTGGTTGCTGAGACTGAGAGGCAGTCAGTCGGCGTAAATTCCGTGGTCTGGATGGGATTTGGGGTCGGGTTTCCTCAGGATGGTGAGGGGTCCCGATCATGGATCCATCCCCTCTTCATGAGTGCACTCTTTCCAGTTTCTTTCCAGCCCCAAAACAACGTGGTCAGGGGGGAGAGGCCAAACAAAAAACAGCCATGGTTGGAGATTCCCAACTTACAGCATCGATTGCTCCCGCCCCGCTCGGCCCCGAAACGCCCATCCTTGGCTCACCCCTACTATCTGCTACCTCCGTTCCTCCACCCGGGCTACTGAACGCCTCTGGCGCAAATCCCGCTCCCACCCCGACTTCCTCCACTATAAATTCTCACTGTCCTCCACTATCTCCCTGGCGAGGCAACAGTACTATGCCTCCCGGGTTGAATCCTACTCTTGTGAACCCCACTGCAACTTCTCCACCTTTGACTTCCTTCTCAAGCCCCCCTGCCCCCCTTCATTCTCTTCCCTTTCTGCTCAGGATCTCGTGTCATTCTTCACCTCAAAGATTGACAAGGTCCGCCAAGACATTGCTTCCCACCCGTCTCCTCTCCCCGCTCCCTCACCACCCCCTCTCTCCTCTCCTCCTTCCCTGCTGCCTCCCTTGAGGAAATCTCTTTGCTCTCTTCCTCCAACCCCTACACCTGCCCTCTCGACCCAATCCCCTCCTGCCTCCTGACCTTCATTGCTCCCACAGTCGCCCCCCCCTTTTTACATGTCATTAATCGCTCCCTCTCCACTGGCTCCTTCCCCTCCACCTTCAAGCATGCCACTCTCTCCCAGCCTCAAAAAGTCCACCCGTGACCCTTCTGACCCTTCTAGTTACCGGCCGGTCTCCCTTCTACCCTTCGCCTCTAAGCTTCTGGAACGTGTTGTCTACTCCCGCTGCCTGAATCTCCTCTCTGCCAACTCCTCCCTGGACCCTCTCCAGTCTGGCTTCTGCCCCCTTCACTCCACTGAAACTGCCCTTGCCAAGATCACCAATGATCTACTTTTCGCTAAATCTAAGCTCCTTTACTCCATTCTTGTCCTCCTTGAACTCTCTGCCATCTTTGACACTGTCGACCACACACTCGTACTGGACTCCCTTTGCTCCCTAGGCTTCTGCGGCTTTGTCCTTGACTGGTTCGACTCCTACATCTCTGACCACTCCTTTAATGTGGCTCTTCCCTATTCCAAATCCTCCTCCCTCCCCCTCTCGGTTGGGCTTCCCCAAGGCTCTGTTCTGGGCCCTCAGCTCTTCTCTATCTACACCCTGACCCTTGGCAAACTCATTGCCTCCCACGGCTTCCAATATCACCTCTATGCTGATGACACTCAGCTCTATCTCTGCCCCCTCTCTCTCCCCTTCTGTCCAAGCTTGGGTCATCAACTGTCTCTCTGATACCTCCGCCCGGATGTCCTGATGTCAGCTCAAGCTCAACATGGCTAAGACTGAACTCCTTATCTTTCCTCCCCTACCCTTCCTCTCCCTCTTCCCTGTCCAGCCTTATTGATGGGGTCACCATCCACCCCGTTCCCCAAGCCCGTAGCTTGGACTTTGTCTTCGATACTCACCTTTCCTTTAAGCCTTACATCGACTCTGTTGCCAAGTCCTGTCACTTCGCCCTCCACAACATTGCTTGGATTCGCCCCTTTCTCTCCATCTCCTCAGCCAAAACCCTTGTTCACGCCATGGTCATCTCTCACCTTGACTACTGCAACCTCCTCCTTGCTGGCCTCTCCCAATCTCACCTGTCCCCCCTTATCTCCATCCAAAACTCGGTTGCTAGGGTCATCCACACAGCCCGTTACTTCGACCACATGCAGCCTCTCCTCTCCTCGCTTCACTGGCTCCCCCTTCCCCAATGCATCCTTCACAAACTCCTGGTGTTCATGTACAAATCCCTTCACAGCCGGGCTCCCCCTTACCTCTCAGCCCTAGTCTCCTTACACACTCCTGTACGCACTCTCCGCTCCTCCTCTGTCCCCTCCCTCACTCTCCCTCGTCTCCCCTGCTCCCCTAACCACCTTCGTCCCTTCTCCCTCGCTGCCCCCCATGCCTGGAACTCCCTCCCTGCCCACATCCGCCTTGCCCCCTCCCTCCACACCTTCAAATCCCTCCTCAAAACCCACCTCTTCCTCACCGCCTTTCCTGATGCCTGCAAGAATTTGCCTTCAATATTTACTGTCTGCCCTCCCTGCAGACTCCTGCCTAACTGTAGCCAAGCCAAGCACGTGCACCTGAGACTTTGCATCCGCTGAACGTTATTTATCCCTTGTCTCTCCCTATGCCCCCTCTCCTTGTCTCCCCCCCTCCGTGTCTATTAGATTGTAAGCCGTAGGCAGGGACCGCGTCTGTCTTATTCTGTAAAGCACCAGGTACACAGCTGGCGCTATACAAATGCTTATAATAATAATAATAATAAATAATTATTATTATAACACACACACACCTCCAGGGTCAAGGTGTCCCATCAAAATGCATCTGAAGAAAAGACATTTGCCATGAGCAATTTTTGCCTCTCTCCTTCCAGGTAAGCTAACTTGGAAGCTACCAGGTTAGTCACATGATACATAGCTAATTCCAGCAGCTGCTACTGGGAAGAGCTTTTAAAACTTAGCAAAATAGCCAGTATTTACTTTTCAAATTAAAACAAGTCTGTAAAAATAGACACGTTGGCTGCGATCTGAAAGTAACGAGCAGGCTTACAAAAAATCCAGCTCCCTTAAGTGAAGAGTGTCTCTTTCATAAAAGGCGAATCAAGGGCTCAGCCTTGCCTGCCTTGCTTTTATAATTTGGTTTTTTCAGACACACAGTCAAGGTAATAAATCCACTTCTAGAACAAAGTTGGAAGTTGGACCAGAAGCCAGTATAGTTTCCAGAGAACCTAAGATGGGTAAGACGGATTCCTCCTGGATAACTTAAATGATGTGTTCTCATTGGCCACGCCTTTTTAGAGGGGTTTGCTTCCACGGGTGTATTTTTCCTCACCACTACCAGAATATAGGAAAGCACTTCATAAGTAAGAATAGTAGAAATTCTCTGTTTTTGGAAGCTTGCATTGAAAGAACTCTGTGGAGCCTCACAGGAATGCGCTCTAATTCCGGTGAGGGAGCATCTTAAGACTTCTCCCAGAGGAGGATTTATTACATTGTGGAATCATGTAGTGTCTTCAATACTGAATTTTAAGAAACCTGTTTCTCTTACCTAAGTCTGGATGTGTGGAGTCTGTCTGACACATTTGCTGGCACCCTTGCTGTAAAACTGCCCTCTATACATGTTAAAATGTCTACTGACCCGCCCCCCAGAGTAATTTTTCCTTCAAGGGCATACCAGAACCACTATGACCAAAAAGATTTGTGTTCTGGAGGAGGAGAAGCAGCCGTTTTTGTCGGTAGTTAAGCTTCTGTATATTTTTGCCTTTCCTTGAGTACGTAACTGAGTGCTAAAAACCCATATACAATATTTATGGCTGCTGTTGGACAAGACGAGGTGGGAAGTTGTTCATTTTTTACTTGAGTGGAGTGCAGATATTATACTGTGTCTCAAGTTCTACTGAAAACAGAGTGTTTCATAGTTGAACGAATCGGCTGCTGCTTAGTTCCAAATCCTTGGGAACGTGTGTCTGCAGGAACTGAGATGACCTTCAGTCCTTGGTGTCATAGTGAGGAGCGCCAAGGTCTCAATTCTGGAGCCATTAACGAGAAAATGAGCTGGAGCACAGGGAGGTGGGGTGTGTGTGTGCCCTCACTTGTGATGCCGCCTTTTCATTCCTTAGCATCACTATTGAAGGAGGTGTGCTTCGTAGTGCAAGCCAAAGGCAGATCATTGTTTCAACCAAGACCTAATCCTATCCTCTGAATCCAGCTAAGTGTAATGCGTAACTTATATTTTAATAATAGCTTGACTCGGAGCGTCTCTTTAATGGGATTAGGGATGCTTGTTTGTAGGCTAGAGAATAAAACTGAAAACCTCATCATGGCACTATGTCTGTGATGCGAGCACACTTTTTGTGCAGTTCTGATTGCCCTCTTTTTAAAAAAAAAATTAAAAAAAAAATTAGTGAAACTGGAAAAGGTCCAGAGAAGGGCTTCTATATGAGGAGAGGCTCAATTAGTTAGGACTCTTCAGCCTGGAGAAGAGATGACTGAGAGGAGATAGGATAGTTTCATGGAGTGTAAGTGATAGCTCCCTATTTACTGGTTCCACACCGCTCATGATTTCATAAACTATCTGAGGGTATCCTAGAGTTCTAGTGCTAACTAGCAGGAGATTTAAAACAAAGAGAAGGAAGTTCTTTCACTCAACATAGAATTAAAGCATGGAACTTTTTTATTAGAGAATATTGTGAAGGCCATTCGTACAGCTGACTTTCAAAAAGGACTGGATAAGTTCTTGGAGAATAGATCCATAAGTGGCTATTGGCCTGATTGATCTGGGGCTGGGAGGAAACAGCAGGGAATTGATCGCTCCATTTTGGCCTGTTCCAATACTTCTCTAAAGCACCCAAGAATGACCAGTCAGAGACGGGATGTTGGGCTTGATGGACCCTTGTTCTTGACCCAATATGACACTCATGTTATCTTTGTTGGATACATGTATTTCTTGGTAAATCCTGCCGTGTTGATCTAGTGAACTACTGCTGGGGATGGGGGATTGTAGTCCATAAGTAATGAAACTAACTGAAAACTAATCAGACTTTGAAAATGAGCTTCACATCTTGCTTGTATTGATTCATTGCTTAATTATGGATATTTAATGAGGATGTTGTTGTGTTTGCAGGAAGATGCCCAAGAGGAATTTGGTTGGAAGCTGGTTCATGGCGATGTATTCAGGCCTCCGAAGAAGGGAATGCTGTTATCGGTTTTCTTGGGTCAAGGAACACAGATTTTCATTATGACTTTTATCACTTTGTGTAAGTAGTATTGGACTTATCCAAATTACACTTAGTGTAGCAGTGTCAGAAACAAAATGATTTCTGGAGGAGGAGTTTATACCCCTTTACAGTATAGGAGGGATGATTCTACCTGTAAATGTTTGCTAGTAATATCTTAGAGTATTGCACCGATTCCATTATCAATTGTAGTCTGTTGGCTGCTACTGTAGTAACTTGATATTTCAGAGTTCACGCAGATACTTTCCGTAGCGGAGAGACGTAGTCTAATTCCCTTTTGAAAATCAGTCTTAAAAAGCTTACGTATGCTCCGTGATCTCAGCAATTCTAGGATTTCATAATGCAAGTTCAAAGACATTTAATTAAAGCTTTAAAACATCACACGCATACACCCCAGAGACTTCGAGGAAGACTGTATTATGCTGGCGGACTGCCATGCATTTCTAGCTAATACTTTCAGGACCCTTGACTTGTGACAAATCTGACACGGCAGCCATTCAGGAAACAAAAAACAAAGTCAAGGATTTGCCAACAAAATAGCAGAGAGAAGTTGCTGAGAAAAATCTGTATCTCCAAAGACTAAAAAAAGTTTGCTGTAGATCAGAGTGTTTGGTTTCCATACTTTTTAATAGAAATCCTTCCTTTGTTTACCTATTGGCAGTAAGAGGGACATATGCTAAACTTATAGAAACTTCTCTTGCCAATCAATGCTCCCAATTGTCATAACATTGTTTTACCAAAGTGCGTGCTTGCTTGATATTTGGATGCAAGCAGAATGTAAGCAGAACTCAACACAATAAAAAGCGTCCTTGCCTTAACATGGTCTTCTGGACCAGAAATTCAGCAGAACATGTAGAAATGTATTTATTTATTTATTTTAATGATCTATATCCCGCCCCCTCCTGCCAAAAGCAGCTTGGGGTGGGTAACAAATATTGCAATAAAATACAAAAGTACAGTAAAAAATAGTACTAAATGCAAAAATATTAGAACCAGTGGTGGAGCATACAAGTCTATCAAAACAAAAAAACCCTTCCCTAACCCTCCACCCCCCACCCGTACCCCTCTCCCTCACAAAAAGCCAGGTGGAACAGCCATGTTTTACATTGATGCCAAAAGGGAAGTCCAGGGCCATCTGGGCCTCTGCCGAAAGGGAGTTCCACAGCCTCGGTGCGGCCACCGAGAAAGCTCTCTCCATAGCTTAAATCCAGATAAAGGGGCAAATGATTCAGACTGACCGTCAGTATATTGTGAATGTCAGCATGTTTTTCAGATTCAAGGGTGTAGGTTAAGAGCATGACCCAGTGGGGGAGCGGGGTATCAAATACATTCTTGCCATTTTTACCCAGAGTGCAAAGCTTGCCCCCATCCTGTTTGTCACCCAAGTGAATTGAAACTTGAACAAGCATTGTGCCCTGTAGTTCCCTTTAGAGCTGAGGTCCCCTGTTGTCCAAATAAGCTGATTGAGCGGCTCTTCTGGCAAGATTATCTACATTTCTGTGCTTCTAAGCAAAAGGGAAAATTTTAAAAGATGATGAACACTTCAGATGGCAGAGCTGTTTCTCCCTTTCAGACTGCACAGGAAAATGGCAATTTCTGTGGAGAGAATGACTTTTGTATCCCAATGCTTCTAATTCTTTATTTTTTAAAAGAAAACTAGAACACTGATGGTGGAGAGTGTTCTGAATGGGTGAGAGGTTAATGGGAAGAGGAGGCTGCAAAATTGGTTGAGAGGCATGAAGACAAACAATCTGATCCTACTGGCTTTTGAATAGTTTAAGTCTTGATTTGGAACGTTTTGCGTTCCTTCAGGTTTTTTTTAAACTTTTAAAACCCGATCAGTCACTTTAATGGTGAAAGTGTCAACTTAATATTTATTTTACCATTCCGTTCCTTCATTTGTTACACTGATGAAAGCCATTGGATTCAGCATGTTTTCCCTCTATTTCGTACCAATCTTGCCAGGTTAATGTTTCTGAGAGATTCTTTTCTTTAGTTATTATTTGTGCCTCAGTAAACTGATCATTCCAAATCCATACCTGCTCTCTTGACTCTGTCTATCTCCCTTACAACAGTTTCTCATACCGCTAATATGGGGAGTATGAGAAGACTTGCCTTTTACAGGGAAGACCATAAAGGCAACTTCCAGCTAGAGATTAATGGTCAGAAAGAATTGCTCTTTTGGGGCTCCATTTTCAATCCCTTTTCTTTTTTCTTCTTTTGAAAGATGGGGGTGTCATGCTCAAGATGGACCATCTTGAAATTGAGGATAAGCATTGGGTATCATGGTAGCCACGTTCGCCCCTAACTGATTTGGAAACTTAAGTTCAAGACACTCGATCCAGTTCTTCTGACTTCATGTTTATTGTATCTGTCCAATAAAAACTTGAATCTTGGAGCTTGTCTTCAAGTTGATAATCTAGTTAACTGGGGATGTGAATCTTTAATATGTTCTACACATGCATGGAAAGTCCCATGCCAACCCATTTTTGTATATGGGTTAAAGAAGTTGAGTACTTACGTATTTTTTCTTGGAAAGACACTTTGAATCTATATTGTCAACGTTCCCCCTGGCTATAGATGGAACAACCTGTATTAACTATATGGCTTAACTATATTAACTGTACCCACAACTTGAATGCTGCTATTTTAGCTGTAGAGTTTCTGAACCCTAAGCCTTTGGGGAAGAGTGGGGTATACATTTGAATAACTAAATAAATATATGGCTTATTAACTCTGAAAAGTGCAATTAAATCACTGAAAACTGCACAGTACTTTAGATTACTCACATCTGCTATTCTAGGATGACTTCTGTTTTGTGTATTGAACTAGTTTACTTACGCGCTGGCCACAAGTTCACTTACAAAAGCATCATTTTATTTAAGCAGATGTAATTTGGCTTCCAACCAGGGGTCTCGTGCAATAAATATTAGAGACAAGAATCATTGCGGTATCATCTGGACTTGTACAGCATTTCTTGTAGAGCAGAAGTTCCCAAATTGTCTGTCCGGGCCTCTTCTGTGGATGGGTCAGCACCTGGTTGATATGCTTTGCATGTCTCTGTTGCTCTCTGGAATCAGACTTATATTTTGGCTGAAAATCCATCTAAGTCTGAGCCTGCTCATCTTCCGGAAGAGATGCAAGACCTTTTTGTTTGGCAGGCATGGATAGGGCTGGGCCGCATTGAATGAGGGGGAGGGTTAGGGAAAAGGTGGAAGAATGGTTTTTTTTAGCTGTTTTTATGACGCAAGTCACCCTCAACTTATTGGGAAAACCCAGTTAATTGAAAAATGGGGTCACAGAGGCAAAATGTTGGGAACCTCTTCACTAGAGCTAAAGAGACAACAGGATATCGCATCTCTGCTAGTGTAATGGGTACATGTGTACGCAGCACACTATGTTCTCCAATGGCTGAATTTCCTATCTGTAGTTCTAGCCTGCCTTGGCTTCCTTTCTCCTGCCAACCGAGGAGCTTTGATGACCTGTGCCGTTGTGCTGTGGGTGTTACTGGGAACCCCTGCTGGCTACGTGTCGGCGAGAATGTACAAGAGTAAGTGCTAAGGCCATTTAATAGGGTGTAATGGGTGAAGTACAGAATTGTCGGGTATAAGCTGAAGTTGAAGCCAGTGCTAATGTCTTTGCCTTACTGCAGCATTTATACAAGGCAGCTAGATTGCTACAATCACTTTGGTGGATGGGGGGGTGGGCGAAGAAGGGTGCGCTCGGTTGCTACAACGTTCTGTTGGGGAAAGGTATGGGGGGGGGCTAGGTTGGGTTGATGAGAGGGTTTATGGCCATAAGGGAAGGGGATTTGCAAGAGGGGGAGGGGGAAGTGTATGGGTGAGGATCAGGTGAGTGGGTTGGGATTGTCCTTTCATAGGCAATGTATTTGCTGTCAGCTGCCCTAAGCCAGTGTTGGGTTTAATTCAGGGTATAAATCTAATAGGTTAAATTTTAAAGCAGTAACACTTTTTTCCTTGTTTCTCAGCATTTAGAGGTGAAAAATGGAAGACCAATGTTTTGCTGACAGCTCTGTTGTGCCCGGGGTTAGTACTGCTACTTTCCTTACTTTATATGGGATTATTCTTTCCTGCATTCTTGTCCATGTAAAACCGTTAACCAAGACAAACGCTGCTTACCAGAGTGTCCCTTCAGGTCTATGCCACTGCCTTCTTAGTTTCCACCATCTTCTCGGTTTCCTTACACTTCTTTCTTTTGGGGGCAGAGGCCCTTTTGTGGGATGCAAGGCTAATCGACCTGTGTTTGGAGAGTTGTAAATTGTAGTCGTGTAGACTGACTCCTTGATGCTCTAGTAGTCATTCCGGCGCAACCTTGTTTGAATGACAGACTGTACGAATGTTGTCAAAATGTAGGCCCCTCGAGTTTGTTAGGAATTGGGGGCGAAGGAGATCCTCCCAAGATGATATAGGAGGAGGATGTCCTGCCTATGTTTGTCTTGCATACAGTGGTCACAGGCATATCTGGTTTGTGCTGCTTTCAGCAGTCTTGGAGGGGCTGGGGGTCTAGTTCAATGTCAGCACAAGTGTCGCCCTCTGCCCCACCTTTCAGCTCGTCTCTTCTTCACCCTTACCCCCAACAGTTGGTCCAGCAGGGTTGCTGAGGGTTATGGTGGATGGATGCCAGAGTGCTTTAGGGGCAGCTATTCGGAGGGGGCAAGGAGGGGAGGGCAGGGTTCTGTGCCCACTTGTGGCCCTGGTAGGGGTCACCTCGACTTGGGCTGGCCAAGGCTGCACATAGTGAACATGTGCCAGGCAGGCACGGTCTATCTACCAAACAAAATGTTTGGGAACCACTGGTGCATAAAGTTCTACTGTTGACCTTGGAAGCAAATTAAAAGTAGCCACTTGACACACAAAGTATCTCATGGGAGGTGTTGCAGGGTACAGTTTTCATTGGGTTTTTGAGAAGGGTGGGAGGAAGAGAAGGAGCTCCGTATTTATGGAAAACTATTGCTGCCATGCATGTAACCTAAAATGTCTCCAGTGTGCTCAGGGATTTTTGAATTTGGTTGGAGTAATTTAATAAGATCTCTCCTTGGCAAACCTTTACCACTTCGGGCTTAAATACTTAAGCTAAGGTGTAGCTGACTGCCTGGAGAGTAGTAGTTCAGCAAACTGTAGGGCAGAAAAGAAATCAAGGCTATCCCAGGCTAAGGGAAAACTCTAAAAGTGTCTCAGAGCAGCTAATTAGCTTTTGAGGGTTTGATGTAGCGCTTAATGCTTTTCCATGCCCTCAATGGCTATTCCATTGGGTTATTCCATTAGAAGAGGTTTGTGGCACACTCAGCTGTGGTCCGTAGGAGATGCAGCTTGGCGAAAGGATGGGTTCGTCCCTGTAAAGGTGGGTGGTTGACCCAGTTACCCCTGAAAATGTCCAATGTAGTGTAGCCCCAATCTTTGGGAGGCGAGGATCCAGAAATGCATGTTTTCAGGGCTGAAGGAAAGGTTATTTAAAACATTCCTTACAGTCTGTGCGCCAAAAGAATAGAATTAATAAGGCTATGGTTTGGTTTGGGTAAACGTTGAGTTTGATCAGATGAAACTAAATGTCTCCAGTAACCACTGTTTGTTGTGTTCCTTTGTGGAAGTCCTAGTCCCAAACATGTTGCTTTGGAGACCCCTGATGTTGCCTGGATATTATCTTGAGAGCAGAGAGCACTGATCTGTGGAAAAAGTATCCTGCTGATAATTTAAATTCAAAAAATAAACTTAGTTTCATAGACAAAGTAAAATGTTGGGGGTGGAATAGTAAAATTAGAACAGATGTCTTACGTTAGGCTAGCTCAGTGAATTTGCATAATGCCATAAACAGCCCAAGGCACTTATAAACTCGCCTCAGTCTGAGTATTTACACAGTTTTTCTCTAGCTCGTGTGTGTGTGTGTGTGGAGGGGGCAGGAGGCAAATCAGAGATTCGATTACTTAGACAAGCCCTAAATATGCTAATCAGAACTTGGTTGAATTTTGATTACACATTCATAGGATCCCCATTGTCAAGCTTGGTAGCTTGGACATTGGGTGTGAGGGAGCACGGGTGGGAGGCAGTATGTCAAAGGGGTGGGGNGCAGCTGATATGAAGATGTCCTTGCCTTCCTCAGGCGCCTGAATGTGGCTGGGATCCGGGTGGAGGTAGTGGTCTAGGCAAAGAGCTTGGGCGTCATTTTTGACCACGCTCTGTCCCTGTCTCTTATACACATCTAGATGTGTATAAGAGACAGGGCCTACTCATTCATAGGGTCTGTTTTGTGCAATGGAAATAAATTCTTTTCTAAATATTTTGGCAAGTCAGGTATTCCTTGGGGATTTTCAGTGGGTTACCCATCCCTCCGTATTTCCGTGGCTTGTGTCCACTACAGTGAAACATGTAGTTTCTTCCCAGGCTCATGTCTGCCTCTGAACAGATAGGAAGCAGGCAAGCTGCAAGTAAAAGACAGAAAAATTCAATTAGAAAGGAGAAGGATTGGGCTCCTGGTCCCAGGGGGAGAGGAATTCTCCTCCCTGTTCACCTCCCCTCTTACCTCGGGGATTCAGAGCTCTAACCGGGCACCCCCCTCCCCTCTGGCACGGGGGCACCCGAAAAGCAGGTGCAACAGTACTCCCCCTTTGGGACCTGACTGCAGCCAGCAGCTTACTAGTCCTGCTTGGGGAAGGAGGTGGGCCCATAGAACGGTGGGGTGGGGCAGTCGGCCCTCAAAGCCGCCGCTATCCCCAGCAGCGCAATCGCCCTCCCTGCGCTTGCAAGCAGGACCCAGCCGAGGTGAGTCCCGCCTGCACTAGCCCATCCCGTCTCCGCCACCGCCTGCAGCCTCAGCCCGGCACGCGACAGAGCGCTCCCTCTTCAGCGGCGCGGCCCGGAGTGTTAAATCGGACCCCCCAGAGAGGCACCAGCTCAAATCTCGGGAAGCTGTTTTTTACCAGCTGCAGCAGCACGGCCGCAAGCCAGGCCCTCCCGCCCCTTCCAGACTGACGGCGGCAGTTTATCGGGCCTTAGCTGGGGCATTCCTCCCCCACTTCAGTGCTACATCATGCCGCTGAATCACGAGGCAAGCACAGCAAAGACGTCCCTCCCCTGCAGCTCCTCTTCACGCCGGCAGGAAGGGAGAAATCATGACCACCAGAACGAAGGCCACAGCTGCAGCCACTGAAGACGCAACGCAGCAGTCTACCGCAGTGAGTCCCTCCCGCCCCCCCCCCCCGGCCCAGGACCCCCACATGGAGGTCCTCAGGGAAATCCTCTCTGAGCTTAAGAGGAAGAGGTCCCCTCCCAGGCCAAGAGATCCAAGGCATTAGAAGGGCAAATCCAATGGGGCAGGAAAGGGCAAACAACCCCTACCCAAGAAGCCCCGCAGGCCCTCCCGGCCTTTCGACTCCTCAGATGAGGAGCAGGAGGATGTTATCTCCAGCCAATCCTCAGAGGAGGAGAGGGTCCCCCTAGGTGCAGGAGAAGGGCCAAGCAGGCAGGCAAGTAAGTCACCCCCCCGCAGAGGCCACTGAAGAAGGGGAGATTTCTGAAGAGGTAAGGGAGAGGGATGAGGACCTCCCGGGAAGGGGAGAAGCAGAAGAGTCTGAGCTAGACCCCTCCCTCGATCCTGAGAGGCAATTCCCAAGCAAATACGGAATCAAATTTATGATCTAGTCATGAAAGCGCTCCACCTAAAGCAAAAGAAGGAAAAGGGAACCTTGTCCACTTCCGAGGAAGAAGAGGAGGAAAGAGTACCTTCCCCGGGCAAGGGACAGGGACAGAGGAATTATTTTAGACAAAGCCTATGAGAAAAACATCAGGAAAGAATGGCAGAACCCAACTAGGGCCTCCCAAGATGACCAGATCTCAAATATCCCTTTATTCCTTTAACAAGAAAAAGAACTCCATTCTGGCCATACCAAAGGTGGATGCGGCGGACCTGTCCAGAAGCTTGGTCTTCCCCACGGAGCGAGAGTGTTTTCCATGGGACCCGACGGACAAAGGCGCAGACTGGAGTTTGAGAAGAAACTTGGAGGAGGTTTCATCGATTATCAAGATGGCCACAGTCTCATCATACATTTCAAGAGCCTTAATGGTCTGGATTAAGAGAGCCTCGGACCCCGGAGTCTCAGAGAAAATGACCAGGGTACTGTCCACAAGGATACAGCTAGCCTATTCCTTCATGGCAGATTCATCCACCAACATACGTCGGTGGACCTTGAAAGCGGCTGCTTCTACTGTGGCTGTTGGTCGCCGCCTATGGTTGAGATCATGGAAGGACGATAACACGACCAAGAATGCTTTGGTCGGCGGACCTTTCCAAGGGCGCAAGTTATTTGGCATGTGTCTCGACAAAGTACTGACTGATGCAGTGGACAAGTCCAAGAAGCAGACCCTGCAGAGTGTAGGGATCCAAAAGAGGGCTTTTCGTCCCTTCAATGCAGCCTATGCCCCGACTGGGGGTACCAGGTGACCATTCTTTCCCCACAGGGGAAGTCAGCAGAGATACAAACCGCAATGGCAGAAACAGAAGGGAAATGACAATAGAAACAGACAGCGACAAGGAGCAGGACGCCCCAAGTTGGACGCCTGACTGCAGAATGCCCTACCTCCGTGAACAGCTAAAGCTGGGGGGAAGACTGCTGCAGTTCGTGGCTCAATGGGCGATCACCACCATGGACACCTGGGTTCTCCAGACCATTCAGCTGGGGTACGCAATAGAATTCCAGCACTCCCAGCTCCCAGTACTTCTGCGCATCTCCAATATCCAGCAACAGGGACAAACAGATAGCTATGCAATCAGAAATCAGCAGGCTCCACTCCATTGGAGCAATAGAGGCGGTTCTGTTACTCGAATACGCCCCAGACCTATACTCCATCCTGTTCTTGGTCCCCAAAAAGTCGGACGAATGGAGAGCAATCCTAGATCTGAAAAGATTAAACCAGGTTCTCAAGGTACAGAAGTTCAGAATGGAGACCCTGCAGTCAATACGGACAGCAATAGTGCAGGGAGAATGGCTGACGGCCCTTGACTTGAAGGAAGCCTATCTTTATGTACCTATCCGACCATCTCACAGAAAATGGCTTTGAATCAGTTATGCGCAGCAACACTGGCAGTACACGGCTCTCCCATTTGGTCTGGCGACCTCACCAAGGTGCTGATCACCCTGGTCGCGAACCTGCGAACGGAGGGAATAAAAATACATCCGTATCTAGACAACATCCTAGTCAGATTCCTGTCCTGCGAGCAGGCACAAAGTGACGTGAACAGAGTAATAGAATATCTGCAAGACCATGGTTTCATCATCAACCGCAAGAAGAGCCATCTTGCTCCCTCTCAAACTCTGGAACATCTAGGGGTGGTTTTGGACACCAAACAGTACAAGCTATTCCTCTCCGAACAGAGGCGGCTCAAACTACTACTTCTCATCCACCAGGTCACAAGGGCTCACAAGTCCAAGCTGAAAACCCTTGCGAGCTTTCTAGGAGCCACGACTTCCTGCTTAGGGATTGTACAGTGGGTCAGATTCCACTCCAAACCCTTACAACGCTTTCTGCGCCCGTGACAGGATGCCCTGACTCAAGGAAGGAACCCTTGGATCATGGTAACCCCATCGCTAAAGAGGTCCTTGGGGTGGTGATCTCAACCAAACAGGTTCTCTCCTGGAATTCCTCTCTCCGATCTGGGGAGGACAACTCTAACAGATGCAAGTCTCATAGGTTGGGGAGCGCACACGCAGGGTCACAGCGCAAGGCAGGTGGCTTCCTTGGGAGAAGACCCACCACATCAATTTGCTAGAGCTGAGGGCGATTTACTTAGCTCTGCGGGAATTAGCACCGGTGTTGTGGGAAAAAGATGTGTTAGTGTACACGGACAACACGGTAGCGAAAGCCTGCGTGAACTATCAGGGAGGTTCGAGATCCGAAGCGCTCCACAAGATGGCATCCAGTCTCATCAGGTGGGCAGAGAACAACTTGAAGGCTCTCGGGGCAATTCATATCAAAGGCCAAGCCAACACCCAGGCCGACTGGCTCAGCAGGGTGTAGCTGGACCAGGGAGAATGGTCTCTTCATCCCTCAACCTTCAGAACCATAATCAACCAGTTTGGCTTTCCCTAGATCCATCTGTTCACCTCTCCAGACAACGCAAAGATGGAGAGCTTCATCTCATGAAACCCGAATCACAAAGCAATCGCCTTCGACGCATTGAGCTGCATATGGCCTCAGGGACTACTGTGTTCCTGCCATTCCCGCTCATACAATGGACAATAGTGAAAGTCAGGAAGGAGTGGGCGACCATCCTGGTGGCCCCTTACTGGCCATGGAGGCCGTGGTTCGTAGACTTGCAGGACCTCAGCCTAGAGCCTCCATTCAGACTGACAGTGAGACCAGACAAACTATCTCAGGGCCCTGTCCTGCACGACAATCCAGGGACTCTCAAGCTGACAGCATTGAAATTGAGCGGAGAGCGTTAGGTAGACTGGGCTACTCCAAGAAGGGTCTTAGATACAATGCTCCAGTCCAGAAGACCAGCAACAAGGCGTATCTATCAGAGTACCTGGTCCACCTTTGCAAGGTGGTGTGAGACTAAGCTCCTTAGACCAGAGTGGGCTTCCATCAAAGTAGTCTTGGAATTCCTTCAGGAAGGGTTAGGTAAGGGGTTGAAACCTAACACCTTGCAGAGACAAATAGCAGCCCTCAATAGCGTACTAGGGACTGTGAAAGGCCATAAGATTTCTGGTCGTCATCATGTTAGATGTTTCCTTAGGGCGGCTAGGATCTTATCTCCACCAGTGGTTTGCAGGTTCCCGTCGTGGAACCAGAACCACCTTCTTGGGGCCCTTACTAGGGTTTCGTTCGAACCTCTTTCCGAGGTTTCTCTATACTATCTGTCCTTAAAGTTAGCGTTCCTGGTAGGCATCACCTCGGCTAGAAGAGTCTCAGAGCTTGGGGCTCTTTCTATGGATCCTGTGCTTTGTTCCTTTTAAGGAGTCTTCAGTGACCCTGAGACTGGATCCAGCCTTCAACCCTAAGGTGGATACCCGTTTTCATAGGGAGCTAGAGATTCTTCCTTCGTTTTGCCCAAATCCCTCTCACCCCCTAGAGCGGGAGTGGCATACGCTAGATGTCAGGAGAGCGCTAAAGGTTTACCTACACAAAACAAGGGTCTTTAGACGGACATCGGCCCTGTTTGTTTCGTATAGCCCTCAGAGCCTCCTTTGAAGACTTCTAAAGCCTTGGTAGCCAGATGGATGACTCTGTATTACCGAAGCCTATAAGGCAGAAGGGACACTTCCCCCGGTGGGGGTATTTGCTCACTCCAAGGGGAGCAGCAACGTCGCAGGCCTTTCGGAATACAGCTTCCTATGGGGAAATCTGCTGTGCTGCGGCTTGGTCCTCAGTCCATTCCTTTACTAAGCACTATAGAATTCCTCTGCAGGACTCAGCCGACGCAGCCTTCGGGAGACGGGTACTGCAGGCGGTTCTCCGAGGAGTACCGTCGTACGCCTTCTTGCCGCAGGCACCTACCGAGACCCCCCTCTTCGCGTTTTCTTCCTCCCTTTTGAGTAGGACTGGGGTACTGCTCTGGTACGTCCTGACTGGACGGCCACGAGGATCCCCCGAGAGAAAGGAAAATTGGGCACTTACCTCCGAATTTTCTTTTTGCGGGGGATCCTCATGGACGGCCAGTCCCCACCCGGAGTGAGGTCAACTCTAGTGTATTTGGGAAAGGGAGTTCAAGGACCCGGATGTAGCATGGTCTCTCAGTAGACACGGTCACGGGACAACTTAGCAGGAGCGGAGTTACGTTAGCCCTACAATTTAGTTTTCAGTTTAGGTTAGAAGTTAGAAAGTTGAGATGAGGAGTAGAGCTTTACATACTGGGGAGCTGAGGATAGATCCCTCCTAGTAGGCTCCTCAAAGTTGATTGTCTGCCTCCTACTGGTGGTTGGTGGGATCTACCCTACTGTCCTGACTGGCCATCCAGGAGGATCCCCCGCAGAAGGAAAATTCAGAGGTAAGTGCCCAACTTTCCTTTCTCCCCAAAATGGCTAAAACCAGACTTGTGTATCATCGCTTGACCAGGGTTTTCAGAACGAATTGTGAGGGCATGGCACTTTAGTGAATTCTGAAAACCAAGATGGTTTAAAACTTCTGTGAGATTTGCTTTGTGCCGTAGATTAAATCTGCAAAACGTCTGTGAGGAGGAGGGCTGCTCAGGCCATGGAAAACTCTTGTTGCTGAAGGGAATTCTGTTTTTTAAGTGGAAGCACTTCTTTAAAAATCCTGTGCTCCCACTACCATCTCCTTTTGTGAGGTGTGCCAGTACTTGTTGCTGTTGGAGGTAGAATGGTTGGAGGTAGAAGTTTGGCATCACTGAATATGACAGAAGGCGCATATTGATTAGAAAAGAGTCCCTTCCTCCCCTGCCCCCCCAAAAAGCATTAAGTCAACTGTCATTTTTTGGGAAAGGGAATACAGACAGTACATACAATTTCAGCATCTCTCAAGGTTCTATTTTCACCCATGTTGTTCAAGTTGTACATGCAGCCCTTTAGAGAGGTCAAGATCAAGCACGGGGTCAAGTATGAATGATCAGTATGCTGCTGATACACCGCTGTATATCTCTTGCCCTGTGAGAGATACTCTGCCTCAGCCTTGGAGGAATGCCTGAATGACCTAGCTGCCTGGATGCGTCGGAGCTACCTTGTGCTCAGTCCGGGGAAGATGGAGGTGGTGATGGTGGGAAGGGGCAGCTGATATGAAGATGTCCTTGCCTTCCTCAGGTGCCTGAATGTGGCTGGGATCCGGGTGGAGGTAGTGGTCTAGGCAAAGAGCTTGGGCGTCATTTTTGACCACGCTCTGTCCACGATGGCCCAGGTGTTAGACGTGGTTCAGAAATGCTTTTTTCAACTATTTGCATTGTTACACCCTTATTTATCTTAGGCTGACCTTGCTACAGTCACCCATGCCATGGTGACTGCAAGGCTTGACTTTCCTAACTCCCTCTTCTACAGGCTACCGGCTGTGCTTATCCGTCGCTTGCAGCTTGTTCAGAATGTGGCAGCGTGGCTGTTTATTGGTTTAGGCAGCCGTGATCCTATTACGCCTGCCTTGCATTCTCTGCGTTGGCTGCCTGCGGAGCAATGGAGTGAGTTTAAAACTGCTGTGCTGCTGGTTTTTAGGGCACTGAATGGTTTAAGCCCTGGATATATTCGAGACCTACTTCTGGAACCTCACACAATTGGTATCTGTGCTCAGGAACCACCTGCGGTTGGGGGGGTTCCACCATCATGTCTGAAGTCGGCAGGCGATTGGGCTTTTGCTGCGGCGGACCCCTTGGTGTAAAACTTGCTTCCTCTGGAGGTTCATCTTAGTTCCTCCCCCCCTTACTTTTAAAAAGCACCTGAAAACGTATTTATTCTATAGATGCTTTTAGGATCCACTGATGAGTTCCCTCAATGTACTTTGTCATCCCTTTTTTCTTGCCCCCATTAAAAAAATTGTATTTATTGTTTTAAATTATTTATATTGGTTTTAACTTCTGAATGCCATGTAAGGCAGGGGGCACGATATAAATAAAATTATTATTATTTTAGGAGCATTTACCAAAATACTCCATGCAACCTTCCTGGTCATGGCAACTCATTGCCTAGGTTCACCTTGTTTATATTTTACGGTAAGTAGAGCCCCTGAAAATCAGAGGTGGGCTTTACAACGTTGGCTTGCTATGAATTATTGCTGAAAGGTTATGGCATGCAGAAAGAATGAAATAGACAATATTCATATGCGATGCGTTTCATGAACCACACATGTACAATTCTCTTATTTTATTAAGCAAATTGGAAACTGTATCTGAAGTGTCTTGACGTTCTATGTCCATTTGTTTTTCAGAATTGTCTTTGCCGATTTCTTCATTATGAATCTTATTCTTTGGGTGAAAGGCTCCTCGGCTGCTATCCCCTTAGGCACGCTGGTTGCTATCCTAGCGATGTGGTTTGGAATCTCTGTCCCATTGACCTTCATTGGGGCATACTTTGGATTCAAAGAGAAGGTAGTTTGAGTGCAACACACCCTTTTAAATGCATGTTATGCCTCGGAAAAGAATCCGTCTCAGTTCTTCAGTCAGACATGTTTGTGCATTCAGATTGAGTAAAACATTGGCATAAAAAAAATCTTCCTACATCTTTTTACAGAGCTGTGGAAATGATTTTTTTGACCACTGACCATCTCTCTAATCTAGAGGGTTTCCTTTTTTTTTCTTTAAAAGGACATTATTAGCCAAGCGCCAGTCCTTTGAAATATTTAGTTTTACACAATTGTCATTCTGCAATTTGATCAGTGATTGCAGCATAAACGATTCCATCTACTAGAGGAGGTGATGATGATTGGTTCCCAGTTGGAGTGTCTAAAACATGCTGTTTTTCTGAAGTTGGATTATGCCTTTATGAAGCCTGTAATTTTCTAGAGATGTGGTGTTTTTTTATAATGCAGTTTCTGAAAATCAATGGAAAAATGACCAAAGCATATCCCAGTTCTTACGAGTTGATATTGGGGAAATATCTTAAGCTGACTATGTTTATTGCTAGTCGCCATTTAAAATTCTATTTATTTCTTTCCAAGCCCATTGAACACCCAGTTCGTACAAACCAGATTCCTCGCCAAATCCCAGAGCAGTCTTTTTTCACGAAGCCGTTGCCCGGCATCATCATGGGCGGCATCTTACCATTCGGATGCATCTTTATTCAGCTTTTCTTCATTCTGAACAGCATTTGGTGAGTGTTGCCGTTCTAAATAGGTCCACTCAAAGCTTGTTAACCCGCACTGACCAGTTATCACCTACTATGAGTATGGAGCTAAAGACAGTGGCCAGAAACGTACAAACTACTTCTGCTTCCTGTAACTTTAAGTTTTTAATGTAATAAGATATTCTTGCTCTCATTGAGAACAGCAGCACGAATGAGCATCATCTGTTCGACTTAGCTTTTGGTGGTTCAGACGGGGCCTAATATTTGCCTTCATATATGGTAACGATAGACTCCTGATGTTAAAGCTCAGTGGGCGACAGGAATGTTGTTCCTCTTAGTTCCTCCTACCTCAGCTTTAAAAAGCACCTGAAGGGTTTTTTTTAGTCTCTGGATGCCATTAGAAGATCTACTGTTGGTTCCACTTAATGTATAGCTTCCTCCCCCGTTTGAAAACGGTTCTAAATAGATGTTACATGGCTCTATTTATTGAATTGATGTTGTGATGTGCCTCAGGTGCTATTCGGAGTTGGGGAGTTCTGTATAAATAAATAAAATTTTAATATGTTCTTGAAACATGGTCTTGAATTTCATGGAGTTGTAGAAAACATGGATATCCTCTTCCTTGGTCATCTTGGATTGTAAGCCCCTAAGGGCAGCGACCTCTAGTCTTCATAACTGTTTAGTGACAGGCACACTACTGTTGCTGTTTAAAGAAACAAATATCTATTTTTATTTTATTTATTTTATTTTCATTGTTTGTATCCCACCTCTCCTGCCTAGGCAGCTCGAGGCGACTTACAAAAATTAAATTATTTAAAAATATACATAAAATGCGTAAAAGGGAGGTGTAAGAAGAAAAATAAAAAACCCAAACAAACCCATTCTCCCCACCCTCCCTTCACCCACTTCTCTCAGCAAAGGCCCGGCGGAACAGCCAGGTCTTGCACTCTTGCCGAAACGAGGCAAGGTCCGGGGCCCCCTGGGCCTCCACTGGAAGGGAGTTCCACAGCCTGGGTGCCGCCACCGAGAACACCCCTTCCATTGTAGCCACCCAGGGGACATCAAGAAGGGCGCTCCCGGTGGGGGGCCGCAGGGGTCGATCCAGGCCACGGAGAGGGAGGAGAGACCCAGACCATAGAGGGCTTTTTAGGTAAGCACCAACCCTTTGAATCGGGCTCGGAAGACTACTGGCAGCCAGTGCAGAGCTCGGAGCACCGGTGTAATGTGCTCATGGTTCCCCGTCCCCGTAAGGAAACGGGCCGCCGTATTCTGCACCAGCTGCGGTCTCCGGACTGTCACCAAAGGTAGCCCCATGTAGAGTGTGTTACAATAGTCTTAATTTTGAGGTGATGAAGGCATGGATGACAGTGGCCAGGTCCGAGACATACGGCTGAAGCCATTGCACCCGGTGTAATTGACGGAAAGCACTCCTCGCCACAGCCTCAACCTGGAGATCCAGGTGAAGCTGCAGATCGAGGAGTACCCCCCCCCAGACTCTGGACCTGAGACTAGTGGGGGGGGGTGAACCCCCTCGATGGGGGATGTCACACCCACTGACATCACCTCGGTCTTGTCAGGATTTAGTTTGACAGCTCGGCGTCTGATCCCCCACTGTAGCCAGACATCGGGTAAGCACCAAGACTGCCAGGTCTGGGTCGGATGAAAAAGAGAGGTAGAGTTGGATGTCGTCAGCGTACTGATGACACTGCACTCCATACCGTCTCACGCCCTTGCCGAGCGGCTGCATGTACACATTGAACAAGAGAGGGGACAGAATAGAGTCTTGCGGAACTCTGCACGTGAGTTCTTGGGAAGAAGATGAACAATTCCCCGATCGCCACCCGCTGAGTTCTCCCAGCCAGGAAGGAGCGGAACCATTCAAGAACGGTTCCGCCTGTAGGGCAGCAAAAACCTGTTCTCTTTGAATTAGTCTTTAGGTCTAGAACAGTCCCCCATAAAATGACTCTGAACGGCAAGGTTTAAAGGCAGTAGACACTGAGATTGACTTTTGTTCTCTTTCAGGTCCCACCAAATGTACTACATGTTCGGCTTACTCTTCTTAGTATTTATAATTCTTCTAATTACATGTTCGGAGGCGACCGTCTTGCTGTGCTATTTCCATCTATGTGCCGAGGTAAATCACCACTTTGTTTTGACACCGACGCTGTGGCAGCCTGATGCGTTTCTCGCTGGGGATATGTGAGAGCGAGGCTTGGGAAACAGTGGGCTGTCTGCAAATTGCTGGGCACTAGACTATTCATGTATTGGAAGGATTCTAGTACCACTGGGATGCCCCCTTTTTCCTGGCTAAACCGTCAGCCTGGGTTTTGTTTTCTGTAAAGTTTTAAATTTTTAAGAAGGCACTTCCTACCTTGTTACTGTCGTTGGTTGATTTATTTATTTTTTATTCAGTTTTTTCAGTTCAGTTTCAGTAGTCCGTAGATCTCCTTATCTCTCCTTTTTCTTTTGAGATGGCATAGTGGGTTAGGGCAGCTGGGATCTCAGTGGTCTCTTCTGTGTAGTGAGCAGCTTGGGGTAAGTTAGTCAGCGTAATGCTTCATCATTCTAGTCTTGCATTCCTGTATCAGACTGAGAGTATGGGTTGCATGTTCGTAGACTAAGGATTTTGCTTCAGAACCTTGTGTAGCTCTCTTTACTCTGTCCATCCTGAAGACCAATTATTTACATGTTCTCCAAATCGGAGCGTAGCTATAATAGATGCAGCCGCACTGGGGCCCACATCACTGGGGGTGCATGGGAGGGGGTGTGCATGTAGAACACATCTCGACCCTGAAGTGGCGGACCCCAGCCAGGGACTCCATGAGGGAGGAGGCAGTTTTTCAGATAGGTGGACTTTCTGTTTTCCTCTTTAGGATCCGTTTAAGGAAGTAAACTCTGCATACAGTCTTGATAATGAGAAATAGGATAGTAATTTTAAATAGCTTGATTATAATTCCATTTGAGAAAGAATTGGCAAACATGAATTCAATTAAAAAGTTCCAGCAAAAATATTCCATGAAAAATTAAATTTCTTATATGTATCCATAACAAATTAATTTGAAATAAACAGAAGCTTTTGGTTTTCTACGTGGTTTCCCCATCACCCCTGCTGAAATGTCTTCTCCTTCCTTTCAGGACTATCACTGGTGGTGGAGATCGTTCTTGACGAGCAGCTTCACTGCCGTTTATCTTTTTATATACGCGGTCCATTACTTCTTCTCTAAACTCCAAATTACAGGAACTGCTAGCACCATTTTATACTTTGGGTATACTATGATCATGGTCTTGATTTTTTTCCTTTTCACAGGTAAGTGCACATGGTCAGTGAAGTTCTGTGCAATTGCTTCAATATTTCTCAATGGCTGGTGTCTGGGTGTTGCTGCCACAGTTTGGCTTAGAAACGCTGAAGTGGCAGATACCGTCAAAATGTTAAACGTGCACTGGGAATCTGTTGTTGGGCTTCTTTATTTTACAACATAAAGCAATATACTGCACTTCACAGTCCAGAGATAATACCCCGTAAAACTTTCACAAGTGATTCTCTTTTTCAAATGTCATAAACACCTGGCAGTGTAAGTATGTATCCCTGAAAGTTATCGGGGTTTGTGGTGGTAATTCTGGTGCCGTTGAAATTTGATCCATACCCCCAAAATCTTACAACCTGGTTCATGGTGATTTTTCTAGTTGGTTAATGCTGCTTTGAGGCTTGCATGGCAGAACAACTGTAACCGAAGACTCATCCTAGTTTTTCACAATGTGCCGGGCAAAGAGATTATATCAGAAATGATTATAAGATGGGAGAAATGCCAACCTAAGATAAGCAAAAGGAAACCATCAGTAGGCTTGAGAGAGGCTGTCCCCAGTCTAAACCTGGCAAGACTGGGCAAAGTTTCCAAGTGTTGCACACCGAAATTTTCAAATGGTTGACACATTTACCGTTCCCAGACTTTAATAAATAAAAAGCATTTGATAAACGTAGTAATATCTAAAAACACCATTTAATCTTTAACTCTTATACATTGTCTTGAAAAAACTGACGTTAATTGTGTCTTGGGGTGTCCCCAGCAGTGACATTTCTGAAATGTGCAAACTAACGTGATGGGGTGTTCTTTTTAACCCCAGGTGAAAAACCCCCATGTTAAAATGGATTGGGATAGTCTTTTTGACGCAGGATTTTTTGTTCACAAACCACTCACTAAATACTTTCAATGGTAACTACATTTCCTTTCTCACCTTGACCCAGGCACACAATGTTCTAAAAGGGCAAAGTTGAAGAGCTACTAACTTGCAAGTTTTTGCAAGACGTGTCCCCAGAAAATGTATAAGGGTTAAATTAATTTTTGAAAATGGTATCCCTCCTTTGAAAAGCCAGTGGGTCTGAGTTGCATAAATGCAAGGCAGTCAATAGAGAAGGCAGGACCAGTGCGCACTTGTGCTTCAAAAAGAGTCCTACGCCCCAGTACAATTCTTCCTAAAGAGACTGCAAACCCTGCTGGAAGTGAAGCTGAGCTTCTATGCTTTCATTTCTGCAACTACCTTCCAGCGCAGGACTCAGGCCACCAGGGAGGAGGTGCTGACCGGCTGAAGGCCAGTGCAGTGCGGCTTCCCCCTCTCCAGGGACACAGTTCAGGGCATACTCCTCAGGCAAGATTCTTGATGCCTGAGAAGCCCCAGCCAATAATTGCTAACCTCTTGGCTAGAGGAGTTAAACATGGCTGGTTGCCATCTGCAAATCTCTTCACTTCTTGGGAGGGGTTTGCCATCCGTAAAATAGGGATGATGATTAACAAATTAATCTTTAACACCATTAAAAATGTTGTTCTAAGACTTTGAAGATCTAAAGCGTTAATTGCAAGGTGCCGATGAATGCGGAATGTCTGGATTTTCACATGGCAGCAAATGGATATTGAGAATAAAATAAATTCTCAAAAAAATCTGATTTTGGAATGACAGGGATTGTCCAAACACGGGGTCTGTTGTACACAACTCCTGATACAATAGGAAGCGGCAGCGGGGTGTTGTAAATACAACTTCTGACTGCCGCCCCCTCCCCCCCCCCCCCGAGCCGGAAGGGGGGTGGGGTGGGACCTAATTTGGTTCCTGCTGGTAATACCTCCATTTTTTATGACAGTGTTGGGTATTACCTGATCACTGATTTGGGTCCCCAGATACCTGAAAAAAGCTTGTAATTTCTGGTATGGATTCTCTCCCCTCCCCTCCGTTACCCATTGGTAAATAGGGGCCAAAAGTTAGTAACCCTCCCCCCATTCCAGGATATTGGGTACCCGAATTGGAGCATCATCGAGTGCCAACTAGTATCTGATACTTTAAGTCAATTTAGGTATTGGCCATTTGATGGATAATCCTGGTTTTTGCACGTACTCATTTCAGCTCTGTCATCCACAGTTTTGGAAGGAATTTAAAACCTATTCAAATGAGATGGATAGGAGCAGCGTGGAGAAGTGGGTGACCGGGACAGAGACAGCTTGCTATATAGATGCAGGCAAGATGTTTTCTACTGTAGGATCGTGTAGATTGACCTCCTTCCCATCTGATCTCCTGAGGGCAAGGAACGGGATATTTACAAAACCGAAGGAGTCTTTATTGTCTGTTGGACATGGGGAAACTGAGAATGTGAGAAATGAAATTTATATCTTACCAGCTTTCCCCTCTTTTTTTTTTCCCCCTGCCAAACTAAAAATGCACCAATTTTTGTGCACTTGGCATCAGCTGCTTTTAATAGGTACCACATGGATTCAGCAAAATGCTTGCTCGGGTTCAGGAAGGTTTTTTTGCCACAGTCTGTGTTGGGAGCATTCTGGAGGAACTTTAAAATGGATATCCAGTTCTGGTTTGCTGGCTGCCCCTTTCAGACCAACTCTGGTCTCTCACTTGTGGGCATAGTCCTCTCCCCCCCCCCCCCCCCCCCCCAACAGTGAATTTAACTAATCCCAACATCTTACAAAATAGTGTGTCTCTGTGAAATGATAGATACACGATATTTGCTCTTTAATACAGAGAGGAACTAAATTATGCTGTGACCTTTAAAGTACTACAATTATTGAAGCATCCAAGCAAGATTCTTGGGAGCAGATTACAAGAGAGTAAAAGTCGGGGGGGGGAGAGAAACAACCCGTCCCAGTTTATTTTTTGAGCCCTTCCTAATGGATTTAGGGCATTATTTAATATTTGATCCCCTGCTGCCTTGGATCTCTTCTGCTCTGGTCCTCCTTGCTCCTCTGTGTTGCTAGATTAGCTCAGGGGAGCAAGTGCCGGGCCTCGGATACTTACTTTGACTGTTTTGGGGGCTAGGGGCATGACTCTTGGCTACTAAATCAGTCTCCCTAGGTGGAGTGGTAATGCGCTAGATTTGTAATTAAAATATGGTGCAATAACTTCTTTTCTGAAAACAGCCTTAAGTTGGGCTCTAAAGAGAAGAACCATCAAGAGTGCTTAAGACAAATGGAGAAAAGGGGGCAACGAGATCCCTAGCAGCAGCTGGTAGTGTTAATAGTAAAGATTCTTCTTTAAATTAGAAAGAACTAGATTTCTAAGCTTTCCTGCCTTTCCTGGCGGGGACACTCTAACATTTGTGAGCAAATGGCTCCATGGGGTGCTCTGGGGGCATCGCTTGACAATCTAGCAGAGAATGGATTATAATAGGGGTGAGGAATATCAGGCCTGGGGCGTGTCTCAAATGTAGCCTCAGTCCAGTCAAGCTTTTATGTGGCTCTTGTGTCTAGCTCCTGGAGCTAGTTCTTGCTTCCAATCACGAAAGCGCTGAGCTGAGGGGAAGGGAGCAGAGATGAGGAAAGGGGACAGAGCCACAGTACAAGCTTAGGACCTGGGCCCTCCTTTTTTTTGAGTTGCACCCGTACGCCCCCCCCAATTTGTGTGGCCTTCAGAGCTCTTACTCAGTTTGAGTGGGCCCCAGGAGGGAGAAGGGTTCCCCCATCCCAGTTTAAATTTCTCTGTGCCCATTGCTTTCTCATTTGTAGTGTTGCAGTGTTTCTGGGGGCGCTGTCTCTCGGTAGGCATGACCCCATGCATGTGCCATTTCGCTACTGGTGGAACGATGGATGAAAACGTCTCCGGTGACTTTGAACCCCTGGGCAACTGTGCTTTTTCCTGGAGATTTTACAAGGAGGGTGTTCCTACTTTTTGTGGCTCCATATTTAAGCCAGGGTTTAACCACCCTGTAGCCCCTATCCTTGTGTCTGCCTCCGTAACTGGTTGAATAAACACTTGAGGCAAAAAGCGAGTGGCGTGCTTGCTGTAAATCTATTGTACGTGCTTCAGAGGAAGCTGAGCAGCTATTCTGCAGAAATTAAGCTGTTCGCTATCTAGTGCTAGATTTCAAGTTGCCATACCTTCCCTTTAATTAATTAATTTATTTATTTTATTTTAAATTTCACATTTTTATCCCACCTGTCTCCAGGGGCTCAGGGTGGCTTACAACATAAGAAATATAATCGAATGTATTTTAAAACCCACATCATCCCAACCACCCACCCTATTCTTTACCCCCATCTACCACCCACTCATCCTCCTTCCCCACTTCTGTACCCAGACCTACCCTATCCCAGCCCGTCAAACGTCATGCCAAACAAAAAGGTCTTGCATCTCCTCTGGAAGATGAACCGGCTCGGGCTTAGGCAGACCTCCAAAGAGAGGGAATTCCATAATTGTGGGGCAGCATCTGAGAACGCTACCCCGCACGCCCTCATTGTAACAACCTCATGGGTAGTTGGGGCTTGCAAGAGGGTGCCCCCCCCCAGGCCACAATGGTATGTAGGGAAAGAGGTGGTCTTTTGGATACCGGGGGCCCAAGCTGTTACGCACTCTATAGGTTAAAACCAGCACCTTGAATTGTACCCGGAAGACTTATCGACAGCCGGTGCAGATTCCAGGGCACCGGTGTAATGTGCTCGCAGCGACCCGTCCCCAACAGAAGGCGGGCCACTGCATTCTGCTCCCGCTGCAGCTTCCGAACAGTCTTCAAAGGCAACCCCACGTGGAGGGCGTTGCGGTAGTCTAGCCTCGAGGTTACGAAGGTACGGATGACAGTGACCAGATCCGAATCCGATAGAAAAGGTTGCAGCCTTCTCACCGGATGAAGTTGGTAAAAAGCGCTCCTGGCCACCGCTCCAACCTGGCAATCCAGGCGCAGCAGTGGATCCAGAAGCACCGCAAGACTGCAAACCTGAGTGACCGACCAAGGGAGGCCAGGCTCAATGACCGGGGTTCCCACCTCCCCCAGGTCACAAGATTGGCCAACCATCGTCCCCTCAGTCTTCTCTGGATGCAGCTTCAGTCAGCTTGCCCACATCCAGTGGCAGCCAGGCACCGAGACTACAGGATCTGGGTCGAGCTGGGTGTCGTCGGCATATTTGATGACACTTCATATCGTCAAACAATCTTGCCCGTGGGCCTCGGATACGCATTGAACAGGAATGGAGACAAGATGGAATCCTGCAGAATCCCACAAGAGAGCTCCTAGGGGGGCGGGAGATGAGCCAACCCCCATCACCACCCTCTAGTTCCTCGGAGTCAGGAATAAGTGGAACCACTTGAGGAGTCCCACACACCCCAGCCAGGTCCCACCCCATGGTCAACAGTATCCAAGGCTGCTGAAAGATCTAACAATCAAAAGGGTACAACTTCCTCTTATTGATTTCCAAGCGGAGATCATCGGCCAAGGCCACAAACGCAGCCTCAGTGCCATGCCCAGGACGAAAACACGACTGACACGGAAGAAGTCGCTTATAAAAGACGACGCTTATGAAAAATACATATTTCAGGTCTGCACTGGAGCCAATGCAGCCCTGCACCATGAATTTTTATAAGCATCTTTTAAAGGGGAGGCGTGGTAACGCTATTCAAGATCTCTTCCCTTTTTAATTTTTGGCCTTACAGAAGTCTCTCTCCTCCTCCCTCCCCCCCAAACCCCAATACTTTGGTGATTTGTCTCCCTGGCAGTTTGTAGTCTCTTTGCAAATGAAAACTGAGCAGGATTTAATTCCTCCAATTTTACATTATTAGAAAGTAAACATGGGATCTGGCATGTAGCCAGGGAAACCACTGCTTAAATCCTGGCACAACAGACAAGCTCCAGATGTCTTTATGTATAATTAACCCTAATAATAATAATAATTAATAATTTTAAAAATCCCAAAGTTAAAGATGTTTTAAACTAAAGCAATATGTTAATGTGCGTCTGGGGTTTAGCATAGGTTAGCTGCTACTCTGCCAATTTCATTTTCGCTTACAAGATGTAAATTGGTAGAATTAAAACCTATCCTTTTCATATATAAAATGATAATTGAAATTGTCACGGCAGCTGCCAAAATGGTATTAAAGGCTTCAGATGTGCTGGTTCCGGAGTCCTTGATGTGAAGGCCCAGGAGAGTGCTGCAGTGAAATAGTTTTATTTCTTGTGACAGTTTTGAATTGTGACTTTTCTTTAGGCAGTTCCATTGTCTTAAAGTGGCTCATCTAAAGTGGCTCTCTTGAAATGACCATTTGTCTTGTACTTTCCCAATAATTATTGATGCGGCGTGTAATGGGCATACCCTAAGCCTAAAACGTTGGGCCACCAACTTGAACCACTATAATTTCAATCTGTGCTGCAGGTGGATAGTTCACTGTAATTTATATAGACAGCAGTGTACCTGGTGCTGTATTGATTTTATCTTATAAAATAATTTGCTACCCTGCCCCTCCTGCTCCAAGCAGCCCGGGGCAGCTTACAACCTTTAAACACATACAATCAGTAAAAACCCAAACAATACAATAAAAAGAAAAGGCACAGAACCAAGCCCCCCATCCCACCCTATACCCCATCTCCCTTGCCAAAAGCCAGGTGGAACACCAGCTTTTACATACATGACAGGAGGGGAGATCCGGGGCCACCCGGGTCTCCACCGGGAGGGCGTTCCACAGCCTAGGTGTGGCCACCAAGAACGCCCTCCCCATAGTGGCCCCCCGGGGACCCCAAAGGGCATTCCCAGCAGACCCCGGAGATCGCTCTAGAGCGCGGAGAGCGAGGCGGTCCCGCAGGTAAGTCTAACCAAGGCCATAAAGGGGTTTATAGGTCAAACCCAATACCTTGAATCAGGCCCAGAAGACTCTAGACAGCCAGTGCAGAGCTCGGAGCACCGATGTTATGTGCTCACAACAACTTGTCCCCGTAAGGAAATGGCCACTGCATTCTGCACTAGCTGCAGTCTCCGGACCATCACCATAGGTAGCCCCACATAGTGTGTTGCAATAGTCCAATCTTGAGGTAATGAAAGCATGGATAACGGTGGCCAGGTCACTATCTGAAACATACGGCCAAAGCCGTCGCACCAGATGTAATTGGTGAAACTCATTCCTCTCCACACCCTTCACCTGGGAATCCAGGCAGAGCTGTGTATTGAGGAGCATGCCCAGTCTATGGACCTGGGATACCAGCGGACGGCAGATCCTATCAATGATGGGAGCCACCACACCTACTACCCTCTCCACCACCACCACCTCCTTCTTGTGATTCAACTTTAGTCGGCTCGCCCTCATCCAATCCTCAACAGCTACCAGACATTGGGTAAGCACCGAGACTGCTGGCTCTGGGTTAGATGACAATGAGGAAAAGTTGGGTGTCAGCATATTGATGACACCGCACCCCATACTGTCTCACGACCTCGCCAAGTGGCTGCATATAGACGTTGAAGAGCGGGGACAGAATAGAACCTTGCAGGACACCACACGTGAGGCCCCGTGGAGATGAACAATCCCCGAGCGCCGCACGTGGAGTTCTCTCGGTTAGGAAAGAATGGAACCAGTCAAGGATGATATCGCACACTCCAGCTCGATCTCGTAAGCGAGTCACCAACATCTCATGGCCAACAGTACGATCAGTAGAGGCCGGTACAGTCAGTCAGAGACCGGCCTGTGCCCAAATGGTCTTACAGGGGAGATGAAAGAGCTGAACATAGGGAGAGACAGGGAGTTGAAAGGAACAATGCTTCTGGACAGGAATGTGGCAGGAAACAAGTGCAGAGAGACTGGGGAACAAGGTGAAGACAAGGAGCTTGTGCCGAATGTGTAGATCAGTAAGTTCTCTAGTGAGGTGAGAGAATACTAGAGCATGGACTAGGGTTTTGGCAGTTGAAGCAGTAAAGACCAGGGTTTTCTTTGTCTGCAGTATTCTGCAGAGCACAGCAACAGAACCGGTGTAGTCTTGCTTTGGTAAAATATTCACACTTGGAAATTATTCTACAGTGAATACACACTTTATGTAAATGAAGTTACTCATGATTCCAATGGACTCTTCATGTGATGTTACTTGACCACGTAAGCATGTTAGTTACATCCAGGGAGTGCGTGTTTCTGTACTTCGGGATGGTTTCCCCCCATTAGTTGAAACCTAATAATAAACAAGGGCAATGGTAACAGTTCAGTCATCGCAACGTGTTCTAAAGTGAGCAGTATCACAAAAGACATAACAATGACCAACCAAACAGGAGCTGAATGCTGCGATTATACCAATTGCTTGACTGTCTGTGGTCTAACTACTCTTGTGTGCACCCAACAAGGGGAGAAACTCCTATTTTAATGACTTGCTGTTCAAATGGCAGCAAAATAGAGTAGTTCTGTTCAAATGGGGACAGTTCCGATTGCATGCATTATATGCTCATGGACCCAAAGCATGTTGCTGTATGATGTGACCTCTATTTTTGAACATCAGTTTCACTTGTGAGTTAATGCCACTTTTAAAATTGAGTTTTGATCTTCTGGGTAGATTGTATTTAGAATCCAAGATTCTGAAGCGCCCACCACTGTGCCGTGATTGAAACCAGTATGATACAAAGAGCTTTTAGGTACATAAGAAGTATCGGCCCAAGTGCAGAGAGGTTTTCTATTTTCTTTCTTACAATCTGTTCGTGCTTTGAATTCTTTATTCTTCATTAAACAGTAAAAGAGCAAAGAGTTGGCAAGAACAAGACAATATTATAGTATTACCAAGTGCAATAATTGCCTTTAATACTGAATTTAATTTTTTATTTTATTTTATTAAAAAAGGCACTTAATAAAAACTTCAGCAGTTAATGTGAGCACGCGCTACTTCGGCGTATCCACAAAGAACTGTTGCTGTCGTTATTGACTTGTGTATAGAAACTGGAGGAGAAAAGATCAAAGCGAAGAGAGCGAACGTGTCAGCTTTGGCGTAATAAAACAAGTTTCCTATTTTCACATGTGCTAGCTATTTGCCTTTTGCAAATAGGAAAACTACTTCAGACGCTCAACCTCTTGTCTCCTGGTTCCGTAAAAAACAGTTTATATCTTCCACTCTCTTTATAGTCTTTGAGAGAATAACGGTTCACAGTGCCTAGGAAAGCTCGTGCTTTCCCAAATAAACCCTCAGCTCAGTGAAAATGAAGGGCAGAATCTTAAATTGGGAAAGGCCATTCCTTTGGGGGAGGGGGGAGACAACTAATCTTTAAATATTTCTTTGCATGTTCACACCTTTTGAAAGGTGGCATGTTTGGGATCACCTGTGCTGCCATTACTGAGCTCTGCTCCTTGTGCTGAATTTCAGAAGAGATCAAGGACTTGTGGAGACATGCGGGGAGTAAGATTTGAAATGTTTGCTCCACTGAATTGTAAAATAGTAATCTGTAACTGCAACAAACTTGCAGGGGGAAAGTACTAGCAGATAATAGTAGACCTAAGGAAATAGCCTTTCCGAATTACAATTCAGACCTTGGAGCAGGAGTGGGGAAGCTTTTCCTTCTTGGTGGGCACTTTGAAAATGTGTACAAGCTCCAAGGACTGCATAGAAGTTGAGGTGGCGTGCGTAAGGGTTACACTCCTATCTTGGATCTGTCCCCTCTCCTTGTGTGCACGCCCTCATCTCTGCTCCCTTACCCTCAGCTCACTCTTCAATGCTTGGGGGCAGTAGCTGAATCCAGGAACTGGAAAGGGGTCAAATAAAAGCATGATTCAGGTTCCCGCCCTCCCCCGCCTTAAAGTGGATTTGAGCGTTTCCTGTTCTTCCTACCAACCAACCTTTTGCTCGAGATGAAAAATCACATTCGCTTAGATAACTAGTGAAATCCCAGTGCTACGAATTGGTTGTCTGACTTGGTGGAAGCTGCACAAATTGCCCTTCAGAAGTCGGTCTGCTTTTGGCCATGTATTGTAAAAGGAGCTATTTTTTAATTTATAAAATCATTTACTACCCCACTCTCCCTGCTCCAAGCAGCCTTGGGAGCCGTACAACATTAAACATAAGCGGCCTTCGCTGGGATCATTGAATAGTTCCAAATCAAATGTGGTTTTGAAGACATCGCCTTGCTGTTTTGTGTGGTGTGAACACTGGCATATTTCTCAAGCTAAAATTGCTGCTAGGCGAGTATTGGAGACAGTGTAATGAAACTGTCCTCTCTGTAGGAAAGGGCATCTTTTAGGTGAGAAACTGGTTGACATTTATTAGTGATATCTAAAACAGCGCAACAGAGGAGGATAATCCAAATGATTACAGTTGGGGGAAAATCTGCTACTAGATGTGCACTTGCTATTCAGGGCTGGCTTTAATCAGAAAAGTGGTCTCAGAAAATAAGCGGGTTTCAGAATGCCAGGCCGCTGACTGCTCCAGCCTCCTTGAGGACACCTGGTCATCCCCCACCAGTGTGCCACATCCGCTGTTGTCTGAAACAGTGGTACGTTCAGGTCATCGGCAGGGTGGAAGAAAAGTTACATGTCAGGCGGGTTGTTTTTTAAAAGTAGCCGGTAGGAGTTGAGGGCCCAGTGAAACTGAAGTCCAAAACTGTGATGGCTTTGTTCACCTCACAAACCAGTCCTTATTTACTCCCCTATCAAGATGACAAAATTTGGCAGACCGACAGGTGGTCTGGCCACATTTGTTAGCCAGAGATTCCAGATAAGTACGAGCCAAATGGAAGACGCTCCAAGGAATACGCTTGTAACTCATTTGTCCTAGGGAGCTACGGCTTCCCTGATCATCAACATTTATTTACCTCCGTGTAGGTAAATTTATGGTAGGGTTGGTTTCTGGAAACAGCTTGAAGAATTTTTGGACCTTTTTATAGACAAAAAATTCCTGGACTCACAGGTTATTATGATTGGGGACTTTAACTCTAGAATTGGAGGCGAAACCTCAGCAATTGCCTGACTTTTGGCAATTGAGGAGAAAGATGACTTCCTTTTACCTCCCAGGTGTTCCAAAGACCTAACGCACCTGGTTTTCAGTTCCTCCAGTTCCTATATAAAGTAAATTACAAAATGTTGAATGGGAGGACTATTTCAGACCCCCATGGGGATTGGACCTTTATCTCGACAACGGGAGCTAGCGTTGTGGACTCTGTATATATCCCAGCAGTATTAATGGCCAGCTCGCTGGACTGTAAGAGCCTACCATTTAGTTGTAGTGACCACCAACCACTAGAGTTTATCATTGATTATGATCATGATCCAGCACAGTTGAAGCTTATTAACTCGGGTTTAGCCTATTTATCGCCTCAGGGTTTTAAAACCCCTAGATGGAATAACAAAATAGCAGTAATCACTAGTCAGCATTTTTCAGCAGACAATATATTACTTGGGGAAGAATACTTGAAGCTAGATCCAAGTGTGGATAACGTAATTCCTCTTTTTCACAAATGTATGGTCCAACCCAGGGATAATATATTTATTCACCTCCCAGTTAATTTCCATCTAAATTCTGCTCTCTGGTGTGACAGCGAATGCAGAAAATGTAAGTCAGAATTAAATAAAAAGGCTAGACTCGTAAAAGCCTCCCAAACTTTCTCACCTTTAAAAGCATTAATCAGAGCCAAAGCTAGCTTTTGGGCCCGGTTGGAGGAGGCCATGGCAGATAAAGACATCGCAGCTTTCTGGACTTTGGTTAAGTTTGGAACAAAAGATACTTATTCATCTGAACCAAACATTTCCAACCTAGTATGGCAGCAACATTTTGATACTATTTTTAATAGAGATAGAGGAAGTCCAAATGTTCTGAAAAGGGATTGGATGCAACGCCCTGTCTGGCCCCCAATTACTGACTGAGGTGAGGTCCTTGTTAGTGACTCTCCTTAATAGTAAAGCTCCTGGTGAGGACGCACTCCCAGGGGAACTGTTTTGGCAAAAAATTGATTGGCGGGTCCCTGTACTCTGTAACCTCTTTACATTTTTAAACCATTCAGGATCCATCCCCAAAGGTTGGAATTCCAGTATAGTGGTACCCATCTACGACTCTGGAATTCCTCCCGGAGGAAGCTCGTCTGGCCCTGGGTCTGTTGGCGTTCCGCCAAGCCTGCAAGACCTGGCTGTTCGCCCAGGCCTTCGGAGGGGAGGGTGGGATAGGTGGGGGGGTGGGGGGTGGATTTTAAGGATGTTTAAAGAAATGGGGGGGGGGCAATAATCCTCATAGATATATTAGCCAAGGTATATGCTAGGTTACTACTGAAGAGACTGGAAGAGTGGGCCAAAACTAACCGTTTCATTTTCATTTTCATTTCACCTTTAATTTATATCCTGCCTCTCCCATCATGGATGGCCTGAGGCAGCTCACAACACAAAAGTATCACAGTACATAATATACAATATTCAAATTAACAGCAATAACAGCCCACCCACATCTCTACAATGACATGAACCATGGTATCCTATCCCCCTCAAATTAGTCCTAAATAATACCCCTTCTCTTCCTCCCTAACCTCTCTGCTGGCAAGTTGAAACGAGAAAATAACCAGGGCCCTGGAAAAAATTGCTTGGCTCGCTGAAGCAGGTACGGGAAAAAGGACAATTGCACGGATTGGAGACGATTGACAGGGATTAGAAGTGTCCCAAATGGATCACGTATTTTCCTTGGAACCTTAAATATGGTTATCCCGGTATTATTATAGGTCTTGCCCCTAGGGGTCAAGTGTCGCCGCCATACGCCCGAGACGGGTCAGGCAATCGGCAATCGATCTTGTTTTCTTAGATGTGCTAATCTTGTAGTAGTAGTAGTAGTAGTAGTATTATTTTGTATCACATGGACAATTTAGGTCTAGTCTCAGTAACTTTGTAATTCATCCTTAGTTTTTATATAAACTCTTATCTACTTTTATATGTTCACACATTATTGATTTCTGTGTTTATAAATATTTTGTGTTCTATGTGTTGCCATGGCTGTTATGGCTAGTGCAAATAAAGCATACGACTTATTTACTCCCGCTTTACACCCACTGTAGACAGGGACAATTGGCCTTTTTATGTTCTGTCATTCCTGTACAGTAACCTCGTGTGTGCTGGCACATAAATGAAATGGGAGGTGTCAAGGGACTTGCCAAAAATAAAGTCCAAACCTTTGGCTTCCAAATAGCAGTAACGTTGCAAAGTCTTGTGGCTGCCGTGCTCCCTTTGGGTGAAACCAGACATGACACTAACCACCCTCGGTGGTCTGATGCATGTTTCAGGGCTGCGTAGGGCACCAATACAGCCCTGCAACATGCATCAATAGCCACCCAGGGTGGTTAAAGGGCGGTTAGCGTCAGGTCTGTGTTCACCCTTTGTCCCTGTGTGTAGTTGTCGTCTTGTGAGAGCCGCATAAACCTGGAAGGGGGAAGAGTATTGAAATGAGCTACAGAAGCCTTTCGTAGTGCATTAAGTTCTGGAAATGTACCTTGGCAAGCAGTTGCTTTAATCCAGTTGCTAGCTTGCTTGTGCATACTTAAATGTGTGGGATCAAACTTCTTAAAGCCAGGAACATAGTACTGAGCTTGGGCAGCTGGAATATACTTGGAATATTAAACCTTTTGCTGGTGTTTTCAGCAGATCATTTTACTAAAATGTATCCTAGTTGTCCAGCTCCGAAGGAACCGTTGGAGCCAGCTAGTCTGGTAACAAGCCATTGAATCTCAGTCTTCCTATCCCAAGCCACTTTGAACCTTGCGACCAGTACGGCTCTGGACCTTCTGAAATGCGTTTGTTTGGGCGATGGGAGGGAGCCGGTGTGCTGAGGTTTATAATGAAATGCTGATTGGCCTGTAACTACAATTGTGTGGTCCTGTAATAGTGAAATGGGGATTTCGATGTACTGGCAGAGACCTTAATTACGGAGGCTACTGAGCAAAATCTACATTGGTAGGAGTCTAGCATTTATCCCCCCCCCTCCCCCCCCGTCTACAAGGAACATCTGTGTGCGTCCTATGGTACAGGATGGCAAGTGGGGATCAGACATTTAGTAAAAAGTCTATCTTCCCCCCCCCCCGGCTGCTGGAGCAGTTAGCCCCACAGGTTCCTAACAATCTAAATGAGCAAATTACTCTCAGCACGTGCAGACTCCTTCTCTGAGCTGCATGCTGATGTTTGGAAGGGGTGTTGGGCAAGTGATTATTTTCGTATGTTTGAGGAATGCCACTCTGGTATCTAAGAAATGGGTGTTGGAGCTTTGTGCCCGTGTGTATGGAATACATTTGTTCCGTAAGTGTATGCCCTTGCTTTTTTTCCCCCCCAGCAGAGAGAGCTTCAGATTAATATCTGTTGTAACCCCTCAGTCATGGAAAACTGCATTTTAATTGTTGGGTGGTTCTTACAAAATAGCTGGCATGTTTTTCCCCACTGTCTCTGCTACAAACTACATAGATGGAGAGGAGGGTGGAAGGGAAACGACAACCTTTTTCCAAATTGCGTTCTTAAAAAACAAAACAAAAACACACTAAAGAACTCCAAACAGGCCAATTTGTTGTTTGTTTATTCATATTTCCATGCCACCCAACTCACTTTTGTTAATCTTTGGGTGAGCTTAGAAGACAGATGCTGCGAAACAAGCACTAAGAGACGATGGTGAATGTGAGGCTTGAAGTTGCAACAATGCAGCTTGTATTGCACACAGTAGGAAAGCAGGAGAGAATTAACCATAAACTGGGAAGACTTCAGAAATGTCAAGCCCACAAAGGAATTAAATTCCTTTTGTGGTTGGCATATGGTCTCCACTCCAGCCCGGTAAATCTGCTGTGTCCCACTGTTTGAGAGGAGGATAGCTGCAAGCTCTGAGGAAAAGGGTAGGTTGTGGTGGGGAAAGCCCTTTACCAGAAATAGGTGGCTACAGCAACGAACCAGGTGTATAATGGGAAGTCTCCAAAGAAGGGCTTCTCTGTCGTCCATCCTTTGCTGTCTGCTGAGGAAATTAGAGCAGGCAACAAGTAGGAAGTTCAAGAGATTCCCTTCCTGCTGACTCTTGTGGTAAAGGTTGAGACTTGAGTACCATTTGCCTCTGGGGTCGGACACGTCTCCGAAGTGTGGCAAAACTTTTCAAGGTCCCATGCCCGCACCAAACACCATATCACGGTCTCGTTGATTCCTTTGGAGTTTCTCACTGAAGTTGCTGTATCCTGCTAACACTTTCCACCCTCCAGCTGGAAGCTACTTGTGTTGAAAGATAAAAGTTTACTAGCACTTTAACTTTTTTGTTTTCTTTTTCCCCCCCTTCTGTTTTAGGGACAATTGGATTTTTTGCCTGCTTCTGGTTTGTTAGCAAGATTTACAGCGTTGTGAAAGTGGACTGAAGGGTTTCAAGTGTCTTTGGAACATCTCTCTTTCGCCAGGGTGTTTTTTTTCTTCATTTTTTTTTACCATGTACAAAGAAATATACCGGATAATTATTTTAAGATGTAAAAGCTGAGCTGTGGTCCGTACGATACAAAATACAGGTTTTATGGATGGTGGTAACTGCGTTGGAAATGTTTACACCATTCATACTCTTCTTGAAAACATTAATTGATTGCTTTTTAAAAAGAAAATATTGTATCTAGAGTTTGATTTAAAACCGAATGACAGAATGAAAAGCTTTTTTAAAAAGTGCATTATACAGGTTTCCAGTGGAAATCTGATTTTTTTTTTTCATTTTAGTTGATCCATCAAAATTATAGGACTGTTCTGAAAAATCTTATGTAAAATGTGATATTTTTTTTTAACTTAAAACTGATTGTACAGAATATTCTGCACCTTTACAGCTAGCTTATCTTACAATGTACATGCATTTAGCATACAGTTTATTAAAAATGCCAACTCTTTTGTTCAAATAAAACTGCACAATTCCAAGTGATTTGCATGCTTTCTTGCCAACGGCTTGGCCTTTTGGGGTGTTGATTTACTTGGGCTAGCAGAGGAGCTAGTTCCCAAAGGCAAGTGGCCATCTCCGATGTAGCCCTATTCCTTTTGAAGCTTTACTGATGATTGTCAGCACCCGGAAACGGATAGAAATCCACGACACAGGCAACAACCTGGGTAGCGTCGATGGGCACAGAAACCCACATCCTCTATGGTTTGGATTTGCATCTGCACTTCTTCACACCCATGCACATTGAGAACAAGGAATAAGAGTTGAATGAGACTGGAATTGCTTTCTGATAAGGAAATTTGTGGGTAGTTGTTACCCTGGTATGTGTTTGCCAGCATGAGCAATCATCACACTACTATTATTAACAAGCATTTATATAGCATCAGCAATGTACCTTGTACTTTACAAAGTAATGGAATAGAAACAGTCCCTGCACTAGGGCTTACAATCAGGGAGATGATGGGGGGGGAACGGACAGGAAGAACAGAGGGAGAGGCAAGGGGTGTAACATTCACAAAGATGTGAGGTCTCGGGCGCACACGCTTGGCTTGGTTACATCCAGAATGATGGCTGGTTGGTCCATGTGATGAGGATAGGAGTACGCAGACCTCAGGTAACATGATACTGGATGGAGGGTATCAGCAGGAGTTAGGAGAGGGGAGTTGGTGAGGACAGCGAAGAAGAGGGGTCTTGAGGGAATTGAAGGTACGAAGGGAGGGGGCGAAGTGGATGTGGGCAGGGAGGGAGTTCCAGGCGTGGGGGGCAGCTAGGAAGGAAGGGACAAAGGCAGTAGGGGAGCAGGGGAGACGGAGGGCGAGAGAGGGGACAGGAGGAGCGGAGTTCACGGACTGGAGTATGGAGGGAAATAGTGCAGAGAGGTGGGGGGGAGCGAGGTTGTGAAGAGCTTTATAGGTGAAGACTAGGAGCTTGTGCAGGATTCGTTCAGGAAGGGGAAGCCAGTGAAGAGAGGAGAGGAGGGGCTGCACATGGTCGAAGCGATGGGTGAGGTAGATGACCCTGGCAGCAGAGTTTTGGACAATGATAAGGGGAGAGAGATGAGAGCGGAGGAGGCCAGTGAGAAGGAGGTTACAGTAATTGAGGTGAGAGATGACCAGGGCATGAACAAGGGATTTGGTAGAGGTGACAGAAAAGGGTGAATCTTAGCAATGTTATGGAGGGAGAAGGAACTGGATTTGACAACAGTCGATGTAGGGTTTAAAAGAAAGGGGCGAGTCAAAGATGAAGCCTAGGCTACGGACTTGGAGGACAGGAAGGATGGTGACCCCATTGATAAAGATTGACAGAGGAAGGATGGGGCGGGAGACATGAGTTCAGTTTTAGTCATTTTTAGTTGATATTGAGACATCCAGGTAGAGATATTGGGGAGACAGCTGGTGAGGCGAGCTTGAGCAGAGAGAGTTGATGGAGTTAGAGATACTGTGTACACATAACTTGGTGGGTAGCTGCTAGTACACACACAAGGTGGGTGAAGTTCGCTTACCCAGTGTTCGCTGGGCAGCAGGCCTCAAGGAGTGGCATTAATGCCAGGGACAGGGTGGGAGTATCCTGGGAGCATCTGCTCACTGCTCTCCTGGATCTGCTGTGGGTCCTGTGTTTTTCATGGTGCCTGGGCTGCGATGGTGGTAGGAACAGGAGTAGGTCCCAGGGAACAGCGAGGGGGTAGAGTTGAGTGAGCATCTGTAGGGACAGATGACTTGACTGTGTGAGACTTTATACCAGGTTTTGTGCGTTTGGGTTGACCCAGACCAGGGAAACTCTACCAAAATTGGTGCAAAGAGAACTCTCTGCCTCCCCCAGCGCCGTCGACCAGCGAGCCTTCCGGCGCGCGCCATGAGAATATTTCACACTCCTGCAAGATTCATCCTACCTCCCCCCTCCTCTAACCGAACCACCAAGATTCCTGTCCTTATCTCGCTCACCCCCTCTCCTCCCCCGCTTCTCCCTCTACTTCTCCCCCCTCCGCTCCTGCCTCCCACTAAACCTCTACTTCTTTCCCCTCCTGCCCCCACTAAGCCTGTCATCTCTCGCCAACGTCCCCACACCACCCCTCCTCCTCTTTCCCCCTGCCCCATTGCCCGTCTCCTGCTAATCCCATCGCCCCCTTTCCCTAATCTTATCCCCATTGCTTGCCTCCCACCTGATCAACTCCTGTTCCCTCTGGAACTGTTGCTCCTCTGCTAGTAAAGCCCCCTATATCCATGATCTTCTCACTCCCTTCAACCTTCTCGCCCTCACTGAAACCTGGATCTCCCCCACTGATTGTCACCCCTGCCACCCTCTCCTTCGGAGGCCTCTCCTCCCACCAGCCCTGCTCCGAAGGCTGGGGTGGTGGCGGCGTAGGCCTCCGCCTCGCCTCTTCCTGCCAGTTTCAACTCCTCCTTCCTCTCCTTTGAGGCTCACTCCGTCCGCCTCTACTCCCCTCTCCACCTCCGTGTTGCTGTTATCTACTGCCGCCCCCCAGCTCCCTCTCCTCTTTTCCTCCGAGTTCGAGTCCTGGCTCACCTTATTCCTCTCTGATGACATCCCCACACTCATTCTTGGCGACTTCAGTATTCATGTTGATGCACCCTCTCAGCCTTGCATCGCCCGCTTCCTTTCTCTAGCCGCCTCCTTTAATCGCCACCTCTGGACTAGCTCCCCCACCCACACTGATGGTCACTCTCTTGAGCTCGTGTTCTCTAGGAACTGTTCTGTCTCCGATCTCTCCTTCAAGCCCCATCCAATATCTGACCATTTCCTTGCCTCCAACCTCTCCCACTGCTCTTCCTCCTCTTCCCCGTCCCTTCCGTGATCTGCAGGCCATTGTGCCCCAGGAATTTGCCTCCTCCCTCTTCTCCCCTCAGTTCTCTCCTCCCCCCCCCGATTCTGCCATCTCCACCTTCAACTCCTCTCTTGCTTCCATCCTCGACTCCCTTGCCCCCCTCCCGCTTAGCTCGCTCCCGTAACCCTCGCCCTTGGCTCACCCCCACCATTCATCATCTCTGCTCCTGCACCCGGGCTGCTGAACGCCTCTGGCGCAAATCCCACTACCGCGCTGACTTCCTCCACTTCAAATTCTGCCTCTCATCGCTCATTTCTGCTATCTCCCTCGCTAGACAGCAGTACTATGCCTCCCGCATTGGGTCCTGCTCCCGGGACCCTCGCCACCTCTTTTCCACCTTTTTGACTCCCTTCTCACCCCCCCCCCCC
>QEPC01011901.1:23876360-23897275 GCA_003113815.1 Sphenodon punctatus | reverse complement strand
CCCCCCCCCAACACACACGCAGCAGAGGGTGAGGGGGAATTTAGTGCCCCGTGATTCAATTGAGGTTTTGAAATTGTGAGATGTAACGGTTAGTCTGGTGATCTGCCTGCTTTTAAACCTGGCAGAGGAGACGAACATAACCTGCCTAACTGAAATTGCTGGATTAAGTAATGTAATGTCCATCCAATGTTAACCCTGGGAACTCTTTGCTGCTGGCTGGGTTAAGCTGTCGCTCTGCCCACTGTATTCCTGGCTCTGCCCCTAGGCCAGGCTCTGCCCCTAGGCCTGCCGGTCCAGCCTTACTACCCCAGTGACCCTCCAACATCAAAACCCACCAGCCACCCCTGATGATTGCAGAGGCGTCTTGCCAAAGGGGGGAGAGCTATGAAATAAAGGAAACGCTGCCTCCTGTTAATCCCTGATATAGACATGTAAACCCTTTAAGTCCTTTGGGTGAAATCTTTTGCAGCAAGTGACATGGACAGTTGAGTTTTGAAATCTTTGGCACAAAGCAGAACTATTAGGCAATTTTCAACTGACCTCTTGGGGTCTGAGGCAAACTTCTGTAGGAGTTGATGCAGCAAGACTCAGTTCATCTCTGATCTTGGGATGGAAATTTCTGATGAGTTTGGAAGACCTGGCATTCTTTCACCTCAACTGGGCTCGCAGTGCATTAACGCACCTCACAGTGCATTAAGGATTATAGTTCTGCCATTACTTGCATGTCTCTAAATTGCCTGAAACTTCACAGGCATATGTACGCATGGGTGTAATGCCCTTTGACGTTAATGCGACTACTCACACGAGTAAAATAAGGCATGCATGTAAGCATCTGCGAGACTGGTTCTATCAAACTTAAAACTGCTCAAAAATGTCAGCGCTGGTTGAAATTTCAGAATGAAGTTTTGATTTGGTTGATTTCCATGCTTCTCAAGTTTTGCAAATGTTCATAAACATTTTCAAAATGTGAAAAATACCTCTCCTTATTTTTGACATTTTTCTTTATTTCTCACAACTGGTTTTACTTTTCCTCACTTAATTTTTCTACAGTGCCTTTTCAGTGTCCCTCCCCCAAATCCCTTTTTTGGGAGTTTGCGCTAACATTTCACTGACCATGGGTTGCCATTGTTTTTAATTCTGCTATTTTGAAACAAAATAAGATGAAATACTGAAATTTGAGTTTTGAAATTCTGGAATTTTTGATTAGTTTCAGAATGAAGTAAAACAAAGTGACAACTTCTAGCCAAACAAATGCTTAGGAGGAGGAAGATGAAAAGTAACGTGGGGGGGGGGAGAGTGCAAAAATAAAGTGGGGGTGGGGGGGGAAATAGCAAAAGCAGTAGCAAAAAGTCTTTTTAAAGTGTGAAAAATACTTGTTTGTATATCCCAAAAAATTCTTTCAAAATTGCATATGATTTGAATTTTAATTTTTTTTTCATACAAATTCAATTTTCAAAAGTAATATTTTTGAACACTCTTGCAAACTTTCACCATTTTTAACACTCTAATGAAAAGGAATATTCACTTGATATCAATACGGCATTGGCATCAAGGCAAGAGTTTTACAAGAAGTGCCGATTTACTGTTATCACAAAATTCTCCTTTTTTTGCTATTAAGGAATAGAAACTCTTGGATGAAAGCTGTGAAAATGTCAGTTGATGGCTCTTAGGCTGGAGTCCCCGTTATGCACAGGGCGGGGGTTTGGGAGTACGCCTGGCAAAGTCAACTGCTCGGTGCGGCAAGCCCCTTGTTTACAAACTGCATTAACCAACAGAAGCCCGTTTGAAAAGCTTACCGGGGAAGTGGTCCACTCCATACCCCAACCTGGAACAGGTCGAGGAGAAAGCTGTTTTGCTTTATTTTCACAGTGGGATGCATTTTTCCAATAGTGCATAATTGGCTCAAAATGCCATCAAGCCTGCATGGAGTCGTTTTTAAAAAGGGCATTGAGGGGAAACATCATGCCTTAGAGTAACGAACAATAAAGCTCCCCTGCATGCATCACCTGGAATGCAAAAGTTCAGAGAACCATCAGGTGAAATCCTGACTCCACTGAAATCCGCGGCAAGACTCTCAACTGGAAGAGCCAGGCGGCGCAGTGGTGGATCTGGAATACATATATTTCTCTCTCGCCTCCGAAGCGGATTCTGTGCTCTAGCAAAGCTCCCCTGGAATTCGAGGGTGGAGAAAGCGGTTCTTCTAGAGGGAAACTCAGCCCATACCAGGCCGAGGTACCATTTAGATGAAAAGTGAGGAGCCCATTTGCTAAATCTTGCCCCCAACCGTTTTTGTTTTGTTTTTATTTTTATTTGTTTAACTTGACCCCTTTCCAGTTCCTGGATCTGACCCCTGAATCCAGTCTCTCCACTCGAACCCTGAATGACTGAGCTCAGGGCAAGGGAGCAGAGACAAGGACATGCACACAAAGAGAGGAGATCCATGATGAGCTGGACTAGAAGCAAAACTATTTCCAAAGCAAATACATTATCCATCAATGTCGGCTGCCTTGAACCTAATCCAGCAGCACAGATATTGATCCTGCTCAGTTCAGATATATGCTTCAGCCATTTCTGTTTCTGACTCTCTGGTTGATTCTGCTTGGTTATCAGGTTTATTGCCCGTCTGCAGAAGCGCTAAAACCCAAGTAGCTGAAAAACAGAACTTAAAAAAGCAAATAATTCACGAACTGGACTCTCCTCTTCCCTCCCACCCTCAATTCTGAGTCGTTCCACCCCCACCCCCCCGCTCTTCCTGAGTTGCCCTGTCTCCCTAAGGACCTGGCCACGGAGCTTGTGCTAATTTGCAAAGGGAAAAGGTTCCCCAATCTTGCGTTAGGCCTACAAACAGGATGGTAAGCATAGCCGTTCCTCTTGCTGGGAGCACCCAGGTCAAAACCCATGAGACATGGCAATCTCCGATCCGCCAGGCCAGGTTGCGGCCTACATGTCCCCGGCAGAGCCGATGCCAGTCTCTTCCAACTCAACTATTAGTTCTGGCTGCTAAATTTACACTTCGTCGATAGATGCCTTTAACTCGAATGGTCTCTGCTCTCCATCAAACGGGACGTGAAGTTCTTTGCCCAAGACCCTTCTGTGGATCTCTCTATGTAGCAGAAGGAGCTCCCTCCCTTTCCCTTTTTGCCAGTGGGTTTTGTGTTTTATTTCCCAGTCTCTAGGCCATCCAGGCCGAGGTAACGGAGCAGAGCCCTCGGCACCGTGGAGGACTGCTGGCTGTTCTTTCCGGCACAGGCACCCCGGCAGCAGAGACACCATCTCCTTGCCGATTCTCTCGTGCACGTAGCCGTAGATGTATGGGAGGAGAAGCACGGTAGCGTAGGTGGTAGGGATGCGACTGCCGAACCAGCCATGGCTGCTGAGCTCTGCAGGCTCTAGGGCCCTGTACTTAACAGGTGTGAGGGAGATCATTCTAGTGGCGTGGCAGTGCTGAAGGTGGAGGCGTGGCGCCGGCTGGCGTGGGGTGCACAACGATGTTCTGCTGGTCCGCCGCCCGCAGCGCCCTGCTGTAGCAGACCAGCACGATCCCTCCTGGGCAGGCAGAGGAAGCAGCACTCAGAGCTGCGTAGGAAGGCCTGGAGGCCCAGTCCATGATGCACAAGGCACTGTGCTCTGCAAAGGTTAGCTGCCCCCAGCAATACAGGGGAGGCGTTTCTTGGATAGCACCCAACAGGAGGATCCAGGGCCCAGCCTCTGCTGGGTGTATCCTAGCCAGGCAGGAGAGAGGCTGGATAATGGCCAGGTACCAATTTACCACCACCAAGGCCACGGTGTTGGCCCCGGTGAAGGCAAAAAGGCGTAGCAAGGCCACGGACTAGTGCGCGCTGATTGGAGCAGTGACCAGAGCTCATGCAGGGAAGTGATCAAGAGGCCGTGCGGCGGCTCGGCCATCAGCAGGTCAATGATGAAGTAGCTGGCGACCTGCATCAGCTGGGGCTTGTGCCCGAAAAGCACCAGCGGCATCACGTTGCCCAGACGGAAGAAGCCAAGGAGGGTGCAGAGCTGGGCCTGCCTTGCGAGGCAGCGTGGGGTGCTTGAGCCAGGGACAGGCCCGGTGTCATTGCTGGCCTCTGCACCCGGTTCCCTCTTCCTCTTGGCGGGCTGCGCAGGGTTCCAGGGGCTGCCTGCATCCTCGGGCTGGGAGTGGCTCCTGATGGAAATCTATCTTCTCAGCCAGCAGGTGCCTTGCCGTGTGGGCAGAGCCACGTACAAAGCTTTTAGGAGGGAGAGAGGATCTTCCATTGGGGACGTCAGGTCATGCCCTCCCTTGCCGGACCTGGTCTCTCCTAACGCCTGTTGCTGTCCCTGGCTTTCTTGCAGTGTGCACGGAGGGCACAAGGTGGTCGCTTTGACTTGGAACGGACGCTGCAGTCATGGCACGGAGACCTGCAAGGAAGAGAGGAGAAAGCGAAGCAGGAGCAAGAGACCCAGGAGCAGGGCTCTTTCTAGGCTGTCAACTGAACTCAAACCGTGGCCCCCAGGAATTAACTGGAAAAAAAATAACATCGGAGTAAGAGATGGGCCTGCAATCCAGACAGCCGCTGGAGGGGAGGTCCTATTTAATGGGACATCAGAAATGAAGTATGGTAACCGTTTCCTCTGTTAATGGGCAAGTCAGGGCATGTCCTCTAAACATTCTGGTTAGGAGAAAAGGGACCCCCCAAGACGATTTTGCCCAAGGTCCAAATTTCCCTGGATCTAGCGCTGCATATTGGTTTATGGAGCCTCGAACGTGGACCCATGCTGTACTTAATATGTAAAATAAAATAAAAATGCGTTGTTTAAGCCCAAGCTTGCCCCCTGAAGCCACGCCCTCTGCCTTAGAAGCCACGCCTCCCGGGCCGGAGCTTGTCGGAGCAGGGAAAGTGAACCCTGTGTTCACCAGCTAGCAACCCAGTCACTGGACTAAACTGCCTCTCCCCAGTTGCACCGTAACTGCAGGAATTCACTGTAACCATAACTCAGGAATTATTGTGATTTCATTGAAACGACGGCCAGTACAAGGGTGTGGCGGGGGTGAGGGAAGTCACTGAAAGCCAAACCATCCATCGGGGCTTCTGGCTTTTCCAACCCTGAAATAGCCAATCTTGGTCTTTTCCTGGTCTCTTACATTTCAAGGTGCATACTCCTACTGGAGGCTCAATAGGAGGAACTACTACTAGGAGGGGCCCCTAATTAAGGGGCTCAGCCACCCCTTAAATTGAATTGCTGGGCCTGAGTCCTGTCAAGCTCCCATGCCTCCCCCCAAATCTCCTGGCCTCTGGAGAGCCTGCGGTGACTTAGGCGGGAGCCTGTGATTAAATGGGTAAAACCACGTCTCACGGTGGCGCACCGCCGTCACGACCCGGCGTAGGTCTGGCACCTGCCGCTAACACGTTTGGGGCTGGCTCAGGCTGCCGTCCCCACGGGAGTGCGGTTGGGAGAGCTGCCTGGCACCGTCCAGACAGCAGCTCCATCCGATGCGCTGGTAGCTCTCCCCGTCCCCATGCTGCTCCCAGCGCCCCACGCCCGCCATGATTGTCGCCACGGCCGACCTAATCCGGGGTGGGCCGGAACAAAAGTTCTAAGCCGCTGTGGCCTGCTTTGCCCCCGTTGGGCGGGCTGTTCCTTTGGCTGTATGTGGAGGGGAGAGCCTGGGCTACGCTGAGTCAACCTCGGGTGGACCGACAACACGTGACAGTGGCCCGTGGGTCACAGCGAGTCGAAGTGGACCAAATACGGGCCTCTAATGCAGAGCGTCATGGCTGCTAAAGGGGATGATGGGTTTAATTGAGCATCCGATGACAATAGCTGTTTCCATTTGTCTAAGCCGTGGGTTGGTGCGCGTTTGTCAACTCCTAGGTGAGGGGGGAGGCCCACGCTGCTGTATCGCACAGGGCCTCAACTTGGCTGCCCTGGAAAGCAAAGAAACCAAGGCTGAAGGCCAAGCCTCTCTGTTCGATGGCAGCGGCCATGGCTCAGCGAGGGGCGGAAACGTGTCGTGCCTAGAGCCAAGCCGAGCCCCTGCCTGCTGCTGCTGTGGCAACGCTCCCCTTTGCTCCATTGTCCTGTTAGCCCAGACCCAGTTACCTGTCCCCGCCTTTCCTTCCTGCCTCCTAGCAGAAGAGGGACAGTGATTAACAGCTGGCGAGCTCTGTCGCTGCCGCTGTGCTCCCTGCTCTGCAAGAGATCGCAAGCCCCGGCCTGGCTGCAGTGTCTCCAGAACACTAGGCTCCAGAGCACTTATCCCAGAAACTAAGCTCAGCACATGATGCACCTGCGACTTGTCTCACCCTTTCTCCGTATGCTCCCCTCTGTCTCCCCCCTTGTCCTTCCTCAATTGTAAGTCCCTCAGGGCAGGGATCTCTCTCTGATTCATGATTTAGAGCGCCAGGGCGGTGTAGTGGCTAAGGTGCTGCACATTGATTTGGGAGACCCGGGTTCAAATCCTGCCCTAGCCATGAACTCACTGGGTGGCCTTGTGCAAGTCACAATCTCAGTTTCCCGTCAGTAAAGGGGGAATGTATGTGCGTGTTTGTCTTTTGTTCACCTCCTTGTCCACCTTAGTTTGTAAGCCCAGTGGGCAGGGACCTCTCTGATAAACGTAGAACACTGCGTCTGCCTGGTAGCCCTATAGAAACGATAAGCTGTAGTAGTAATATCATTGTTCAGTGCCAAGTACATTGTCGATGCTATATAAATGCTTAATCATTAATTAATTGCAGCACCTTTGGGGGCAGGGATCCTGGTTTTGGTGCCTTAACATGGGAGCCAAGGGGGAACGTTACTAGAGGGGGTGGCCAGAACCCTTTGGTCAAGTCATGTGCCTAACCCTTCCCAGCATGCTCCTCTTCCTCCCCTTGTTTGTGAATGAGGGGGCAGGAGCGCTGCAGGGGATGGGACCGGCATAAGCAGGACGATTGTGGTACGAGACCCACATGGACCTTTTCAGTGCCCCCGGCCTGGGCCAGGTGTCCATCTTGTGCAAGCCTTGCCTGTATCATTATTAATAGTTTCTATAACACTTTCAGTGTTCAAAGTGCTTTAAAATCCTTGTCAAGGTGAGCCTCACAGCAACCCTGCAAGGTTAGGTCATTATTATTCCCATTTTACAGACGGAAAGATACTGGCTTGCCCAACGAACATGGTAAATTCATGCCTAAAATGGGATTTCAACCCTGGCTCCCCAGATCCAAATCCAACACCTTATCCGCTAGTCTACACTGACTGCCTGGGAAGAAATAAACGATAAGGGTAGAGGCTTGCTTATTAAAATCCCCAACGTATAACCCTCCTCCACCTGTATTTCTCTGGAGATGTTCCGTGAGTCCTCATTCTGTTCAGATAAACAGCTTCCTGCTAATGTAGCAGGGGCCCAGCCTTCCTCCTCCAATTTAATTGTTTTCTTTATGAACCTCTTAATTGCTTGCTTTATACACACACAGACACACACATTTTGTTTTCTTTCTGAACCTCTTAATTGCTTGCTTTATACACACACACACACAGATTTTGAGTCCCACAGACAAATTCCTCAAGCTGCAGATGGGGACCTGAAGCTCAGAGTGATTAAGTGACTTTCCAAAGGTCAAACAGGAAGCAAGTGGCAGAGCAGAATAGAAAACAGGCCTCCCCGAATCCAAACCCGGTGCCTTTGCCACAGAAGTACGCTTTCTGGGGATCACATATTGTAGTGTTTTAGTGTCCAGTTAAATAGTGAAGACAGTAGACTCTGAAGGCTAGGGCAGTGGCGGGAAAGGGAGAGAGAGAAGCTGAATGTAAATCGTAGACCAAGAGCCCAATTTAAACCCAAGCCCCTAACAGCTAGTACATGACGACCTGCTTCAACACTTACTCCCGCCATGACAGCTGGGCTGCTGGCCTTAGACCTTAAGGCAGCACTGCTTGTGGGGCGGAGTCACTGAGGCATGTAGGCGGAACCGTAGTGGTTGCCATGATGGCCCGGGAACCTCTCAGCTGCTCCTGAGAGGCACAGAGTTTCTGAACGCCGGAGGCTAGCGGGGTGTAGGCTCAGGCTGGCTCTGCATGACAGGAGACCCTAAATCGCCCAGCTTTTTTAGACACAAGAATGCAGGCCGTGTAATATCATTAGAACAGATGGTGTGAGGGGTTTGAAATGATTTTCCATAACTCGTTTCCAGTTCCTTCCTTACCTGGGGAGGGTGAGGCCTGTAGAGTCAGACGGGCCTGAGCAGGATCTAAAATCCGAGGCGGTTTTGGGATTGTGGGAGCTCAGTATCTAGGGTCGGGGCTGGCTGCCAACTCCCCCCAGGAAGAAACCCGGAGGAGGTAGGATTGGGTCAGAGGGAGCAGGGCAAAGGGGGATGGGCGGGCCTCTTTTTGCCCTTTATGGAGCTTCGTGACGTCACAATTCTCCTGACCCCATTCCTAACCCCTGTTCCGATGCGCTGCATTGCAACGGGGGTGAGGAAGTGCCTGTTGCTCACGCCTTTTCTAATACGACCGCTGCCCCCCCTTCCTGCCCTTATTCTCTCTGGGTCAAAATCTGGAATCTCTGGGTGAAATCTGGAATAAGGACCTACCTCACAAGGGTACTGTGAGGGGGAACTAGATAAGGATTGTAAAGCACTTTAAACATGGAAGGTGCCAGATAAATGATTGATAGTGCAAGTCCCAAGCCTAGAGTGCTCATTTATTATGCTCCTCCTCATCCCCAACCAATCCTTTGAGAATCCTCCTTCTCCCTGTAGCCAAGTTAAGCACGTGCGCCTATAACTTTGAAACTTCCTGAATGTATCCCCCTCTCTCCCTTTGTTCCCCCTCTTGTCTCCGCTCCCTGGTTGAGGATATGTCTGACCTGGCCTTTCACCCCCAGGCTCCTGGCAACACTAATAGCTATATTAGTTTTTGCTGCTGATGTTATGCTGGTATCTAGGACCCCGCTTGGGTTGCAAAGGGCCCTCTCTAGGGTCTCAGATCTCTGCGAGACCAATCAGTTAAAAGGAAGCCACTCCAAAACTAAAGTAGCTGCTCGAGCCGTTCCTCCTGAAAGGTTCCCTCCGCACGTAGGAAACGACCGGCTCGAAGTAGTCAAATCGTTTAGGTACCTGAGGATGCAACGATCATCTCCCGCATCATGGAGGGACCATTTTCAATCCCCGAAGACCAAAGCCCAGCCATTGGTTCACGACACACAAAGATTCGGTAGTCTCTACGTGGGGGAAATCGGCGAGGGCAGTCATCCAGGTCTTTCAAGCCAAGGTGATTTCCCAAATGCTGTACGGGGCTGAGGTTGGGGGACCCTTTGCTAATGATGACATCCACATCCCCCAAAATAAATGTCTGAGGGTTTTATTGGGGCTACCCCCCTTCTATGCCTGTGGCTTTTCTAAGGCTAGAGACTGGCCTCGATAATATATTTTCATTGGTTTCACAACGCCTGATAAGGTACTGGTTTAAAATTCTAACCTCCCCTCCTTCCAGGTATCCTAAACTGTGTTACCTTGAAGATATTGACCTCCCCAGAGGAACCCAATCCCCGTGGTTAAAGTTTATTTCCACCTTCAATCTCCTTAGGCTGGGCTAGTAGCCTACAGATAACGGTCCATTTTCTTTCTGGTTGAAAGGTCACCAGGAGGCTCCTTGATATGAGAGATCAAGGAGAAGGCAAAATGATTTTGCCGCCACTCCACTCAGAAAATCTCTCTCGATGGACCTCTCTCCCATGCTGGTCGGCGCTGTGAGCGCATGCTATCGGCCATCTTAGAGGGTAGACGATCCAAGACCCCAAGGGAACGGAGCGTATGCCCTCGTGGAGCTGGGCTCCTGGAGGATACTATCCATTATCTCCCCTCTTTCATTCGGTTAGAGAGAGATTTCTTCCTCTTGATAAATTAAAACCTAAATGTTTTTCAAACCATGAGAAACTGATTTGGTTATTTCTCCAAAAAGACGATGCTATTGTCAAAAAAACAAAAAAGTGCTCTTTTTGCTTTAAAAGTTGAAGTCATATGAAGGGGTTTAAAACCCCTACATTTCCCCCTTCCTGATAACAGGTGGTTGGGGTTTTTGGTATTCCTTTTTTCTAAATTGCCAAATGAATGTCTAAGACTTTAATATTTTACTTTTGTTAAATTACTTTTTATTGAGAAATTTTATTATGTTTAGCATTGCTGGAAAAAGCCTGTCTTGTGTACTGTTTGTTGGAGACATAGCAATAAGCTTGCTCTCAATAAATACATTGATTAATGTCTCCACTCCCTTGCCCATCCTAGATTGTAACCCCTTTGGGGGCAGGGACCTTTCTGTAATGAGAACTGTTCAGCACTAGGTATTTGCACCCCTGCAACATAAAGTTCCCAGCTGGTGAAACTGATGAGGAAAGTTCCTGGCTGCAGGGCAAGGGTCCCAGCTGGTGAAACTGACAAGGAAAGTTCCTGGCTGCAGGGCAAGGGTACCAGCTGGTGAAACTGACAAGGAAATGTTTCTGGCTGCAGGGCAAGGGTCCCAGCTGGTGAAACTGACAAGGAAATGTTTCTGGCTGCAGGGCAAGGGTCCCAGCTGGTGAAACTGACAAGGAAAGTTCCTGGCTGCAGGGCAAGGGTACCAGCTGGTGAAACTGACAAGGAAATGTTTCTGGCTGTAGGACACAGTTCCCAGCTGGTAAAATCAATGAGAAAGCTTTGGGTACAAGGCAAAGGTCTCAGCTGGTGAAACTAACATGGCAAAGCTGCAGGGCAAGAGTCCCAGCTGGTGAAACTGATGTGCCGAAGCTCTGGGCTGCACGGTAAAATTCTCATGTGGTGAAACTGGCAACACGAAGCTCCCTGCTGGTGAAATGCAAGGGCATCCCCTATATATGCTGCCACCTGATGGGCTTCCCCAGTTGGACAGATTCCGTAGGGTGGCAGTATGAACATGGAACAATATAAACGTCTGTTTATGCTGCTCCACTGTGGACTGAGGTTGCAGTGGGTATCGGAGGGCTGACCTCCAGTAGCTTCTGATGGAACAATGTGTAGACCTAGGCTAAATCCCATGAAGTCAATGGAAACATTCTCATTGGCTTTACATCCAACCCTTTATGAATGATTAGTCCCGACTTGTTCCACGCCTGAGGATGGGCCCAGGCTAGCCCCAAAGTTTCCACAATATCACCCGCAGAAGTTGGTCCAATCAAAGAGATCAGCTAAGCTGCTTTGCCTCCATCTCTTACATTGGGCATCAACACACAGCGACCCCAGTGGTCCTAGTCTTTTCAGCAGCAGCCAGACTTTTAGTACACTTGATCCAGACCTCAGCCTCATATTGATAGATCAAGAGCTATCCTGCTAGCGCTGGCACCAGGCCTGGACCTCTCCCATTGGATCCATGCTCTACGACCTCTCAGCAACTGGTCTCCGGAGAGGGTAGGAGCACGTCACTGGAGAGAGACCCTTCCCACCACACTGGAGGAGAACTCCTAACCCATCTCCTCTCTGGAGACACTCCGAGAGGTGACGGTATGACTGCCCCCTCCACACCCTGTGATCTACTCGAGACTAGCTTGTGATCCACCAGTAGATCACAATGGGACTGGCCGTGGCTCAGAGTGCATGATTTGCTGTATAAGGTCCCAAGTTCAATCCCTGGCATCTCCGATTCAGAATCTCTGGTAGCGTGTCTGGGTGAGGCCTCTGCTGGGGATCCTGGAGGGTCTGGGGTAGCACGCCTGGGCGAGGCCTCTGCCATGGATCCTGGAGGGTCTCGGATAGCACGCCTGGGTGAGGCCTCTGCTGGGGATCCTGGAGGGTCTCGGGTAACACGCCTGGGTGAGGCCTCTGCCGGGGATCCTGGAGGGTCTCTGGTAGCACGTCTGGGTGAGGCCTCTGCCGGGAATCCTGGAGGGTCTCAGGTAGCACGCCTGGGTGAGGCCTCTGCCGGGAATCCTGGAGGGTCTCAGGTAGCATGCCTGGGTGAGGCCTCTGCCGGGGATCTGGAGAGCTGGATTTGAAACCCTGCTGCTGTGTTAGTTTGTGACAATACTGGGCTAAGAGATGGCCCATTGGTCTGACTCAGACTGCTTTTAGGCAGCTCCTTATATCCTAATCTTTTTCTTGACCACTCCTGCTCTAGTCTGTTCAACCTTTACAAAAAAACCCTTTTGGACATTCAGCTGTGGGCCCTGGTCTTTTTAGTTCCCAGTAACCACAGTTACTTGAGTTTACCCTGTGCTGCTTTATCTTTCTAATCTTAGATGCCTCTTGGTTACCATCTACATGCCAGCTAATTAGCTTGGCTTGTACAGAGTGGAAATCCCCAAAACCTGTTAGTGCCAGGATTTTATAGATAGCATTAGCCTCAACAGCATTTACCCGAGATAATTTATGGTCGGTTTGCAACTGGAGGAAAAACTCCTAGATGGCTGACACAGTAAAACACTAAGATTTATGGCGGCACCAAGGAGATGAGGGGTATTTAATTCACGGTCGGCAAACAATGCGCGACCGCCTTCCGTGCGCCTGATTGCAGCCATTGGCTCGTCTAAATCCTACTTTGTGGGATTTTGAAAAATCGTGTGAGCGGGTCGCACAACGGCGACTCAGGATGTGCGAACAGACCACGGTTCAGATGTTCGGACATTCGGTTCAAAACCCGAGTTCGGGTTTGGTGGTTCGGTTCGGCGGAGTTCGGTTCGGCCGGACATGGCCGAACATTCAAAAATAGTGCTATTGATACCAAATTCAATTTTTTTTTCCGGTATCATTTGGCCCTGAAACCACCCCTGGTCTCCACCCCTGGTGCTAGGAAGTCTGCTCCTCGGCTGCCTCCCCCTTCCAGTCATGTTTTTCCCGCCCAAAGTCACGTTTTTTCCTGCCCCTGAGCTCATCTGAACTCATCCGATCTTTTCTGAACTGTTCGACCGTTTGAACGTTCGGTTCGGACGTTTGGTTTGGTCGTCCGAACAGGCCGAGTTTAGCCTGAACTCCGAACATCCGACCCTCATTCGCACATCCCTAACGGCGACCTGCTCGTCTAAACGCACCCCTAGGCCCCCGCAGTTGCTAAAAAGCCAGATTAATCAGATGTGACCATGTCACCCATATTTTTGTGGTTTTCCCTCCCAGCCTACGCTGTTTGCTGACAGGCAGTGGAAGACTTTGGAGCTGTAATCCCTTGAACTTTACTGTTTAGAGATAATATTTTTTACCTCTAAGGGAACCTTCCTCCCCTCTTTAGCTATCAAGTAATGGAGAAAGAAACCCGCAGAGTCAAAACTCTCATTGAATTGTAACTTCTTCCACAGAAAAATCTACAGTAAAATTATAGAAAATTACAGAAACGTAGCCTAGCTGGTAGTTTACGGATAATGCTCTTCAGAAATGTCACCAGCATACAAAACGCTCTCGTGGAAGTATACCATGGTAGAAGACCCCACTTTGTTGACAATTTCCCCATGTTAGTTCCAAAGGTTAGATGATATTTTTTTATTGCACCAACTTCGGCTGGTGAGAATATGCAAACCTTTGGGCCACAAAGAGCCCTTCCTCAGGCATGGAAAAGTCAGAATGATAGGTGAGCAAATGCAAGGCAGGTGGATGTATGAAAGCAATGACTTGGGATAGAGCTGTTAGAGGGAAAAGTCATTAGCATTTCATTACAATGTGGGGAAAACAATAATCAAATTGATAAATGACTGATTGATTTATAAATGGAATAAATGAAAAGTTGGGTCTGGGAACTAAAATTAATAACTCTATTGCATGCCAAAAACAATGGACTAAATAAAGATTTGACAACCGGTGTAGCCTACTGGGTCAGCTGTTGGCCTTGGCACTAGGAGACCCAGGTTCAAATCCCACCTTAACCATGAACTCACTGGATGGCCTTGGGCAAGTCACTGTCTCTCAGCATCAGTTCCCCATCTGTAAAATGGGAACAGTGATAGCCCTTTTCACAGGCTTGTTGTGAGGGTGAACTAGATAAGAATTGTAAAGTGCTTTGTATACAGTGTGTGCCTATGAGTAAGTTATAATTTGGGCTTCATAAGCAGACCCATTGAGAGAAATCTGGAGCTTGTTCAATAGTGGAAGCTGGCGGTCCTCTTCCCATGCTGTAAGTTTTGAAATGATGAATCTCTAGAGACTGCACTGGCATCTTACATACACACATGCTACTTGCAATTATTATTTTTCTCATATTTTAATGTGTATTAAGAAAGAAAATTCTTATCTAAGCTTGGGGGCCCAGTACAATCGTATCACTCTCCTCCTTCCCCCCCCCCCCCAATACAGTCAGACTGCAGAAGTGGGTATTCCTGGCAAAATTATGGTACCCCACTCAGTAACGTTGGGTACTGACTGGTACCTGATTAATGCTCAACTGAGTGCTCTGTTTATTGAAATATAGTGTCTGTTACTGAATGTCCAGTGTTCCATTACTGTACTGAGATAGGAAAATGGTCAGGAACATTCAGAAACACACGAAAAAAGTGAAACAGTACAACCATTTTTACACGGAAGGAGGTGGGTGGGGGCGGTGGATGTTTTTCTGCGGTGGGTGGAGGTGGGTGGGTGTCCGTTTACATGGACACCCATGCACCTCCCCGCACAGAGCCGCCTCCTGTTTTCCAGAGGGCTCTGTGGGTAGAGAGGCGTGTGCGATGGGCAGAGGTGGGTGTTGCATGGGAGCGCACATGCACCCCCACCCATCCCACTTGGTGTTCACACGGGCAAACACCGAGAGGATACCCATCCCCCTACCCACCGCTAGCTCTATACATGGACTGTCTAAAAATGGCCTAAGTCGGAAGAGGTTGGTAAAATGGAAAATCCCAGTTGGTAAAATGAAAAACCGGCAATGGTAATAGGTGGTATTTTGGGGTAATTGGATGCTTGGCCAAGTAATTGGGTAGTGACCAACTGGGCACCCAACAGGCTAGGAGGAATCTTGGGTGCTACCCGCAGGGTAGCAAATTAACTACCCTTTTAACAAACAGTCTTCTGCTGTTTATGCCTCTACCAAATGGACTCCCTTCTTTGTGTTTAAATGCTTTAAGTGGCAGAGGACAAATTGTTAGGGAAAATGTCCTTTTTTCCAAATGAGACATCGCTAGAAAAACATAGAGCTATGGGGGAGACTAGAGCAACAACAGGTACTTCATTTAATTCCTGAAGGTAACACTCCCCTCCCTGAAGGTAACAGGGGAGGGAACCCCTCTCACAGTGGCGAGCCAGTAATTTCGGAGTCTGGGTTGCTACCCGGGACATGTCTGAGAATGGTGTAATCAAGTGGCAACAGCGTCCCAGGTTGACATTGAAAAACACAGTCAAGAATTAAACAGGGGTCAGCAAAGTGGTGGCTGTTTTAGCTTTGATTTCGGGATACCTCGGCAAAATGGTGGTACCACCAGGATTCTCCAATATGACCAGAGAGGATCTGGCTAAAGAGTGCCAAGCCTAGAACTTGGAATCGGCTGAGGGGCGAGCAAAGATAAAACCAGAGACCAACTCATCATTGCCCTCCTCCTTCATGAGACAGCCTACCAACCCTAGACGGCGCCTCCGGGAGGCGTGCCCCAAGTCTCACTTGCAGTATTGGAAAGGCAGTTAAAGTTTGCCAGGATTCAGCTGGAGAGGGAGAAGGCAGCTGCTGACTGCGAGAGAGCAGTGGTGGACCGGGAGATGGCGGCAGCGGAGAAAGAGACGGCCCTTGGAGCGTAAAGAGAGGCCGAGGCATCCCAGGAGCAGCTCAAACAAGAGCAACGTCTCCAAATGGGGGCTACCATGGGTACCACATCTGGACCCGCTATGCACATCCCGGCACCCAGACCCCAGCTCATCTGATGGCGCGCCCAGCTGACGCCCTGTTCTGAGGAATCCCGCTGTATCAAGGAGTTTGTGTCCACTTTCTAAAAGATTTGCAGGAGGAATGACCAGTTTTCAGCTGGGTGCCCAAAAAACACCGACAGCTGGTGTACCGAAATACCAACTTCATTCTGATCTCATCCCGATTTTTGGAAATGTTGGGGTATTCTTTTGGTATTTGGGGGTAATTTTGGATACTTGAAAAATTGGCAACCACAATTTTGGTTTTATTGAGAACTCAAATGATATTTGGGGACCGATTCTGATCTGCAAAAAGGTGTCTGAGGATGCGAATATTCCTCACGAGTACCAGTCAGATACTTGTTTCAACTTTAGCTACCGTGCTTTATTGCTCCTACCTGAGAACCCCCTCTCCGAGGTGCACTGAGAAGACTGGAGCTGCTGCATCTTTCCAAAAACAGAGGGGCCCAAGGTCCACCCCGGCACTTCAGAAGTACCACCCCGATGATAACTCGGCAGTGAAAGTGAGGGAGCGGTGGTCTCTTGTCCCCCCTGTGCTTCTCTAGCATCCATGTGTCAAAGTATTTTTTTTCATAACTGAAGATCTTTGGGAGGGAAATGTGAAACTGGAAGGGGGGGGGGGGGGGGGGGGGCGGAGTGTGTTTGCCTTCTACATGCAGCAGTAAATGACTACAGCTTACTGCCACCTGCTGGACTCCTGGTTCCTTTGCCACGTTGTCCTTAGGTCGGATCTGTGAGCCTCCTTTTCTTATTGCCCGGGCTGTGGGCTGGGCTGGTGGTGAATTCTGATTGCAGCACGGCGCGGCGATAATGCCACACGTTATGTCAATGACCATGTGAGTGGCGTGCAGCGAGACATGTGATCTGATTTGTGCCTATCTCATTCCCTGAGTCGGTTTCAGGAAGCGGGCTGTGGGATACACCCAGGCCAGAGTTCAGTGGGTTTTTAAAAATAAAATAAAATAATAAAATCCAGTTTAGTTTGGGAATTGAATTTATGGGCAGATAATCCCGTAATTCTACAGAAGGCCGCATAGCCCACGGCACGAACGAGAGAGCAACTCTTCCCTTGTATATACACCCTTAATGATAGGATCATCATTAGCATGTTAATATGCAAGATAACTTCCAGCTCTCCACATCATTAAGAACTTTAAATGATCCTGCCTCTGCCGAGTGCACAGCATTCTCTTTGCACATGCTGATTAGGAATGGCCAGGCTTCAAAACCATGAACTCGACATATCAAATAGCAAGTTGGTAGTTATCTAATTAGAATCTACTCTCGAATCTTGCCCTGGGCCCAGTATCGTGCTGGCCTTTTTATTTTCCTCCCCACTTTGTGCTCTGAATGACTCTGAAGCCTCGCTCTGCTCTCCTGCCTAATGAGTTGCACTGGGCTAAATGAGAAATTGGGCCTACATGCGCCTCCGTCTCTTTTGAAAGGGCTTCATTACTAAAACAGGAATAAAAAAATAGATACCCTTTTAGAATGCAGGTGATCAGCAATTTCAATACTGTTTGTTGCGCTTTTCCTCAACGGCACAGAACAGACTCATAAGTACTCCCATTCTCAACTCCTGCTACACTCTCTCTCTCTCTCTCAAAGCTTTCTGGTTTGTGCTCTGTCCTCTTCGAAGCTAGAAACAAAATTTCTCCCTTTGCTACCTTCCCATCTGACAAAGCAGAATCTTTTATTAATGGAGTAAAAATGCGCTAGTCAGCAGAAGGGAGAGAGGTACAAAGATGACTTTATGGAAGGCCCAGAAGAGGAGTTGTTTCTAAAACATTTTCCCCGAGAGACTTCACTGCAGTCCTTTATTTGAAAATCCCACTGCAGTCAGCAGGGAGTTGAGCTTCAGGGCAGAGGGGGAGATGTGGATTTTTTTTCTTTTCGTTTTTTAAATAGCATAATGTTTAGGAGGCAACTCCCACTGGATGAGTGTAACCATGCGGATGAAAAGAAGCGTGTCTAAGTGTAATTATTTGGATGTGGAGGAGTGTATAGATTAAGGGGACTAAATTATACAACGGTGGGTAATTTCAGACGTTACAAGATCACGGTCAACCACAGTGAATCCCCTGTGATGGCCGTGATTCCCGTAATGTCTGACGTGAGTTCCGCCAGATGTCACCTCAGTGAACCTCCGGCGGGAATCACACTGACCACGATTCTGGACCTCCGGCCGCCCGGAGTTCCAGAATTGTGGTGGGATCGGGCCCAAACCGTGGTCACGGTGGCCACAGTCGAGAAAGGGCCGAAGGTAACATCGGCCCTGGTGGATCGTGGTCCCGACCACGGGATGGGATCGGGCGCAGCGGATGGATTGGCTGCTGCGCCCGCCCGTCTCCCGGAAGGCAGGTGGCCGGGGAGCGTGGCTGTGCGTGGCTGCACGTTGTGCCACGCAGCCCCGCCCCCTCCCCATGCAGCCCTGCCCCCTCCCCGATCACCCTCTAAAGGACGGCTGGGCAGATTCCTGTCCAGGATCCGAAACGGATCCCGGACCGTGGTTCAGCGCGGAGGGCCGAAGGGCCTGTCACGTCTGAAATTACCCTGCGGTTAAGTCTGTAAAACATTTACACCTTCCAATGTATAACCCATCTCTGCCCTGTGCAGGCTCTGGGCTCTGTGAATGATCAAATAATTAAGTATCCTACCAGAAATCTTCAATAGCATTTGGCAGGTGGGGGTAGGGACTGGGGCTGATTGGGGGTTGTATGTGGTTGTGGGGAGGGGTTAGGGAAGTGTTTTTTTTGGGTGAGTGGAGATTTTAGGGGTAGGGTTTCTGGGGTGGGGATTGGGGTTTTAATATGGTTTTAGAGGTTTTTTTTTTAATTGATTGTAAGCCACCCTGAACTGTTATGGGAAGGGTGGCATAAGTTTGAATAAATAAAATAATATTTTTGGGGGGGAAGTACTAGCAAATTTGTCTTGTTATTATTAATTGTTGTTACTGATAGTGTTTATTTATTTATTTATTTATCTATCTATTTATCTATCTAGTGACAGCAATGAACCTGGTGCTGTACAATCATTAACTAGAGACAGGTCCTTGCCTGTGGGGCTTACACTCTGAGACAATCAAGGGGGATACAAAGGAAAAGGGAATAGGTTACATCCATGAAGTTGAGTCTCTAGAAAGCAAAATGCAAGAGATTGGTACTGCATCATTCATCTCCTGCCTAATTATGTCTAACCCCCTGCCAAACAATGTAGAAAGTTGTTCAGCAGCACAGCAAGCCTTTCAGTCACAGCTGCTAGGAACTGGGCTTGGGTTTACAGCGGCCAGAGAGGCCGATCTTAGAGGACGCTTGTGAGGAATGTGAGTTACAGGGCTGCATTGGCTCCAATGCAGCTCTGCAACTTGGTATATCTGGCCCCCCTACTTGGGTTGCATGCGGGGGTCAGGGGTGGGTGGGCAGGGCTGGCTTGTGGGTCATGGGGGTTCTTGTAGGCTACTGTGCTAGTCTTAAGAAGCTGTCTTAGTACGTGCTGCTGCACCAGACCAACTCTGACTTCGCTTCATGGGGTTAGTGTGCACGTCTGTGTGTTTAAGGGTGTGCATGCATGTAAAAGTGCCTGTGTGTGTGTGTGTGTGTGTGTGTGTGTGTGTGTGTGTGTGTGTGTGTGTGTGTGTGTGTGTGTGTGATTGTGCTTGTGTGTGTGATTGTGCTTGTGTGTAAGAGTGTGTGTACTGCGTAGGAATCCTGGAAAGAATCCAGGACCAAATCTAGGAACCAACTTTTTTAACAGGACTTTGTTCCAAAAATAAACCTGTCTTTTTCACAAGTCTGCTGGTTTGTTTCACTATTTTTCTATCCCGCACCCCAGCTCGGGGTGGCTTACAAAACACGAATCAACAATAATAACAAAAGAAACACATAATATACAATTTAAAATTAATTAAAATGCTGAAAATATACAAAAAGGGTAGAAACACCCCCCCTCCCCCCCCAAATCGGGAGGAAATTCCACAGCCTAGGGGTGGCCACCGAGAAAGCCCCTCCCCTTTGTCACCACCCGGGAAACTCGGGGGGACTTTGCGTCGGGCATCCCCAATCAATGAGTTTTAAAGTTTTACTGAAGTTTAAAACCCGGATCCAATGAATCCATCAATGAATAAAAAACACAGGTGTAAAGGTATATGATTGAGTATAAATGCTAAACACGGGAAGGAATAGAGATGGGAATGTAGCCAATGGTTACAGAGTAATAAGGACTTAGCATAAAAAGAAACTTAAAGGGAAAACAAAATCCTCATTCCTAATGGTGTACTAATCGCTGGCCAGGCGCTTAGTACAAGGCTTACCCAAACGAAGTCTGAGTAGGTATCCTACTGGTAGCATCTGCAGATGTTAGTTACAGGAGAGAAGGGAATGCCACATGAAAGGGCGACAGAGAGGCCTCACTAAGTGAGGAACACCCCCAAGCTCCAGAGAGGCTGATATTTATGTCTTGATCACTAAACAAACCCCATGTTTTTTCCTAAACATGGGTTTAGGTAGCAAAGGAAGCACAGAAGCAAAGGAAGCACGTACGATTCCATGCAATACCACCTGACTAGGTGGGGTTTGCAAGGGGAAAAAAAAGTTACCTCTAAGCCAGTTTTAGGGAGGCCTGTGGTCGCACCTTGGCCTCAAATTGAGCTGTGCCAGTTACAACTTGCCGGCTTCTGACATCCTTCCGTGGGCCTTAACCTCCTGCTATTTTCCCCGGGGCCGATCCCAAGCCCTGCGGATTCTGCGCGCAGACGCACTGGCGCACGTGGAAACAGTGTGCGCCGCTGCCTTTGCCGGCACGTAGTGCTGAGTGGGAATCGTGCGCATGCATGTGCTTGGGCAGGATCCATGGGGCTTGGAATGGACCCCAATGTAACATCACTAAGTCAGCTTAATTGAAGCCCAACTGGGCCTTTCAAGCCCTTATGAGCTAGTCACACTCATATCAGGTTATGCCTAGTACTACTGGCTAAAGTACGTGGAGTTGTGCATGTTGTGTGTGTGTTATTATTATTATTATTAACAAACATTTATATAGCGCCAGCAGTGTACATGGCACTTTACAAAGTAATAAAATAGACACGGTCCCTGCCCCTAGGGCTTACAATCTGAG
>QEPC01011901.1:23830973-23875653 GCA_003113815.1 Sphenodon punctatus | reverse complement strand
TCTTGGCCCGCTGGTCGGTGGAGCTTGGGGTGGCAGGAAGGCCAGCCCCAGGAGAGTCGTGGTGTCCTCAAGCGATGACAGCCGAGGATGCTGGGAGCGTATGCAGACGAGCTGCAGCCTCACCAGTTCTTGGCCCGCTGGTCGGTGGAGCTTGGGGTGGCAGGAAGGCCAGCCCCAGGAGAGTCGTGGTGTCCTCAAGCGATGACAGCCGAGGATGCTGGGATGACAGCCGAGGATGCTGGGATGACAGCCGAGGATGATGTGTGTGTGCGTGTACCTGGAGTTGTGCGTGTTGTAGGTTAAGGTTTTATGAGGCAACATCCCCAACTGAGATTCACCTCCCAGATGTTCCTTTTCAATTTCCCTCACACAGGAAACTGATCCAGACACACAGTTTTAAAAAGGAAATCACTTTACGATGAATGATATAGATGATTTGACAACTGAATATCACTGGAAGAGGCACAGAGATGATGCACATAAGAAACATAAACTAGAAATAAGGACCAATAATGTACTAAACAACTAACTTGATTCCTTGTATTATCTGAAAGTTAGAAAATTAAGCTATTGCTGGAAACCACCAATTCCTAAAAAGAGATACTTTAGCCGTTTTTACATGGGCCCTGCAGGGTGGGGGGGAGGTTGACGCCGGTGCATGCGCAGTGGGTAGGGGGAGGGTTCAGACAGGTGCACCCCCCCCATCAACATGCACGGAGCAACCTCCGTTTCTGCTGGTTGATGAGTGAGGGGTTAGTGGGGATGTGTGTTCGGCGGGAGTACGCACGCACCACCACTCGCCGTGCACATACCCTCCACGTCTTTTACATGGGACTCGCGCACGCGTGAACACCCAGATTTCTGGGTGCGTCTCGTGTAAAAAGGGCCTTTGACTCCTAAGAAACAGCCTTCAAAGGGACGGCCGGTTCTGGTTAGGGTTCCCCTTTAGGAGAAGACAAGGATGGAAGGAGGAAGGTTCTGCCACCAAAGTGTCTGAGCCAAAGGCCCAGGTGGCATCCTGAACAAAGTTTGAGGGTTGCTGAGCTGCACCGGTAACGTGCCTTCACTTCAAAGCTATTTCATAAAGCACAGCGCCAGCAGAAATTCCTATATGGGTGAGCCTGAATGACTTTTCATTGTTAGCCATCTTACTGCAATTTCAACTAACTATTATAGGTAAAGTCTTTCCTTCGATCCAGTCAGAATTTTCATCGGGCTTCTAACTCTTGCTAATACCTGCCAGTCCGACAGCTTGCTCCTAAGTCTCTCTCAGAATGATTTCAGCCTAACAATGGGCATTTTTAGACACACGTTAAAGTTTCAGATGTTTCAATCTTCTGGCTTTACAAGTTCACAAGTAAGTTCCAGATGCATTTTTCACACACACGCTGCCCTGAGGTAGTTCCTGGATGCATTCCTCACACAAACACTGCCCTGAGGCAGCCTAAAGTAGCCGCAGCTGTAGACGTGACAGGCTGCCATGGAAACCAAGTGACCACAGCTGCCTGGAGCAAAGCAGTTTACCAGGAGAAACTTTTACACACAAACGTTCTGGAAGAAGTTTCACACAGAAGTTCAAAGATCCGGATGTTTAAGATCTGGGTAAGTGATTTAGACACACAGAAAGTTCTGGATGTTACAGAAAACATCCAGGAGAAATGTGTGTCTAAAAACACCCAATGGGTGTTCTCAGATGAGCAAGTCGACCGGTTGGAGGGGGGGGGCACTCGCACATGTGGACTGTGTAGGGAGCGAATAAAACGGGCAGCTCAGCTCCCAGCATGGCTAACACGGCCACCGCGGCAGCTGGTGCTAGGGATGGGTGAACGCGGTTCTGATGTTCGGAGTTTGGGCCAAACTTGGTCTGTTCGGACATCCGAACCAAACTCTCGAACGACCGAACAGTTTGGCCATGTTCGGGCGAGTTCGGATGAGTTCGGAGGCAGGAAAAAGTCTTTCCAGGGCCAAAAATTAGGTTTCGTTTTCGATTTCGGTTCGGTTTTGCTATTTTTGAATGTTTGGCCAAGCTTGGCCAAACCGAACCCGGCTGAACCGAACCATCAAACCCGAACTCAGGTTTTGACCCAAACGCCCGAACATCCGAACCGTGTTCTGTTCGCCCATCCCTAGCTGCTGCACATTTGTCTCGCCCTGCACGGCTCCCTCCGGATTTTCTGGCACAGATCCGTGAGTGGCTGAGAGGGGATACTCTGTGGCTGGTGAGAGCCCACGCATCCAGCCGCTCCACCTTCAGACTAGGACTGAAACGAGATCTCGGAAATCTCGTCAGGTACTGGGCTGTGGACAAAATTTTTGAGATCGAGAACAAGCCAGCCATTCTCGACCTAATTCTCGCAAGATTCTTGGGGGGGAAAAAAAATTCTGCACATGCGCAAATGGCCAGTGGGGCCTTTCTACGCATGCACAGACTAGCTTCCCTTTTCCAAAATGGCACCCATGCGTCTGGCGCTATCTTGGAAAAGGGCCATGCATGCACATGAGCAGAGGTGTGTAATCCCGCCCCCCCCAAGAATCCCGTAATATCTCAAACCGTTAGCGAAGATCTTCTCGAGATCTCAGTGGTGGTTCTCAATTCTCGTGAGATTCTCGTTTCAGCTCTACTTCAGACGGGCAGTCGGATCCGGTGGCCATGCAAGGTACAATATCGCTATATAACACCCAATGCAAACCAAACATAGACTCCTATGCCTTACGCTACATTTCCAGGCCTCACAAGCTTGTTATAACTAAACAGCCTCTAATTCCTTTAGCAGTCTTATCCCAGCAAGCAAGCAACCATAAAGCTAGCAGTACTATCTTGATGCCTTTTAAGCAGACTATGACGTGCATGCTGACAGTGACACCAGGGAGGGTGACCACAAGGGGGTGGAGTCAGGAAGTAGGAGGTGGAGCTTCCAGGCCTAACCACAGGGGCTTCAGAGGGTCGAATGAAGGGACTGTTCTCCTGTGGTTCAAACATCAGGATGGGTGTACCCGTGTGATTTAAGTCCTTACCGCTGCCCTCTTACCGCTGCATGAATGCCTCTTTTCCTAACCAGCCCCGGTGCAAACCCCGTCCTGCCGAGCTGCCTCTACCCTGAGACAGCACCAGAAAAGAAAGAAAGAAATATAACCCCGCATCAGCAAAACTATATCTGAGCTGGAGAGCCAAGTTGCGTTAAATATTTGCCTGGCTTCCCGGAGCTAGCCAGCCTGACGGGGAGTGTTTTTAATTTGCCGTTGAATGGTGGTTGGTTCCACACCCCCCCATTCCCCTCAGCGCTTTGCTGCAAGGGAGAGAGCTTTTGATTCTGACATGGGTTATTTTCAATAATTAGAAAGGATAATAAGACAATTACTAGCAGAGCCCACTGCATGTAGCATCGATATTCTGTGTTTTAAACATTTCCTCTGCGCGGAGGCTCTTTAACGGCTCTTGTTAGTAACTCCTAACGCATATTACTCTTTGAAAAGGAGGTGAAATGGGGATTAGCAGGACGGCAAAGTTGGAAGATACTGCAGGATAAACCATTTACCTTTGTGTTTGCTGCCTGCATTGAAGTCAATGCCAAACCGCGATCCAGGAACCACTTACTCCAAAGTAATAAGGGGCTTCAGTGAGACTTCTCCAAAGTAAGTGGTTTGTGGACCTTGAACCTTTGACTTCAATGGAACCACAATCTTGCCCCCTCTGTTAGCCAGCGCACTTTATCACGCGGCTCGGCTGTGTCTGTCATCTACAAAACGCAATAGACGTTGGATGCTTTTAAAGGGATGGCAGCCCCGATTCTGTCCGCGCTTCCCCGCCGGGGTGGGCCAGTCCGTTTAAAAGTGCCCACACCAGATGTTCAAGCAGAGCCCCGCCGGCTCTGCTTGAACAGAACTCTGGAACATCCTGGAGCGCCGCCAGCGGAGCAGGGCCTGTCAAACCTGGAAGCGGAGCTGCTGTCTGTCTACTGGTGGGCCCACCCTTCAGCTCTGTGCCCAGCTGGGTGTTGCCCCTGACAGGATCATAGAGTTGTGGGCGCCAGCCTAGAGCGGTAGGCGATCACCCACAACTCTATGGTGCGCACAGGAAGATCGCGGGCCAGAGAACCTGCCAGGTCCATCTAAAGAGGACCCAGGTGGGGTTGGATGGGGGCTGATGCGGGGGTGTCCCCTCAGAGCAGCTGTGGGGAGCAGGTAGCTTCCGCATCCGTTTGTTTTACAACCATGGTTCACAATTTAACGGATCATTATTTTTTTGGGTGCAAACCTGCCTCCGTTGAAGTCAATGGGAGTTTAGCCCTTGACTTCGAGGGTGGTCAGGATGAAACCCTGTCAGAGGGGTTGGCAGGAGAATGAAACAAAGGGCATGACAGCTAAGGGCCCTAACTGGCAAGAGGCTGGGTGGGGCAGTAGGTAAGATTGGTTAAAAGGGGCCAGGAAGGATCAGCAAGGTGAGATCAGCAGGGAAATGGGGGCTTTAAAGGCGGGTGGGGGAAGCTCAGTTTAGGAATGACCTGCTCACTCAGTGGAAGGCGAAGTCATATCTCCCAACAGTCCCTCTTTGGGTGTTGAATACCATTGTCCTGCAGGGAGTCAAAGTCCCTCTTTCAGGAGAGAAAGACAAAAGGCTGGCATGACGTGGGTCGTATTCCTTCTTGAGTGCGCCCCTTAAACACCCCCAACAACAACTTCTATGTGGCCCTAGGAGCTTGGACTAATTTTCAATGTGGCCCCCGGAAGGGGAAAGGTTCCCCACCTCCGGGTTCATAAGCTCCATAAGATCAGGCTCAACAAAGTTTCTTGATCATCCATTGGGGCGTCTGTTCCTGCCGACCCGCATCGGGTTCTCCATGGCCGGCCGTCATGGTGGCCTATCATGAGTGCAGCACGGAGGCAGCTGCATCTGGCATCTCCTCGCCCCCATCCTCCAGGCCGAGCCGCAGTGGCTTTTGGGTAGCCACGGCAGCGTGCTCACATTTGTTTTTACTCTGCGTCTCTTCCGATATTTAGGGCATGTAACAATCATTCCCTGGGGTGGTTAGGCTTGATTCGATAACCTCTCTCTTTCTTTAAAAAATAAATAAATGGTCTACTTAAAATATCTTTAAACCACCAGGGCTCGTAGAGGGGAAAAAGAAAGGAACTCGCACGACAAATTTATGCCTCTAATGTGTCCTGGAGGGGAAGTTATAACGCTGAGTGTGGGTCATAATTTCTCTGGCGCCACGCTGCGATTTCATAAACGCGGGATGGTGATTACAGCGCAAGATCAAGGTGAACCTGGATTGTGATGGGGGGCAGGGGGGAAAGCTCCCATTCAAATGCAAATTGTTCTGTAATAGCAGAGGGGATACCAGAAATTACTGGCAATTTATTTTATTTGGGAATAAACTGCTCATCTGGTTTCCTCCAGTGTGAAAGTAACTCCTCCCCCCCCCTTTTTTTTTTTTAAAAGGAAAGAAATTTTAAAAAGGAAAACAGACAATGGGGAGGGAGCTTTAAACTACCCCCTGGGAATCAAATTAATATTTTAACAATGATAACAATTACTTAATATGATTAATAATAATAATATAATATAATTAATAATGCTCCTTGTCATCTTTCTACTCAAAGGCCGCTTTCTCCTGAGTAAGTGGCATGTGGGGGGGGAGAGGACAGTCAATGATTGTAAAGTGCTTCCTAAATGTTAATTGATGAAACCTCCTGGCACTTAGAGGGGCAAATCACACCCTTAGCCCCATTTTACACTTTTATTTTTGAGGGTTGGGGCAGGGAAGGAGATCAGGCACCGAAGTTCTGTGATTTGACCAAGGTCATCCGGTGAGTTAGTGTCAAAGTCAGGATTAGAATTCCATCTGAACCCCCCTATCCTCTCCCAGACTATTCCAAGCTGCTGGGTGGCTATTGGAATAACATCCTGCCAGCAGATTGTGCGGAAATAACTTCTGGCCCTAAAAATAAAGCAATCCATCCTCGGGTACCAAAACCTGGGCTAGGAAGGTATAGGAAAATAGTGTGCCCGGTCGTGGCTTTGAAGAGCCAGCGGCCCACTTGGCTGCCAGTTCAATACTCACCCTGGAATTAGGAGCAAACGTTATTTATGTTTTGGTTCCCAGATAGCCTAGAATTTAAACCGTTTAGCCCCAGATTAAACTAATTGCTTCTGTTAAAACACCATTCCCCTACCGTCAAGCATGCATCTGCTAACCCTGCGAGGGATAAATGGAAACCAGGAGCCAGATGGTCTTTTGGATTTGAGTGGCCATCTGCCAACTACCTGCCAGTTGGCCGCTTGCAGAGATTCAGCAAAGAAGTCACGCTACATCCGTGCTCCGCTCAGCTCCTGGTCATCGTCTTAGCAGCGACGGCAGGTTAAGGCAATCAACCAGACGTTACCCACCATCTAATGAGCAGGATTTGAGACTTGTCGATGAGTGGGTTTCTCCCCCCGCTCAAGGCTTGGGGACTTTTATTTTGTTCCCGTATTTGTATATGTTCTCTATATAATCAACATGACTACCAGGGGTGAGGAAACTTTTACCTCTCAGGGCCACCTTGAAAATTAGTATAATTTTATTTTATTTTATTTTCTCTCCAGCCCATTCCATTGAGGCTCAGAGCATGTTAGTTTTTAAAAAATAAATACAAATCCCACAAAAATAGACCCAAATATTAAACACCCCAATAAAACAAATGTTACAATACCCCAATCAAACCCAAGTGAAAACAGGTTAAAATCCCCTAACCCATAATAACTCAACTCTATCCCTGCCTACCAAATGCCTGGCCAAGCAATAAGGTCTTACGTTACCTCCAGAAGATGAACCGACTTGAACTTAGACAAACCTCCAAGGGGAGGGAGTTCCATAATTGTGGGACAGCCACCGGGTACCCCTCTCTGCATGCCCTTGTTGTAGAAACTTGGTGGGGAGATGGTACGGTACCTGCAAGAGGGCGCTCCCAGCTGATCTCAGCAGTCACCATGGAACAAGAGAGAAGAGGCGGACCTTCCAGACTCTTAGCTTCATGCCCGGCAAGTCGTGGAAACTGGGGTCGAGGGTACACTCAGGAAGTCAAGGGTCCAGCTAGGGATCTGTGCCATGGAACTGGCCCCTATTTGCCCCATCGCCCTTGTTGCCCAGTGCCCACCATGACTGGAACTCCCTCCCCACCTTCAAATCCCTCCCGAAAACCTACCCCTTCGATCAGGCTTCCCCTAGTCAACATCCCCATAAACGACTCCCTGATGCCGCCTCTCTCATCCTGTTATTCAGGGCCCCACTCTTTCCTGTAACTAAGTTAAGCTGGTGCCCCTGTGAATCCTCAGCTTCCCTCCCTAGATTCCTCTCGCCCTTCTCTTTCCTAGATTGTGAAGGTTCTTCCCTCCTTCAGACGTCACTGACAGACCTGACTCTCTCACCAGGCTTTTTCCAGGGGAGAAGGGTAATGGGGAGGGGGCTGGGACATTTGCTTTGGATTATGGTCTTGTTAAATGGACGGAGGTGGGTGGGTGGGGATGGATGTTTAGTCATAGGGGGTGGAGGGGGGTGGGTGTCTGGTTACACAGACGCACGCCCACCGTCACCCACTTCCACCCACAGAGCCTCCTCCGGTTTTCCAGAGGGGTCCATGGGTGGAGGTGGGTGTTGTGTGGGAATGCGCAGGCACCCCTATCCATCCTGCTCAGTGTTCACGCGGGCGAGCACTGAGCAGACACCCATCCCCCCCCCACCGCCGACTGTTTACATGGACACCTCCCCCCCGAACACCCACCTGAACACCGAGCGGAGGGGGCGTCCATGTAAAAACGGCCTTTGTGACCTTTTAAACTTGATTTTTATTTATTTATTGAAAATTTATTACATTTATATGTCGCCCCCTCATGTCTACGGCATCTCGGGGCGGCTTCCATACAAAAATAAAACAATATTTAAAACATCAATAAAATTCATAACAATTAAAAAACCCTCATTTAACCCCCCCCCCCGAAGGCCTGGGAGAACAGCCACGTCTTACGCGCCCAACGAAAGGCCAGTAGACTTGGGGCCAGGCGGGCTTCCTCCGGGAGGGAGTTCCACAACCGTGGCCCTGCCACCGAGAACGCCCTCTCCATCGTGGCCCCCTGCTTCACGCGGGGAACCTCTAGGAAGGTGCTCCCGGCGGATTGAAGGGGCCGTCCTGAAACGCGGAAGGCGAGGCGGTCTCGGAGATACCCAGGGCCGAGACCATCTAGGGCTTTATAAATCAATACAACTTTGCTGGTTTATTGATTTTATTGTAAGCCGCCCCGAGCTGCCAGAGGCAGGAGGGGGCGGGATAAAAATATTTGTAATAATAATCATAATTAATTAATAATCTCCTTGGGTCAGGGTCCTGTCTTTAATTTATGATTGTACAGCACCAGGTACATTGCTTGCGCTATATAAATATTACTACTACTAATAATTATTAATGTAACAATGACAGTAATAATATCCTGGTCTGTATGCCCTCATCTCTGCTCCTTATCCCGAGCTCAGGCTTTCAGTCCTTTGGGTAGGAAATAGATCCAGAAACTTGGAAAGGGACCATATTTTGCGTATAGGGCTTATTAAATGATGGCCCTAATTATTCCTCCTCTATCCTATAATTCCTCCTCTGTCCTATAGAGGAGAAAAGCATTATCTTGAGGAAACAAGGGCCTTGCACCCCTGACCAACCCAACTAGTGGTGGCCCTTAATGGACCTGGCTTCCAAAAATTCATCCAGTCCCCCTTTTTAAAGACCTAGGGTAATTTCAGATGTTACGGGACCACGGTCAACCACAGTGAATCCCCTGTGGTGGCTGTTTGCCCTGTAACGTCTATTTGCTCCCTGCCAGTGAACCCCTGGTGGGAAACAAATTGACCATGATTCTGGACCTCTGGCTGCCCGGAACTCCAGAATCGTGGTGGGATCGGGCCCCAACCATGGTTGGATTTGCGACGATCCGGGATCGGCTGAAGGTAACGTCTGTTACTTTCCGCCGGCCCGGATTGTGGTCCTGACCACAGGACGGGATCCGACGCAGCGGCTTGATTGGCTGCTGCGCCTGCCCATATTCTGGAGGGCAGGTGGCTGAGGAAGGGTGCGCGGGGGGGGGGCTGTGTGGCCAAACGTCGCGCCACGCAGCCCCGCCCCAACCGCCTGTAGGAATCAGGCCGGCAGGTCTAAAGAACGGCCGGACTGATTCCTGTCCGGGATCCGAAATGGATGCTGGACCGTGGTTCAGCGTGGCGGGCCGAGCAGCCCGTCACGTCTGAAATTATTACCCCTAGACAACATCCGCTTGCAATGAGTTCCACAACTGGATTTGAGTTTTTGTACTAATTGCGGATTGTGTGTTGGGTGAAAAAGGATTTCCTTTTATTTATTTTTAAATCTTCTCCCTGTTAACTTAATGGGGTGACCCCTGGTTCTGTTGTCTTTAAAAAGGGTAAATAGCAGCTCCCTATTGACCTGCTCCACACCTTGTAAACGTCTATTATGTTTCCTCAAAGTCGCCTCTTCTCCAAGCTGAAGATTCTTCGGCTCTAGCCTTGAGGCGGGGGGTCCGGTTGTGGGGGAGGTTACAGTGGTGCCCTTGTCGTGAATGGACCATTATCTCCTTCAGGCCGGTCTTCTAGCGCACCCCCTCCAGAAGGGGAAGGGACCACTTAGGATGGTCTGCCCTCGGAGGCTGATGGAACCCCAGCGGTTCCAGGAGGTCCTGAGGGAGTTAACCCTGGACGTGGACGGCCACTCTGTGGATGAGCTGGTCCGGCATTGGAACAACTTGCTGGAGGAGGCCATTGACAGGGTGGCTCCGAGGCGCCTTCTGCCTCGGTCTCGTCACCGCAGGACCCCTTGGTTTACTGAGGGGCTGCGGTGTATGAAGCGTGTGGGCAGGAGGCTAGAGCGACGCTGGCGTCGGACTCGGTCTGTCTCCGATCGTCTTCTCCATAGGGCCCATTTGCGGTCCTATGTGGAGGCTGTGAGGACGGCGAGGAAGGAATTCCTCGCCGTCCTCATAGCGTCTGCGAAGTCGCGTCCAGCGGAGCTGTTTCGGGTGGTGCGGGGGCTGGTTAGTCCGGCCTCCCTCCGCCTGGATGGGGACTTGTCCCGGGCCCGCTGTGAGGAGTTTGTCATCTACTTCGCAGACAAGATTGCTCGGATTCAGGCCGATTTCGACGCTGGGTTGATAGCAGTAGGGGAAGAGCGCGGGGGGGCGGAGGGTCCGTCTGGTCCATCTTTATGGGGTGAGTTTCGGGAAGTGACGCCGGCCGATGTGGTGGATGTCCTGGGGTCTGTGAGGGCCACGTGTTGTCAACTAGATCCGTGCCCGTCCTGGTTAATAAAAGCTTCCGGGGAGACGTTGGGGACGGTGCTGGCGAGGGTGGTGAATGCGTCCCTTCGGCAGGGGAGGTTGTCGCCTTGCTTAAAAGAGGCTGTGGTGCGCCCCCTGCTGAAAAAACCATCGTTGGACGTAGACGCGCTCGCCAGCTACCGACCTGTCTCTAACCTTCCCTTTTTAGGGAAGGTTATTGAGCGGGCAGTGGCGCTCCAGCTCCAGGGTCATCTAGATAACATCGGGCTCCTTGACCCTTTTCAATCTGGGTTCCGCCCCGGCTATGGCACCGAGACGGCGTTGGTGGCCTTGGTGGACGACCTCCGCCGGGAGATGGATGCGGGATGTTCGACATTTCTCATCCTGCTCGATCTCTCGGCCGCTTTTGACACCGTGGACCATGGGCTGCTGTTGAGACGACTGCGTGACCGGGGGGGTCTGGACGGGACTGTTCTTGAATGGTTCCGTTCATTCCTCTCGGGGAGGAGCCAGCGGGTGGTGTTGGGGGAGGAAACATCGAGCCCCCGCGCCTTACCGTGTGGCGTTCCGCAGGGATCGATCTTGTCTCCATTATTATTTAACATCTATATGCAGCCCTTGGGGGAGGTCGTGAGAGGGTTCGGGGTGCGATGTCACCAGTATGCTGATGATACTCAGCTGTACCTCTCCTTTTCTACTGACCCAGACCCTGCTATCTCGGTGCTATCCCAATGTTTGGAGGCCGTGGCGGATTGGATGCGGCTGAGCAGACTGAAGCTCAACCCAGATAAGACGGAGGTGATGGTGGTGGGGAGGGCGAAGGGGGTGGTGGCCCCCCTGGTTGGGGGGGTTTGCCCCCCTGTAGCTCAGCAGGTCCGGAGTCTGGGGGTCATATTGGACGCAGACCTGCGTCTGGAGCGGCAGGTGGAGGCAGTCGCTAAGGCTGCCTTCCGCCAGCTTTATCTGGTACGTAGGCTGCGTCCGTATGTCTCTGGCCCGGACCTGGCCTCCCTCATCCATGCCTTCGTCACCTCGAGGCTCGACTACTGCAACGCGCTCTACGTGGGGCTTCCCTTGTTCTTGGTTCGGAGACTGCAGCTGGTGCAGAATGCGGCGGCTCGTCTTCTTACGGGGACGGGCCGCCGGGAGCATATTACACCGGTGCTCCGAGCTCTGCACTGGCTGCCGATAGTGTGCCGGGCCAAGTTCAAGGTCCTGGTGATGGTTTATAAAGCCCTACACGGTCTCGGCCCCTCATACCTTAGGGACCGCCTTGCCCTTAGCGCCCCAGAGCGGCTCCTGCGGTCTGCCGGGGGTGCCCTCCTGGAGGTCCCCAGTGTTAAGCGGGGGGCCACGATGGAGAGGGCATTCTCGGTAGTGGGACCGCGGCTGTGGAACTCCCTTCCGGAGGAAGCTCGCCTGGCCCCAAGCCTTTTAACATTTCGGTGAAATTGTAAGACCTGGCTGTTTGCCCAGGCCTTTGGGAGGGAGGGTGGCTAGGGAGGTTTTAGTCCCCTACCCATTTGTTTTGTGGTTTTGGTTATTTTCTAGCCCTGTTAATGTTTAAAGTATTTATGATTGTTTTAAATTGATTTTATTGTATTTTATTATTGTACTTTAATGTTGGAAGCCGCCCCGAGCTACGTTGCAGGAGGGGCGGGGTAAAAATTTATAAAATAAAATAAAAATAAATAATAAAAGTAAGATTCCTAACCTATCGAGCCTCATACGGAAACTGCGCTAAGTCTGGGATCATTCTCCCCCTCCCTTCTCTGCACCTTTGCTATGTCTTTTTTGAGATGGGGCGACCAGAACTGCCCACATGCAGTGTCCCTGTCGTTCTATTTGTAAACTGTGCTCTTATCTGCAGGAAAGTACCCGCTGTAGGAAAAAACGCACCTCACTTGCCGACAGGATCTACTCCATCAAGCCCCTGCTTTGGAATAGGAAATATTTGTTTGAGGTAGCAGAATGCGAATCAGGATGCACAAGAGGGAAGGGAACGTTTTACCATGTTAGTAGGGAGGATGACCAAGTAACAGCTTGTACGTCATGGGTTATTCATAGCCCCTAAACCACTTGGCTAGAGGTTTGCGTGTCCCCTCCCAGTGCTGACAGATGTGGCGCTCAATCAGAGTGGGAAGAACATCTTTTACAGCAACAATGAATCTTATTCCTGGGATGAGGCTGCTCCGGCAGGAATTGGCAGTAAGAAGAAGCTGGTTTCTCCATTCCTTTGTAATAGTCAAGAAGAAGGCAGGTGGCTGGCTGATGGTTGTTCATCTCTAAAAAGCCGATTAGAAACTTGTTTCTATGCATCCCTCCCAAGCTCTGCAGATGTGAGCCTTGCAGGGCAGGGAATGGCACTTTGCTTCATTGAAGCTCGTTGAAGACGACCATGCTGTTTTCATGGAATTATTGCCAAATATCTAAGGCCCTTTAGAAATTTATGAAGAATGTTGTTCAATTTGAAAGATTTGTCTCCGGTTCATGGGGTCCAATCTAGGGCTGAAACAGTTTCCTGATTTGGTATCCACAGACAATACCCGCATTTTCGGGTATCCAAATTGGTACCCAAATATCATTTGAGTACTCGAAAAACCAAAGTTTCTTTGGAGGCTCTTTGACTCTGGATACAATCCCAATAAGGCTATCTCTGGTTTATACGGGATCACCAGCCCAGCAACCTTGTTTGCTATCTGCCAGGTCTTTCACCATAGGGCTTGAATATCATAGCCAAGCATTGGAAATCTGAAGAGGAACTTTCATTTGAGGAATGGACAAATAGGATTTGGCTTACATTTACGATGGAAAAGTTACATGCAGGTCTACAAGGTAAACTATCTGCCTTTAAAGCCGTGTGGTCTCCAATCATAGAAGCAATGGAAGGATCAAAGATGAACAACCTGGACCTTCAAACCCTTTTTGATTATCAATTTTAGGCCTTACTACTGAGAAGGGAAATAAATGGCTGACACTTAAATGCGTAACATAAGTTATGGTCTCTCTGTTCCATGCCTACACTTAATTGCTAGTTGGTTTTGTTTTGTTTAATTCTGTATTTAATTCTGTATTTCCTGACCCAACCCTGACGAGAGAAGAATGTTCTTTGATGTTTGTAAGGGTCAGCGGTTAAGGTATGTAATATAGATGATTAACCAATAAAACAAGTATTAAAAAACAAACAAAAAACCAAAGTTCCAGTTACCAGTTTTTTGAATATTCAAATTTGCTCAACCCCACCCCCCCAAATAATGCCCCCAAATTTCCCAAAATCTGGGATGAAATTAGTATTTTGGTATACTGGTTTGTCGGCATTTCAGGTACCCATTCAAAAACCAGTTTGGGTATTGATTCGTACCTGAAATTTTCAGTTGAATTCAGGTACTGGAAATCTGATGGGTTTCCCTGTTTTTGTGAGTATTCATTCCATTGTTAGTCCAATTCAAGGTATGTGCACACACCAAGCACACGCTATATCTCCATGTGGCGGGCACACGTTCTGTGCCTGATACGCCCACGCGTGGCACATATGTTGGGCATGCGTACACCTTGAATCAGCCCCATAATCTCTTATGGCTAAGGAGACATCTTGCCTGCCCAAAGTCGTTTGCCGGTTTGAAAACAAGAATGAAATGTCTATGCAAGATTTGAGACCAACACCATCTCTCTCATATTTCCTTGATTTCAGGACCCAATTCTAATTGTAAGTTATTTCTGAGGTAAAAACAGCTTAAAACCACACCGTGTTTTTGTACTAATGAGTTTCGTTTTAGTTCCAGAGCGAACCACCCGCTGTCAGTCTGCCGGCTTTTAACTGTTAAAAACCAAAACAGCCTATTGGGTAGGAAATACAGCAGCAAAATATCGTCGAGGTCAGGGTGGGAATGGGATCTCTGGCAGTGGGAATTTTAGAGCTGTGGTTCCCCAAACCTTGTGCCTGCATAGTTCCATTTTGTGGCTTATAAACACCATTCCACAGCCCTGGTCCCAGAGAGCAACGAAACCACGGAGAGCGTATCGAATATCGGTCAAGCTTCCACTCCGTCTACAGATGGTGTCACCCCTCCTTAGAGCTGAACCGGGGACCTCAAAAAAGGTAAATTGGTTGATTCTGCACCAGCTGAACAAAAAATGGGAGTTTGGTTAATAGCTGATCTCTGGTAATACTCTGGGTATCTAATTGAATTATTTCCATTTAGTTTTTTTAAAAAAATAAAAATATATATATATTTGGGTGTGTCCTTGTTTTGATTATTCTGGTTACTTTGGTGAAATCTGCCATTTTTACATGGGCATGGCTGGCGGGCAGGTCCATATGTGCTGTGTGGAACGCGCACGCACTTTCAGTTGGTAGTGGGGGGCACTAGATGGTCCGGTCCGGTCCGGTCCGGTCCGGTCCAGACCAGGTCAGGTGTGTGCACCCTTGTCTATGCACGACTCGCTCATGCCCCCAGACACAGCATCCCAGATTTCCCCCCGATGCTCCATGCATGGGCATCAATGGGTGATAGCGTGGGTCATGCAAGTACGAGCCCATCCACCCCACCTTCAGACGGTTGCTTTGGTGGTCCTGCGTAGGCGCGTCCCATGTACGGCTTGGGCCCCTCCTATCTGAGAGACCACCTCAGTCCTCGTGGGTGCTGGGGCGATCTTTGTGGTCCGCCGGGGGCACCTTCTTGGAGGTCCCCCGGGTCATCCGGGGGGACCACAATGGAGAGGGCGTTCTTGGTGGTCGCACCGCGGCTGTGGAACTCCCTCCTGGAGGAAACTCGACTGGGAAGGGAGTGGGTAAGGGCGGGGGGGGGGGGAAACGGGTAGTGGGCAGAGGGCTGGGTTGGGTTAGGGAGGGTTTGGGTCTGGGTTATTTTAATCTGGGGGTTTTAGGTTGTTTTAATTGTATTTTTAGTTATGTGTTTTAAAATGTTGTTAGCTGCCCCGAGATGCTTGTAGCAGGAGGGGGAGGCATATAAATTTGAATAATAAATAATAAATAAATAAATAAGAAAAGTGGTCATCGGTTTGGCAATATTTGGACGATAGCACATGTGCAATTGTTGGAAATGACGCAACCAAAATAACTGAACTGAACACTGGGAAACACTGAAATTGTTTACCTGAAACATATTTATATTTAAAAAAATTATATATTTGAATTTATATTCTGTCCATTCCCTCAGGCTCAGGGCAGCGTACAAGCAAAATAATAATAATATAAAAATCAATAAAAAATAAACCACATCAAGGGGGGGGGGGAGTAGGGGGGTGCAGGTTTTCTCCCCCCCTGCATATAGGAATTTTTAACTTTTAAAATTGTTTTATTCTTGTTCGCCGCCCCGGGCTGCCCTGTGGGCAGGAGGGGCGGGATAGAAATCTTTTATAAAATAAATTAAAAAAAATAAAATGAAATAAATTCCAATTCAAACCATCACTCCCACCCTCCAAGCCCTAATGCCAGCCAAAACCCCGGCCAAATGAATAGGTCTTACATTTCTTCTCAGGTTTTGGAAAATCTCCAGAGGCAGGGAGTTCCAAAGCTCCGGGGAAGCCAGTGAGAACACCTCTCCACGGCCCTGTATTGTTTGGAGGCGGTGCAGTGGTGAAACTGGCTGACTTAAGGGGGGGGGGCTCCACGGAACGTAAGGGGAAGGCGATATTCGATCAGGAATATTTTTTGGCTACTTAAAAAAATGCCAATAATACCCACTACTTGTTCCAACTCTAGCCTGGCCCATAGGAATCGAATCACCCTGAAATTTGATTTATTATGATGATGATGATTTATTTATTTTATTACACCAGCAATGTCCCTAGCACTGTACAATCAATAGTTACGGACAGATCCCTGCCCCTACCCTAAGGGGCTTACAATCTAAGAGACAAGGGAGAGGCAAACACTGGAAGAGACAAGAGTACATTCATGCGGTTGAGTTGAGAAGTTGCAGGCGCACGTGTTCACTTAGCTACAGGGAACTAGATTCCGAGTGGGGGGAAGAGGACGCAGTTTCACTCGTGACAAACTAGGGAAGAGGTGGGTTTTCAGGAGGAATTTGAGAGTTGGGATGGAGGGAGCAGAGCGAATGTATCCAGGGAGGGAGCTCCAGTTATGAGGGGCAGCAAGGGAGAAGGGGTGAAGACGTTTAGAGGAGCAAGGGGGTTGCGAGCAGGCGAGGATGGGGGCAGAGGAGGAGCAATGCTCCTGGGCAGGAGTTAACATCCAGTGCAAATCATCGATCGGCATCCCATGGTCACTAGCCAAACACTGTCCAATAATAACTCACAGACAATGGACGTTTGTCTCTGCTGTGGGGAGGCCTTCTTGTTCTTCATTAATAATTCCTTCTCCTTGAAACTGACGAGGAAACTGAACCAATGAGCTTGGGTGCTAGTTATACAACCAACGTAATTGACAGTCCTCGTGTCACGTGGCGTGCCGAGCCTCCAGCAGACCCACTGGGTGAGCTTTGCCGCGGACGCCAATTGAGCTATTTGTGAATTTCCAAAGCCCGGTTCATTCCAGCTCCTTCCTCCTGCCCCCACGCAGAAGGCGCCTTCTGCTGCCCGCCAGCTCCATCGTCTTCCTGCGCATCGCCAGCACGTTTGCAAATCTCTCCTTGGGAGCTTGCCCTTTCGTGGAGAAATGCAGCCGTTTGAAGGGAGGGGAAACTGGCCCTTCTCCAAATGAAACTGCCAAGAACGTTACCGAGGTGGAGTTCAGTCACTCCAGCTGGAACTTCGCCAAGGCACCATGCTGAAAGCTGCTACTTTGCCAGTGATGGGCTTTAATGAGCCTCAAACGAAGGCCCGGGAAGCTGCACCTGCAGTAGTCCCTCCCAAACAGGACTTGGCTCCGTGCAGAGAAGAGTGCCCCTTACCGAGTCTCAAATACACTCCTGGCAGTGTGCTGATACCAGCGGCAGAGACAAGCTTTTAGCCCAGGGGCTTGAGGACTTTCTTTGCCCAGGAAATCCCATTCCCCACCCAATCCCTCCTTGCTCTAAGTTGCTCGGCTGTAACTGACTCCCAAATCCTCAGTCTATGGATGGGGAGGTGTAGCAGAGAGTTGGGGGTAAGTCCTTGCAAGGATCAGACCCACCGCTAGCCAGTGCTCTGCCACTGGTTTATCTGAGACCCAGTTAATGGTAATGAGCCCAGGAACAGGCAACCTGAGGGTCAGGTGGATATAAGAGAGTACGAGTCCCCACAAAAACTGAAACGAACCCACAAAAATGGGCAAACCCGTCAAATTCATGGTACCCAATTTGACTCAAACATTTCAAGTCCTTTTTGGTGCCTGAAACAGTGTCTGATCGGGTACCCAAAACACCAAGATGCCGACATACTGAATGAATGAATGAATAAATAACTTTATTTGCCTCAACCGAAGGTTATTGGCAGACATACTGAAATACCGTTTTCATCCCGATTTTTTGAATTCCTGTCCCAGATTTTTGGAACATTTCAGTGTATTTTTTTCCCCTTCATGTTTGGGGGTAATTTCAGGTACTCAAACCCCCAAAATATTTGGTTTGTCAGGTACTCGGGCGGTATTCAGGAATGGATTCGGATCCCCCAAACAGCACCCAAAATGTGGGCATTACCGCTGCGGATACCAAAATCAGGGACCCGTTTCAGCTCTGGCTAAGGTGAGAGGCTACCATGGAGAGGGGAGGGCTGGGGTAGGAGAAGGCCCCCAAATGACAGCGTACCTCAGTTCTTGTCTCTCATTGTTAGTTTATCTGCGTACAATGAGTATCCAAAATGGTCCTATTTACAAACTCTTCCTGCGACAATGACAGCCTCCTTCCCAGGATGCCAGCAGGCCTTTAAAAAGGGAGCTTGGGTGCAGGGCCAGTTCATCACAGGAAGGCAACCTCTTGGTCTCCTACCCTCTGTCTTTCTTGGGATAATGGTGTATCCCAGGGGGCGGGACATGCCAGGAAGGGGGTGGGGTTAATGAGCTGCCATTTCTGATGTAACCCCGCCCAAATGGGAAGTCCCTTGAGGTGGACACATCTTGAATCCTCGATTTCTATGGGCAACCTGGAGTGCCCCTGACTGATTTGCAGAAACCATGGCTTCCTTCCGGAGTGTCCAGGTGAAACGCGACACACCTCTTGATGCTTTCAAAGTGCCCAGGTTCAGCTCTGCCCCCGCCCCCCTGCATATGAATAACACAGTGGAACCTTTATATGGCCTCACTGACCAGTCAGGGAATTGACTTTTACACGGATGCCAAAGCACTTGGCACCATAAACTGCCCGGCAGCACCCATCTCTTCCTCCTTTGAAGAGTTCAAACCTGCCCGTTGAGCTCCCTTTTCAAACCTGTAAGCTCTGCAACATTCAGCTTTGCCAAAGACAATATTTGCCGAGTTGCTAGCCGTACCAAATGGCAGGATGAGTTGATGTCAGGAAGGGTCTGAGGCACGTGTGAGGATGAGAACAGCACAGACCCATAAAAGGCGCTGTTTGTATGGTAATGTCAGTATTTAAATTTCATGTCCTCTGTTATCCTTTTTGGAGAGGAACGGAGCACTCCCTGCCAAGCACCTCTTCTGCGGAGAGGGTGAGAGGAATGACGGGCTGTGTGGGAGAGGGAAATAGATTCCTCTTGGCATCTGCAGTGCCTTTGGATTGGTTATGGGTGCACTGCTTATTCTGGGTCTGGCCTTAGAATTGATGGGGCCCAGGGCAAAAATAAAATGTGGGGTGCCTGGTGGAGCCCTGCCCCCATGAAGTCCTACAGGTAGTCATGTTTGGGGCCTTACTGGGAAAATGGGGGCCACTTGTGGGACCCCGGAAGTAGAGAAAACAGCAGAGCAAAGGGCAGTTGTCCTGTGGTAAGGCCAGTGCCAGCTTACACAGTCCCCATTTCTGCCCCACTAAGTGCCTTGCAGTCTCACCACCCCCTTGCAATGTAAGGCAGGGATATTAGACTATTTTACAGATGGGGGAAACTGAGGCACAGAGTGACTTGTTCAAAGTTGTCCTGGGAACCCGCTCTTCCTCAGGAGCCAGTGTGGATAAAGTGTTGTGCTTGAAACCAAGAGTTCAAATTGTGTCTCGGCCGTCAACTTGCTGGGTGGTCTTGTGCCAATCATTCGCTCTCAGCCTCAGTTTACCATCTGTAAAATGGGAATAATAATGACCTATGTCACAGGGTTGTTATGAGGAAAAATTAGATTTTAATACACTCTGAACATAGAGACAATAGAAATTATAAGCACTAGAAATAGAATAATAATCATAATTTCAAGTGGTAACACATTGAGTAGCTAAGGATTCACGTGTGCTTTTCATCTGGTGGCAAATAATTGTGTAGTGAACAGCTACCCTTTTAGCCCCACCCACATCGCCGCCCTCCTCGTGATATCCCAGGATGCATTGTTCCTGACAGGAAGGCAATTTAAAACAGCCTTGCTGGAGCCCTTCCTTCCCACGTTTTTACCATGTCTTTGTGGTCATTGGAGGACTTGAGGTTGGGCAGGGGCTATTGGCTGTGTTCTCACATTTCCTTGTCTCTGTGTTAGTGATGCTGCATGGTCTGTATGCCCAGGGTAAAGGGGGCCTGCAAAATTGATCATGTGCCCAATCTGTGGTTCAGATTTTAGGCAGACCGGTTTGGGCCAATAGCAGCTTGAAAAAGATAATGCATGAAAGGGCGACAGGTGACTCGTGTGGGGAACACGGGGGAGGGATGTGCCCTGCCCTGATTTTTGGAAGCCTTATAGAACCCTTGCCCAGCCCCCACTCCTGTGCCCTCCTCACTATCGACAATTACCGGTTGCCTGTGGAAAAAGCTCCAGGTCTCCAGTGTCCCAGACTAGGGCCACTTTTACACATGACTAAAATGGGTGCTTATAAGGGTTTGAGATAATACCGGGGGTTATAAATGCTGGAGTTTTGTCATGTGTGAATGCACTATTCCCCTCTTATGCAGCGAGATCTCGAAGCCTTGTCAGAGTTGCATCCGGTGGATCATCATGTGTACGAATTGTCTCCCACAAAATGTGTTAAAGAATGGAAGTGAACAGAGGTTTCAGAGGTGCACCCTGGGCCTCTCCAGATCACCTGTACTATCCGCTCCTCCTTGAGACTATATAATCCTCTTCTGAACCCAGTTATACTAGCAGCTTGTTCAGTGTCCCATGGCCATGAGTTCCACAGGTTTTTCTTTCTCAAGGATGCTGCCAGGAATGCTTTACAACACACATCTCCAGTGCTTGTCTCCATGAAACATCAGTCAAAAAATGGTAATTGGTCAAGAAGCTGCACTTAATCGTCATGCCTATCTTCCTTGGGTAGGGTTTTAGCCTTACTCCCCCGCCAGCCCTATTGCATGCTGGGATGACATCCCAGGGTGCTTTGCTCTTTCAGGTGCTTTATTCCCAGAGTGTAGAAAGTTCCTGCTGGATTCACCAGTCATTGGCAGATTGGGAGTTGTCCCTTGTGACTCAATTCTACGCATCACACCAGCAACCGGGATGGGGGGGGAGGGGGGGGTCAACTTGCCAAATAGCGTATAGCCCTTGTTTACAGAGTATCCACTCGCTCCTTGCCAAGCCAGAAAATTGATCAAGTAGCAGAGGGCCCATACAAAGATCAAAAACGTCTCGCTTGAGATGGAGGAAGGGCCGTATCGTTTGAGCAAATGGTTTCTGCTAGTAACAAGCACGTTGTTCATACAGGAGGAGTGCGGTGCCGTATTTCTGGTGCGTTTGCTGTATTTCAGATTGCCAGCTCGACATTTAGCAGCCGGGGCTGGAGCGGAAGGTGGGGGGCGTAGGACTGGATAATTCTGTTGTCTGTCATCCCCGTGACTCTGCGAGATTGCCGTTGCAGGATCTGTCGTCGGGGGGCAGGTCATCGGGATGGGACCTTCGGTTTCCGATTAATCTGTAAAGGCCCAGAATGGGCTGTTACGGCTTAATCTGAAGCAACCTGAGGCTGTCAATTGCCCTCCCAGTTATGGATCCGGCAGTTCATTTCCATATTTCCTCCCTCTCCCATCCCCCAGGACCCTGGAGTGTTACTTACCCGCCTTGGAGGGCTTGATTGAAGCGGCACCGCTGCGGTGGGGATTCCGCCAGGCTCCCTCCCTACGGCAGCCTCCCTGCTCCATATCGCGCATGTGCAAAATAGACACTCCCCTTAACCAAAATGGCGGTGATGTCGTTTTGGCTGCTGCCATTTTGGTTAAGGGCAGAGGTTATTTTCCACAGGCACGATATGGAACAGGGAGGACGCTGAATTGAGGGAGCCTTCTGGAGCCCCCACAGAAGCGGTGGTGATTCAGTCAAGCCCTCCGGGGCCGGTAAGTCCACTCCAGGGCCCATGAGGATGGGGGTGGGCACTGGGGGCAGGGAGGAAAGTAATTGGGCGCGTGGTCTTCAGACACCAGAACTGTAGCCATGGCGACGCTTGGATAGAACTTCCTCGTGGCTGTTATGGCCCTCCAGGCCTCCCTTTCTGCTGTTGCATAGAACTCACGACTGATTCAACAGATTCAAGACTACCGCCTTCGATGGCTTGATGTGTCATCATGGAAGAGAAAGGCTCTCGCTTGATTGGTGGCCAGGATGGTGGGCCGTGCCACACCATGGAGGCAGGTCATATGCCTCACAAGGGCACTTGATGGTCATTGAGAGGTACCTATTGGCAGATGTAGCTTCAATCACCAACGCCATGCACAGGTCTGTGCCCACTGAGACGGCTGTCTCGGTGAAGGAGGAAAGCATGGAATGGTGGGAAAATATGTTGTGGTCCGGGGGAGATGCCAAGTGGATTGCAAACTTCAGGATGGAGATAGCCAAGATCCTCTGGCCTCGACTGGAGATACAGAGCATGGTGGTGTAGGCACCCATTCCCATTGAGAAGCATGTTGCTATTGCCATCTGGAAACTCGCATTTCCAGACTCCTGCTGTTCTGCTACCCAGCAATTTGGCACGGCACCTCACCACTGGCACCATACCAGTGGAGGTTTGTATGGAGACCGTGAACCTGCTGCTGGACCAGGTGGTGCAGTTGGTTGACCCTACCAAGGTAATGGAAGGCTTTTGGTGAGAGGGGCTCCTGAACTGTATAGGGGCGATTGGTGGGAGTCCTATTCTCATAATATGCCCACCCCATAACAAGGAAGGACAACTATCTGAACCAGAAGGGGTTTTTCTCCATGGTTCTTCAGGAGAAGAACCACGAGCCCATTTCATGGATGTGCTGGCCGGATGGTCTGCGAAGAATCACAATGCCCACATTTTCTGTCAGTCTTCTTCTTTGGCTGCGTGTACACCAGAGACTTTGGACCCTCCACTGAAACATGCATTGAAGGCATGCTCATGCGATCGATTCTTCTTGGGGACCCTGCCTACCCTCAAAGGTCTGGCTCATGAAGGCATATGGCATTGCCTGCACCCTGGAGCAAAGTGTGCACGAGGCAACCATGGGAAGAAGTGGAACAGCCCCTCAGGATTGTAAGCGGCTAGCTCAGAAGCTAGTACTAGTGATCATCATTAGGTTGTGAGAGAGTAAGGCTGCTTTTACACATGACAAAAATGGGTTCTTATTTAAGTGCTAGAGATAATACCAGCTGTTATAAATGCTTGAGTTTTGTAATGTGTGAACACACCATTCCCCTTTAATGCACCAAGATCTCACAGCCTTGTAAGATCCACCAGATGTGACTCCTACAAGGCTGCATGATGTCACTGCATAAAAGGGGAATAGTGTGTTCACACATTACAAAACTCAAGCATTATAACAGCCGGTATTATCTCGAACACTTATAAGAACCCATTTTTGTCATGTGTAAAAGCGGCCTTAGAGAGTGGGGGTTAGGGAGAATGAGGCTTGAAACCCCAAGAGGTGGGGATGGGCAGGTGGGGTGAGGACAGAAGGAGTCACAAGGATCCAAGGAGAGGTCAAAGGGAAGGTGACCACAACCTGGGGGGGAACAGAAAGGGATGAGTTAGGACCTGGGGAACCAGAAGGGGAGGGCTTCAGGGAAAAGAAAGGAATGCAGACATAAGGAGTAATCAGGAGGAGGATTGTCCATACAGGGGCTACTCCAGAATAGGGAAAGGACTTTGGGGGAACAGAAGGGGTTGATCAGTAGGAGATACAAGGGCTACTTGTGAGTTGGGAAAGGACTTCAGGGAAGAGAAACCCTTCCTCCATAGCTGCTGGCGGGGTTTGACTCTCTTCCCATGAGCACTGTCGATGATCGAGGAATGTTCTCAACCACTGCAACTCGCACTGTGTGCCCTGCCCCCGTCATTATGCCATGTTGACCCGCCTCCTATGCTGGGCCACCATATTGTCTCCCCCCCCACCCCTCCCAACCTGGCCAGCCTGCCATGTTGTCCCCTCCCCCCCACACTCCTTTGCCTACTTTTACCATTTTCTGGTCTAGTTTCTCTGTGATTTTCCAGCTCCTCCTCCATGGTTTCCCGGCCACCTGTCAACACAGTAAAACAATGGCAAACATAATTAAATAATAAACAGAAGACTTGATCGCACGGGTGTATAAATGCAATCACCCACCCCCCAGATGCATTCACTTACCATTCCCCTCTGCTTCCACCTCCTCCTCTACAAAGGATCCTCAGCGTTCTCAACCAGACCCTTGGGCGGCTTGTTGAACAAGGGCTGGCTCTTGAGATGCAGGGAGGATAGACCATGACAGTCATGGTGCCCATGTCTGCATCGGCCCAAGCTGGCTCTGGGGCAACAACAGACAGGGAGGGATGTCCTTTGGCAGGCAACGCTTCTGTGGAGTCAAATGCATTCGCAGCAGGAGCTAGAGTGGTTGCAGAGGGAGCCGTTGTAGTGGGAGCGTCCGAAGCAAGCGTAGGCAGTGGGGGAGGCTTATCGAACCCCGTCTGGCCCTTGTTTGAGGAGCTGCCTAGGCAGGGTGTGATGATGGCTCCATCCACACACAAATTGCTTGCAGTAGGGACGGTGATGTTTGCTTCCAGTGGCCGAAGGTGTAAGTTGTTGTCCTGGAACTCCTTGTACCCATGCTTCATGCCTTTGGCCTGCTGCCGGCACTGGTTCATATCCTGGTTGTAACCCGGCAGCGCCATCTAGAGGGAGATCTCCTGGAACACCACCTTGTTCTGGCAGCACTTCACCAGGGCATATTGGACCTTTTACTCCCCATGAAGACTGATGAAGGCCTTGGTCTCTTCTTTGGTCCAGGCAATGAAGCGTTGGTGGGTGGATTTGTAGGCAGCAAGTGCCTGCCATTGCGCGGTGGCGGTGCTGGTTGCTGACTGGCTGTCAGTCTGAGCTACGGCCACGGTGATGATACGCCTCTGCAAGTCACTGTGGAGAAGGCAGCAGCTGGGAAACAACACGCATCCGGCACGTACCGCCAACCAGGGCGAGCTCAGAGAACGCATGTTTGAAAATGGGGCGGTGGGCTTTTAAGGCAGATGTTATGTAAACGGCCATAAGATTCAAAGGGGCAGGAAGTGGTCCCTCCTTGGAACACTCTAGGCATTTCTTCTTTGATCCTATGGTGCTGGAGGACCTGGACACAAGCAGGTTGCATGCAACTTAATTGACGGGACGCAGTCACGGGAGCGTACGTTAGGCTGCATTCACCGGCACGGCGGGCTGTGCATTTTCCGGGACTCCACTGTGAGTGGGGGCTGAGTGTCCGGTGGGTGGTGGCTGGTGGGAGCAGCCACGTAATAAATGGGCAGGTGGACACCCACCTGGTGTGGACTATGGTCTAGTTTGTTAACACCCTAAGAAGCTTACCAAAATCAGCATCTAATCCCTCCTTGTCCGGGCGCGCTGACCTTCAGAAGACTGCTTCCTGACACAAACACCAGGAATGCATGTCAGCTTAAGTGGCGCTATAATGGGAAACAAGACCCTGCCTCTGTCTGGATAAGACAATGATAACATATGATCAGCTGAGCTGATGACATCTGAGTAAAATATACTTGATCATTAATTATGAAGCTTTCAGGGCTTGAGGGTGACTCTCTGATGCTGCTGATTTTAGCTACACTAGGAAGCCCAGGATTGGGTTACATGGCAATTAAACATACTCTTCTTTCACCTGATGCCAACAAGCCTTGGCCATTGGTTTCTATCTTACCTTATCTTGATGTCCATCAGATGCTTGTTTGTGTCACAAAAGACATCAATCAACGTTGCATGGTTACTGTTATTAGAGCTGAAACTCAATCTTTCCCCCGCCCCCTCGATTCTCATCAAGAAACAAGCTTCTCAATGAGAATCGAGAAAAAAAACGGGAATTGAGAAAAGCGCAAATCTCGACAATTTCTCATTGAGAATTCTTGATTTGAAGAAGAAGAAGAAAAAGAAAGAACTGCATATGAACAAAATGGCTATTGGGGCTGTTCTGTGCATGAGCAGCATTTTTACAAAATGGTGCTGGCAGCATCATTGTCATTTTGGAAAAGGGCAGTCGTTCTGCACAGGTGCCCACTGCTGCCCCTTTTAAAAAAGGCTGCACGAGTGTGGAACGGCCCGGCAACCATTTTGTGCATGCAGATGGGTTTTTTAAAGTGAGTATGTCGCAAGAATCTCAAAATGTTAGTGAGATCCCGGCGAGATCGTGCTCATGGTTCTTGATTCTCATTTTAGCCCTGTTATTTAGAATAGCGTCACTACCTAGAATTGTAGAATCAGTACCTAGACCTCGAGAGCTGGAAGGGCCATCTGGTCCAACTCCTTGGTCCAACTCCAACTCCTTGGTCCAATCAGACCAATCCATTGGTCCATGCACCAATGGAACAAACTGCCTAGGGTGGTCGTAGGCTCTCCGTCACCGAACGTTTTCAAGCTAAGACTAGACAGTCATCTGTCAGACCACTTTTAGACGAGTGGCTGGACTTAGCGGCTTGAGAACGTGTTTCCTGAAAAGCCACGCGGGGCACATTTAGATGCACCGGAAGTAGCCGGCTGCCATCCGAATTGCGGCTCGTGCAGTCTCTTTGAAGCTGTATTGGGTCCAAATATTACCGCGCATTCACAAAATGGCCGCCGGGGCCATTCTGCACACATGAAACCTTTTCCAAAAAGGCATGCAGAGATCAGCTGCCCTTTTCCAATATGGTGCTGATGCTGCCGGCGCCATTTTGGAAAAGGGCCTCGCATGTGCAGAATGGGCCCTGGTGACCATTTTGCACACGTGCGGTGATTTATTTTTTAAAAAAATTACTTTTTAATTAAAAAAATATAAATAAATTAAAAAAAAATGAATGACATCAAACAAATGTTGTTTGTTTGTTCATTTGTTTTCATTAGCTTGGTTACAAAAATAAATGGGGCTTCATTTGTTTTCGTAATTAATTAAAACGGTATGAATTGCACAGCCCTACATCCTGCCTCCAAGCAAGAGGTTGGAGTAGATGACTCTTGCGGTTCCTTCCAACTTTGTGATTCTAAGTCAGCATGCCCTCTACCGCCAGATGTTTCTCCAGATGGTTTTTTGAAAACATTCAAGGAAAGCGACTCCACAACCGCCCTAGGTAGAGTTTTTCATTGGCAAATCGCTCTTCCCATTAGGATGTTCTTCCTAACATTTATCAAAAGACAACATGCTTCAGTTTAAACCCGTTCCCTCTTGTTTTGTTTTCTGCGGACTGCTGTCATGTCCTCTCCTTGTTGTCTTTTCTCTCTAAGAGCGCAAGCCACAGATCACTTACTCTCTGGAGTAAGCAGTATGTGGATCACGGCCTAGGCTAACCAACTCCAGTTCCTTCAGCCTTTTCTAGTTTGGAGGCACTCTTTCTTCAGTTCACGCTAAAAGCCAACAGGTGGGGGTGGGGGTGTGTGAATGCCAGTCTAGTATAGCTTGCCCTACAGTCCCCCTTATCCACTTTGGTTATCTATGCTGGCAGGATATTTTTAAGTTATGCAACCCTTTGGCGTATGGGATTCACTGACATCTAAGCAAATGTGAATTTTTAAAAGCTCTGACGAGAGGCTGTCGAGCTCTCCCTGTGTTTTTCTGGATCATGCTTGGTGATCAGATGGCAGGTAGACTGGGTCAGATGCAGGCTCTAATTACATAGATAGATTCTTGAGTCCTGCCTCCTTGGAGAAACCCAGGATAAGCAAGGGAAGCAAAGCTAGACGCAAGCATGCTAAACTCCCCCATGGCAACTCATCCCAGTTCAGTTTCTGGGATCTGCATGGTGGCATTTTGCATGACCTATGCACGATTCAAGGTGCATGGTACGGAGCGCAGCTTCACAAGCTCCTTGAGATGAGAGACCAAGCGTTCGGAGGCACTCCTCCTTCAGTTCACGCTAAAAGCCAACAGATGGGGGGTGGGGGTGGTGTGAATGCCAGGAAACTAGACATCTGATCGAGCGCCCTTAGCTCTGCTCCTACTGTCAGGAGACAACAGGCCGCATCGCATCAATGGCAAGAGAGCTTGCGGAGGCTCTTGGAGGCTTTGCAAGTTGGGAAAACAGCCAGATTCCTCTGGAAAATGGTGCATCTCCAGCTTGGGGGCAATGAATGGAAATTGACTCCTCTTGCCAAAAAGCAGAATTTCATTTCATTTTTATTTATTTATTGCAGAAAGAGTCAGAGTTGCTGGTATTCATGGAAGAGATTTTTTTCCAGATAGAAAGCAGTGCACTGTCATTTGTCAAAATAGCATTGGGGCGGGAAAGGAGGCAGATGCCGGTTAGCTCTCTTATTCTTTAGTGCTGGAAAGACAGACCTTTATTTGTTTGTTTGTTTGAACAGTTGGAGATTCAGGCTGCGAGCTTCAAAAAACCACCTAGCTCCACTGAAGCCCTGAAGTGGGCTTCTATGGGGCTACCCCAGAGTTAGGAATGTAGATCTTGATTCTTGAGGTTTTAGGTGTTTTTGTAAAAGAAAAACTAATTTTTAACAAAACCTCTAATTTTTCAATGTTCTACCTGGGCCCCAGGGCAATGATAAAACGTGGCCCCCCTTGTGGCCCCATCCCCGTCTCTCATGACTCTGTCCCCTTGGGGACCTCCTCTGGGGGGTGGGGGGGGGGGCTAGAGATGGTTGTGCTTGGGACCCCACTGAAAGAGAATGAGGGCTTTACACTCTGCCCTGGTGAAAATGGGGGCCCTTGTGAGGAGCCCTGGAAGCAAAGAAAATAGCCCCTCTTCCCCTGATCAGCTGTTCGGTGAGCAGGGAGATCATGTGCTCCTCCAGGCGACCTCTCCCCCTATCAGCTGTTTAGTGAGCAGGGAGATCATGTGCTCCTCCAGGCGGCCTCTCCCCCTATCAGCTGTTTAGTGAGCAGGGAGATCCATGTGCTCCTCCAGGCGACCTCTCCCCCAATCAGCTGTTTAGTGAGCAGGGAGATCACGTGTGCTCCTCCAGGCGACTTCTCCCCCAATCAGCTGTTTGGTGGGCAGGGAGATCAGTGTGCTCCTCCAGGCCACCCCTCCCCCAATCAGCTGTTTGGTGGGCAGGGAGATAACGTGTGCTCCTCCAGCCTCCCTCCCCATCAGCTGTTTGGCGACCGGGGTGAGCGCGCTTCTCCAGGCCTGATCCTCCGACCTTGCCCCGTGGCAGGGCTGTATGGGCTGACCAGATGGGAGGCAGCCCATTATCCCACATTGGACAACCCTAGCCCATGTGGGGCAATAGTAACTCACCCAGGGTGATAGTAACACGCAATGCGTTATCGGGGTTCTCCGACTGACGCGTCCCATAGTAGCCGACTGTCTACCCTGAAGTGGAACTGGGCAAACATCTGGCGGCCTCTGGCCTGGTGGGCGAACGTGGCGTAAGGTTGCCCAAAGTGGCACAACGTGCGGCCTTACCTGTTGTCTCTTGAACTGGACCCACAACTGAATATTTAAGGCTCTGTGAGTAGGCTTGCATATTTTTCCTGAAGAGCAGACCCAGAAAGGGGTGGATCCCTGGAAGCAAAAAAAAAAAAGATCCTCAGGTTATCCAGGCCCTTCTGGAGTGGAGTCGGACAGTCTGTGAAACGGGGGCTTCACTTAGAGGCGGAACGTAAAGGCCCAAAATCTGGAGGGACCCAGGTCAAACCGGTGGGTGGTGACCGTACCGGGGAGGGTGTCAGACCCAGCACCACAAATCTTTCCTCGAACGGTTGTCATATTTACTTCAATCTCTTTACCGCTATGGCAGGGAGATATTTATTGATTTAGAGGCGACCTCATATTGACACTTCAAGATGTGAGGCAATTTTGAATTTCAAAAACCTCGTTACTTTATGGCTTCAAAGCCCCTTAAAAAAGAACAAACAAAACAACAGCACAAAGCTTTACTGCCTGTTTCTGAATTCCCCAGAGAAATAAAGTTCGATCCATCTCCTTTTAGTTTCTCGGTAGAGAGACTTGTATCTACACGGTCTGCGCCCCCCATACCTGAGAGACCGCCTGTCCTTCCATGCTCCATTGCAGCCCCTACAATCGGCCAGGAGCGCCCTTCTGAGGGGACCGTCCGTTAGCTTTCTCCGTACGATGGGGGCTTGCAGGGAGGTGTTCTCGGTCGCTGCCCCGATGTTATGGAACTCCCTTCTCCTGGAAGTTTGGGCCCGAACCTGAGCATCTTCAGAAGGCGGCGTAAGACTTTTCTGTTTGAAAAAGCATTTGGCCAGCGGGGATAGAGGTGGGGTTGTTGGGTAGTTTTGGGGTAGGGTTGTGAGAGGGAAATTGGGAGGTGGTTTTGGGTGGGTTTGGTGGGGAGTTTTGGGGTAGGATTGTGAGGGAAATTGAGGAGTGGTTTTGGGTGGGTTTGGTGGGGGATTTGGGGTAGGATTGTGAGGGAAATTGAGGAGTGGTTTTGGTGGGGGAATTTGGGGTAGGATTGTGAGGGAAATTGAGAAGTGGGTTTGGTGGGGGAATTTGGGGTAGGATTGTGAGGGAAATTGAGAAGTGGGTTTGGTGGGGGGATTTGGGGTAGGATTGTGAGGGAAATTGGGAAGTGGTTTTGGGTGGGTTTGGTGGGGGGATTTGGGGTAGGGTTTTGAGGGAAATTGGGAGTTGGGTTTGTTGGATAGTTTTGGGGTAGCGTTTTGAGGGAAATTGGGAAGTGGGTTTGTTGGATAGTTTTGGGGTAGCGTTGTGAGGGAAATTGGGAAGTGGGTTTGTTGGATAGTTTTGGGGTAGCGTTGTGAGGGAAATTGGGAAGTGGGTTTGTTGGATAGTTTTGGGGTAGCGTTGTGAGGGAAATTGGGAAGTGGGTTTGTTGGATAGTTTTGGGGTAGCGTTGTGAGGGAAATTGGGAAGTGGGTTTGTTGGATAGTTTTGGGGTAGCGTTGTGAGGGAAATTGGGAAGTGGGTTTGTTGGATAGTTTTGGGGTAGCGTTGTGAGGGAAATTGGGAAGTGGGTTTGTTGGATAGTTTTGGGGTAGCGTTGTGAGGGAAATTGGGAAGTGGGTTTGTTGGATAGTTTTGGGGTAGCGTTGTGAGGGAAATTGGGAAGTGGGTTTGTTGGATAGTTTTGGGGTAGCGTTGTGAGGGAAATTGGGAAGTGGGTTTGTTGGATAGTTTTGGGGTAGCGTTGTGAGGGAAATTGGGAAGTGGGTTTGTTGGATAGTTTTGGGGTAGCGTTGTGAGGGAAATTGGGAAGTGGGTTTGTTGGATAGTTTTGGGGTAGCGTTGTGAGGGAAATTGGGAAGTGGGTTTGTTGGATAGTTTTGGGGTAGCGTTGTGAGGGAAATTGGGAAGTGGGTTTGTTGGATAGTTTTGGGGTAGCGTTGTGAGGGAAATTGGGAAGTGGGTTTGTTGGATAGTTTTGGGGTAGCGTTGTGAGGGAAATTGGGAAGTGGGTTTGTTGGATAGTTTTGGGGTAGCGTTGTGAGGGAAATTGGGAAGTGGGTTTGTTGGATAGTTTTGGGGTAGCGTTGTGAGGGAAATTGGGAAGTGGGTTTGTTGGATAGTTTTGGGGTAGCGTTGTGAGGGAAATTGGGAAGTGGGTTTGTTGGATAGTTTTGGGGTAGCGTTGTGAGGGAAATTGGGAAGTGGGTTTGTTGGATAGTTTTGGGGTAGCGTTGTGAGGGAAATTGGGAAGTGGGTTTGTTGGATAGTTTTGGGGTAGCGTTGTGAGGGAAATTGGGAAGTGGGTTTGTTGGATAGTTTTGGGGTAGCGTTGTGAGGGAAATTGGGAAGTGGGTTTGTTGGATAGTTTTGGGGTAGCGTTGTGAGGGAAATTGGGAAGTGGGTTTGTTGGATAGTTTTGGGGTAGCGTTGTGAGGGAAATTGGGAAGTGGGTTTGTTGGATAGTTTTGGGGTAGCGTTGTGAGGGAAATTGGGAAGTGGGTTTGTTGGATAGTTTTGGGGTAGCGTTGTGAGGGAAATTGGGAAGTGGGTTTGTTGGATAGTTTTGGGGTAGCGTTGTGAGGGAAATTGGGAAGTGGGTTTGTTGGATAGTTTTGGGGTAGCGTTGTGAGGGAAATTGGGAGGTGGGTTTGTTGGATAGTTTTGGGGTAGCGTTGTGAGGGAAATTGGGAGGTGGGTTTGTTGGATAGTTTTGGGGTAGCGTTGTGAGGGAAATTGGGAGTTGGGTTTGTTGGATAGTTTTGGGGTAGCGTTGTGAGGGAAATTGGGAAGTGGGTTTGTTGGATAGTTTTGGGGTAGGGTTGTGAGGGAAATTGAGAAGTGGTTTTGGGTGGGTTTGTTGGATAGTTGTTTGAGGGTTGGGGGCTTAAGGGTAATTTTTTTTGGTATCAGCTTTAATATCTTTATTGTTTGTGAGTCATCCTGAGCATTTGGGAATGGCGGCATATACGTTTAAATAAACAAAAATGAAAGGAAATCTTGGATCCTAGTCTAGTCATGGGGCGAATGTGAAAGACTTTTTAAAAACAATATGTTCATGCTTAATATATCAAATATAGAATGTTCCACTTGTCTCTTCAATTGTGAGCCCCCTGGGGGTAAGGACCTGTCAGTCAATAACTATTGCTAGTACAGCACCAGGTACACCACTGGCGCTATATAAATAAATAAATAAATAATAATGAATAATAATTTATTGCTTAAAGCACGGGTGGAGAATCATTTCCCTCCAAGACACAGGGGCCTCTTTGAAAATCCGTACGAGCATGAGGGGCTATGTTGACGTTGGGGCGGGGATGCTTATGGGACGCATTCAGGAAGAGGAGGCTTGAGATCATGGATCTAGCCTTGTGTGCTGCTCCCTTACTCTGAGCTCAGCCTTGAACAATAATACGTTTTTATTTCTCACAATATAAAACAATATCAAATCACTTTAAAAACAGAAATCCATTTCAAAACAGTTTAACAGGGGAAGGTAAAGAGAGGAGGAGAAAAGACGTCAAGGAGGGAACGCGCCATGGATCCGGAAAGCGCCTGGAGAATAAATTTGGGATTTTTTTAAAGGGGAGGAGGGAGGAATTGAGACGGACATCCAGAGGGAGCAAGTTCCACACTGAGGGGCCCATCGCAGCAAAGACCTGGGGTTTAGGGGGTAACTAAGAATTGGATCCAGGGGCCAAATCTAGGAACCGAAAAGGGGCCATTTAAAACCTAGCTGCGGCTGGAGATCCCCCCACCCCTAGTTGCAAGAATGCCGTTACATACGGCGACTGGCAGTATTTTTTTTCTCCCAGCAGAGGGCTCCCTTCTGTTTCTGAGGAGAAACCAGAGCATCAATTAGGGAAAGTGAAACCTGTGTACATCTCTCTCTGTGGCTGCTCCTGCGGGACTCCTGTGGACTGGGTTTCCTTGGGTGTGAGGGGTTCCAAGGAGGCAGCCAAAGCTCTTATGACGGATCATTGGAATTCTTAGCAGGAGGAAGGCCGGCTTGCTGCCAAATGATCCAACAGGTCCCAGTAAGAGAACTAGTCCTGCCTTAATATTGCTAGGGCTACAGTTTGCTATTTGTGTGTGGCTATGGGCGTTTTCAGACATGACGCTAACCCCACTTTAACCACACTTGAACATTTCTTATGCATGTTGCAGGGCGGCATAGGGCACCAATACAGCCCTGCAACATGCATAAAAATGTTCAAGTGTGGTTAGCGTCATGTCTGAAAACACCCTAACTGGTCGCAGATTTTAAACCAACAAAAGGAAGTGATGGGGTGGGGGTTTTGGTTTTTTTTTTGACGTACCATTAATGTGTAGAACTCGTTGCCAGAGGATCTTGTTAAGGTCAGTAGAATAACTGGGTTTTAAAAAGAAGATTGGATAATTTCATAGAGGATAGGTCCCTCAATCGCTATTAGTCAAGTAGGTTGGGGGATGTAGCCTCAGGAGCTGAGTGCATGGATGGACCACTCCATTATGACCTGATGGGCGCTCCTCTGACACAACCAAAGATGTTCACTGTCTCGTTTAATCCTGGGCCCCGTGTGTTTGGGACCCCCTCCTGAATCGCCATCGGTCCCCCACAGGTTGGGACTCCTCCCTGTGGCCCTCACATTTAACTCCATTGCTTCTCTAGCTCATGATGTCATTCCCGGTTTATACTGGGAGGGCTGCGAACACATGTGGTTCCTGTGTGGTTGCCCAGGTGTGCTAATCTACAGGTAACACTGGCTACGTGATAGTGGCAGGTGTGCAATGCCCACCACCATGATTTCTTGGAGACCAATCCACCACCGTAAGGGCATATCAGGATGCGGGCTTCCTCAAACAGATGTAACCCCCAATGTGTGGGGCTCATATTGCATCTCCTAACTTGGAGTGTCGCAAGGCTGGGGAGGGCTCATGTCCCAACGATGCCCCCACACGTAAGAACAAAGGGGCAGGGTCTCCAAGGTACGGCAGGACTTATGCAGGAAGGGGGCACTTCCTCAGCTCCCAGTCAAAAAGATACAATAACCCCTCTCTCTCCTTCGGTGGGAGCAGTTTTCAGCATCTATATTAGAGATCATTGGCCTCCAGTTGCTTGTTAAAGCATCTCAAGTCTGATGCGAGGACATTCTAATGTATAGAAAGACAGACCAGGTAAGGCAAAACCTTCAGACCAAGGAATTTGTAATCATTTTTAAAAAATATAAATGTGCTAATTAGATAAATGGGGGCTTTTGGAGCTGGACTTGAAGATGCAAATTTAATTCAGCGGACAAGTCAACACATGTTGATCTCATATGGATTAAAGCCTTTAAAAAAGGGCTTCTTTTGTTTAGGTAATAATGTTCATTCAGTTTTGCCAATCCCAAGCAGTTACCTTTAAAACAACAAAGGCAAAAGTTGAGGCACTGAGTAAGCGCCCAATTAGAATCCGCCCCCCCCTTTACAAAACACATAAATAAAAACAAATTGCTCAGCATTTTTAGAAACTGGGGGAGGAACAGTTTGTGTAAATTTGATTTCTTCCCAATAGAACGATGCATTTGTTGTTGTTGAGAGCTTTACTGCAGTTTTAAATTCTGCTCCGCGGTGAGGTAATGAAGTATTTCAGTAAATACATCTCAGAGGACAAGTTGGTAGGAAACCAACCCAAGTATTCCCAGTAGCTACTCTGTTCGGGTCACTGTTTGAAAACTACAGGTCACACGCCAGAGAATTATGACCTGCTGGTTGCAATATTTTTAGAGGTTAGGACTTCATAAATATATCAAGCGCTCTTGGCAATCTTGTCCCAAAGCAGACAGTGAACAAACCCCCATGGATTTTACGTCCGCACCCTCCCCCCCCCAATTTCTTTTTGTAAAATGAAACTATTATTGGTGTTCCTGCAAGAGAAACTTTCTATGGTTCTAAACTTTAAAACAGTGCCTTCATTGACGATTGTGTGCGCGGAAACCTGAGAGGTGATGTCAAATTTAAAACCTGTAAAACTGCCTGGGATTGCTCTTGAACACAGAGACTGCTTTCAGGGACACCAAGCTGAGTCAATTTTAAAGAGGTCCAGCATGCTGGTGAGCCCGCAGGGGTGGAGGCCTGTGCGGCTTCACCCCCAAGTGCTCCTTGGCCACGGCTCGGTGCACGGATGGTGGCGGAACACGGCGAGGTGAAGGGCCAGGGTTCAGCCAGTGGATGCAGTAACGGGATATGCAAACCTCTAATAAATGCAAGCGTCCCTTGCTAAAAAACCCCACCGTTCATCTGGGAGTTTCCCATACGTGCAAGGCGTTCCGTTCACTGTGGGTCAGGGAAGCGGGGATCGTTTAAAACACTTCATCACTGCTCTCTGGATACAATCGCCTCCAAACGTCTGACCCGCCCTGCCCTTTCCCCGGTGCCCTTACCTTGTCTTTACGAACCATGCCTCTCTTTTTTGAGGACGCATCTTTGCTAAGAGCGCAATATTATTTATTTATTTATTTCCACTCTCTTTGGCGCCGGTGAGACCTCACCGGGAGTCTGATGTTCAGTTTGGGGCACCTCATTTTACGAAGGACGTTGCCAAAGTGCGGTGGGTTCAGAGGAGGGCGACAAAGGGCGTTAACAGCCATGACAAACCCCCCGCTATGGTCCGCTTTGACCCGATCTGGCCCCGGACCTCACCGGCATGTTTGCGCAGGTGCCGCCAGAGGTTGGCCTGGGATTGCCGTGGGCCGTGTTGGTGGTTAGCCCAGAGTCTCAGAGTCACAGTCTGCCTGATTGGGGCAAAGTGGGCCCAAGCAGACTGTTCTGTCTGTCGTGGCCTGTCATGGCCAGCAGCTATTGCTGGCTGTCATTGGTGGCCATGGCTGCCCGTCATGGCAGGGGGAGGGGCACTGGGTGTAGCGCGGGGGCGGGACAGACCAGTTGCACATTTGTGCATCTCTCCACCCTCCCTGGTGGCTTGGCTGCTGGCATGTTTGGTTGGCAGCCTGACCCGGTCAGGATGGTGTCCGCGGTGTTTTTCCTTCCCGTGTTGGCTGCCAAGCCGGCGTCACATCTGTTATCACCCAAAGATGATAAAGGGTCTGGAAAGCAAGTCTTATGGGGGAAGGAACTGCGGATGCTTAGCCTAGTCAAGTCTTACATTGAAGGAACTGGGAATGTTTAGCCAAGTGAAGAGAAGACTGAGGGAAGACATGATAGTAGTCTTCCAACAGCTAAAGGGCCGCCACCAAGAAGGTGGTAGGGAACTGTTGTACATGGCTACAGAGGGCAGGACTAGTGACAATGGGCTCAAGTTACAGGATGAAGATTTCAGTTACCTAGGGGGGATGTAGGCTCTCCATTGCTGGAGATTTTCAAAAAGAGGCAGGACAGCCATCTTTCAGGGATGTTGTAGCTACGTCAACCTGCATCGAAGCCGGTCGCTGGACGAGATGACCCCTGAGATCCCTTCCAACTGTAATGTTCGATGATATGTAGAGTGTCAGCCATGGGCCGGGTACTATGGAGCTGGGTCTCTGCCCCGAGGGGCTTACAGTCTAGGATAGACAAGGGAAAGGGGAGGGACAGCTTCTCATGATGCAGAAACGTTACAGGTAGACGGGCGTAGTGTAATTCCAAGGCAGGAGAGGGGGGATCCTGAAGGATTAACAGTATAAGGAGAAGCCCCAAAGGAGCGAGTGGTGAAGGGGGAGGAGTTAGGAAGGGCCTGATGGGAAGGGTGTGGTTTTTTTTTAGGCGGGACGAAAAACTTGTGAGGGAGGGAGCAGAGTGAATGGGTCCAAGGAGGGAGTTTATTTATTTATGTATTTTATTTCATTTATTTTTACATTTATATCCTGCTCTTCTACAGGGCAGCTCACAACACTGAAATGAAAAAATAAATAAATCAGAATATAAAATACAATAATACATTAAAATCCCTTAAAACCCCATCATCCTACCCCCCCGGTCTTTTACCCCCACCTGCCAGCCACCAATCCTTCCCCAAACCCCTCTATCCAATCCCACCCAACCCTACCCCAACCTGCCGAACACCCGGCCAAACAAAAAGGACTTCCAGCTCCTCCGGTTGGCTTAGGCGGTCGTTCCAGAGGAGGGAGTTCCATCATGGTGGGGCAGTTGTGGCAACCAGTTTGCTCTGCATCCTCTGACCTTTTTGCTAAGACGCCAGAGGGTTGTGCACGGAGAAGATCATCATCATCATCATCATCATAATCAATCAATCAATCAATCAATCAATCACCCTATCCCAAACCGTAGGATATGGTATCAGAACAAAACAGTATCAGAACAAAATACATTTGCATCCCGCCTCTCTCTGTCCCCTACTAACCCATCTCTTCCACTCCCATTCCTCCAACTCTTCCTTGGAGAAACCCCTCCCCCATCTTAGGGCCCCTCCCACTCACAGAAGGGCCACCATGGCTATACTGTGAAGCTGCTTATCCTGCCCCCACCCACTCCCTTGTGTCTCACCCAGGGGAATCTACCTAAAGTAACATAAGAAATGCCATACTGGGTCAGGCTAATGGTCCATCGAGCCCAGCATCCTGTCTCCGACAATGGCCAATCTCTTTCTCTTGGGAGATGTACCCAACCAGTCACAAAGGACAATCCATTCCCTGTTGTTCCATCCCCCAACTGTAAGAGGTTATGTCCCCTAAACTTGCTTGGCTAATAGCCATTAAAGGACCTATCCTCCAAGAACTTATCCAGTCCCCTTTTAACACTAGCTACACTACCGGCCGTGACCACTGTCTCTGGCAGTATATTCCACAAGTTAATTGTGCGCTGAGTGAAAAAATAGTTTCACTCACACACTTATCCCTCCCGCTCTCCCTGCCCACAGCCGATCCCCCAGTACAATACATATCTCCCACCACATTCACCATGCAAATAGAGAGAGACTAGGGAAGCCCCTTCTTGCGGTTTGACCCCGAGACTCCCATTTTGGCCTATGCGAGTCTCGGGGTCAACCCCTGAGAGAGGGGAACCGTAATAGAGACTCCAGGGGGAAGCTGTTTTTGGAACGGGGCTAGACGGAGCGGCGGGGAAGTCGATGATACCAATCCTCCATCAGCCAGGCTTCTGGGAGACGAAACAGCCCCCAGGCTGCCAACCCCCTTCCCGCTCCACTCCCCAGCATCCCAGAAAAATCAAAGCTTCCCCCAGAGCTTGGGGGTAGCTATCGCAGGGAGGACATTTGTCCTGGGGCCCAAGCGAGGGGGATGGGGGGGATGGACAAATCCTGTCCTGTTGCGGTGCAGCCAGGCAGAGACTCAGCTGAGTGAAGCAGACGTGTCGGCAGTGTGCGGCGCGTGCATGACTCACCAGCGGCAGCACGAGGCAGGCAGTGCAGTCACGGCCTCCAGGGCTTGGGCGCAGCAAGCAGAGGGAGGGGGGGAGGATGGTAATGTGTGGGGTGGGTGGGGGGAGAGTCCATTTCTTGCAGCTGGGGCCCATCCCAACCTAGCTACGCCCCATGCCTAGAAACCCAGAATCTGCGAGCGAACACTAGTAACAATCCCAACCTGACAGGATGAGCGTTTTCTCTGGTCCCATGGGGGGGTTTGCTGTTTGGCTAGGAAAATGTTGGTTGCTGTTCGTAACCCTCCGCAGGGAGCAGGTGTGAAACCCTCTTTGTGTGTGTGTGAGAGAGAGAGACTCTCCAAACTCCGGCGGCGCGGGGCCCAGTGGGACGCGCCCTGCGCCAGGCAGACGGCGTGCTCGCCCACAATCGCCTCTCCTTGTTAAGGACAGAAATCTCGCAACAGGCGTCCCTGGCGCAATAATACTGACTCATCAGCCATCGAGTCATTAGCAAATCTTCTATTTTCTGTCAGTAAACACAATTTAAAGCACTTAGCAGCTAAGCTTCTTAAAATTCATAGCTGATGAGGGAGCAATTAGGATGGGATTTTAATGAATACCCAGGAACTCGCCGGCTCCCACCAGGAAGAAAGCTTCCGCTCACTTGCTTAGCCTGCCTTTTTGTTTTAATTTGGAATATTGTTCAGACGGATAAATGATGGCAAAAGACAATTAAACTGAAACGGTTATCTTTTGGGCTAATTATATTAATCTTTTCCCCATTATCTGTTTATCATCTGTCTGGTAAAGAGGAACTACATTCCAGACCCTGGCCTCTGTCCCACCTCAGCCTCCCTATTGATGGTAATGGGCGTGGAGCTAAGGGCGAGATGTGTTGGTCCCCAAGCGGTCAATGGAGCAAGGTTACCGAGGAAACGGCTGCAGCTAGGGGACCGTCCATAAAGGATGCCATGCAAGAAGGTGCGGGCTGATTGTGATGTGTCACACGTTTCTTCTGACTCCTTCTTCAATGATGGCTGCTTTCCGATGAGCCAGGATGCGCAACCTGTGGCACCGCGGGATTCTGCAAAAGTCAAACCACGCGCAACTCCCGTCTCGTTAGAAAGGCGGAAATGCGGGTCTTTGCCGTCAAACGTGTGCATCCGGGAGAGTAGGATTTCAGTGCTCTCCTGTTTCAGTGTTTGAAAACTAAGGGTAAAAAGTAAACAGACATGATTGTGGCCCACTTTGGCCAGGGACCCCCCCAACAAGTGTGTTTATGGGCTGCCAGATGTTGACCCAGGACTGCCCTAGGACGGGTAGGTGCTGCGTCCTCGGAAAATCTCCAAGGATGAAGCCTGGGCTAAGGGCGGCCTATGCGGTCCAAGGTGGCCTGCCCCATGTGTTTGACCCCAACATCTCTGCTTTGGGGCAGAGGCCACCATGGACGGTCACCATGGTTGTCCATCATAGCGGGGTGCAGGGCCAGCTGCCTGCATGTTCGTTGAACTCCCCATCCTACCTGGGGCGTGCGGCTGGTGAGACGGGTCTCCGGCCACAGGCACATTAGTTTGGTGACCTTGGAAGTCCCTTCCAATTCTATGAATGTTTCAATATCTCTTCAGCATCTCTTCTCCCCTTCGATGTAGCGTCATGGCCTCTTACACCGGAGCCAGCCTAGAGCCAGCCTGTAGGGTTTGGGTCAGGCTGTAGACCTCTAGGAAGAAGAGGCAGCCTGTAAGGGTGACCCACGCTTGGAGGGCATGAAGGCTCCTATCGTCACGGGACATGGCTTGTGTTGCCCTCCCCACACCGTGATCGAATGGAGACTAGCTTGTGATTTCCCAGCTGATCGCAATCTACCTCTTGACCACCCCTGTGCTATGGAAATGATTTTAAAAAGTCCTCGATCCTATAGAGCTTTCGATTTAAGGAACAGCTGTTTTGAAGCTTTTCGCAGGTGAACTGTGAGGAAAGGCTGCTGAAAGATCTAGCGGGATCAACAGAGTGTGGTTTCCTCTGCTGATCTCCAGGCATAGATCATCGACCAAAGCCACAAGCGCAGTCTCCGTACCATACCCAGGACGAAAGCCAAATTGAAATGGGTCCAAGAATCGGATAAATTATATACTGCTAAGGCCTGCCTCACACAGGTTCAGCTAACAGCTGCAAGATTGTGCTGAGATGAGCAGTGGATTTTCTATTCTTGGATGTTGTTTTCAGATCCCCCTCGGACTATCTGAATGGTACGCGTAACCGACATGGATACTTGCATATTCATTTTTATTTTTTATGGATTTGGCTGCTAGTTCTTGTGGTACTTCATGCTGGATTCTGTGCACGGGGAGTCGCTTTAATGGCAATTTTATATTTCCTACTATTATATTTCGATGGGTTTTATTTGTATATTTTAATAGAGGCACAGCTTTTTTTTTTTACATTGTTACCCATCCGGAGACTTTGGGAAAGGAGAGATTATAAATCTAAATGAGTAAATAATTCGAATCAATGGAAAACCAAGTAAATAGCCCCCAAGCCCCCAATTAATTTCAAACGAAGATGGACCTGAATAGCAGATATTATCCACCCCCGACAGAAAACTCGATTCCTCTCACTTACACTGTTCCTGTCTCCTCCGTGATGCAGGGTATTTTCAGACGTGACGGGGTCAATTGACCCCGTCACGGAAACAAACCTTTGATTCCCCGCTGGGGCCACCGCGTCACGGGCAAACAGACGTGGTGGCAGCTCCCGGCGGGGAATTGGGGAGGAGGCAGGGCCATGCAGCGCAATGTTGGGCCGCGCTGTAATGCTTATTACAATCATTCGCCATATTGCCTTTGTTAAGGAAACAGTTTTGTCTGCGTTCTCCTGGAAGATTTGATAGAGTCAGGGATTCAGTAATGATGACAGCAAAGGGACTCGGGGTTCTATTTAAACACAGGATTGTACTCTCCCCCCCCCCCCGGGTTGTATCGATGCCCGTGTGGTGGTGAAAACAAAGAAACATTTCCTTCAGCCTCTTGTGGCAAAAGGTTCCACTGAGCTGGGAGGGAAAGGGAGAATTGCAATGGAATTGCTGGGGAGGAGGAGGCGGCGGAGGAGGCGGCAGCTGGTTTGATGAGCAGAGCAACATTGATTTCATTGGTGCCCCATTTTCGAAAGCCCGTTGAGATTCCGTGTGCGTGGGCAAGCAGCAGTATATAAATGTAAATTTCATTCATTTTTCTCATTCCATTAGCTCAGGCACAGGTGAACTGCAGCTTATGTGCTCCTGAACAATACAGACGTGCAGGGATACATGCTTAGCACAGTGCACATACCTGAGATGTGTGGATGATATCCCAGCCCTTGAGCTTTGCTTTCAACCTCCAGTAAGGATAAGGTGACCAAATCCTGAAAACCTCCAAGTGGGATACCTCATGCTCCACCTCCTGTTGCCCTAATTTGCCTAAATTGCACCGGAGATGGTGTAAACGTTTTAGTTTTGGCAGAGCAGTGGGCAGGTGGGCTGGGATTTTTTTGGGTGAAGGTAGGGATGTTTAGGGGACTTTATTGTATTGTTTTGTATCTTTACTGTTTTTCTTTTTGTGCATTTGATTTTGTAAACTGCCCTAAGCCTTCAGGAAAAGGCAGGGTATAATAGTTTAATAAATAAATCAAAAGATTAATAAATCAAAACAAATCAACACAATCCACTTACTGGTTTTCTTCAGTAAGGCTGATCCCAAGCCCCGCAGAACCCGTGGACAGCTACGTGTGCGTGCATGGAAACCGCACGCACCGCCATTGCCGGCAAAGAGTGCGAATCCGATCCGCGGGGTTTGGGATCGGCCTTGAAATCTTCAAAGGCTAATTAAAAAATATTCATAAAAATAAACATTCAAATAAAATAATATCAATAAAAAATAAAAATAAAAAGCTAATTCAAATTAATGAATAAGCTAATTAAATCTTCAAAAGCTAACTCATGTAAAAATTGGTGTTTTTTTAAAAAAATATTTACACAATACCCTTAATGTGTAGTCACAGAGCAAAAATATCTCCTCCAGAGAACTTTGCAAATTTGGAAAGGGGGAGGGGGAGAGAATCAACGCAAATTTAGAAAGCGGGAGAGAAAATCAAAGCAAATTTGGAAAGTGGGGGGAGAGAATCAAAGCAAATTTAGAAAGCGGGAGAGAGAATCAAAGCAAATTTGGAAAGGGGGGAGAGAGAATCAAAGCAAATTTAGAAAGCGGGAGAGAATCAAAGCAAATTTGGAAAGGGGGGGAGAGAATCAAAGCAAATTTGGAAAGGGGGAGAGAGAATCAAAGCAAATTTGGAAGGGGGAGAGAGAATTAATGCAAATTTGGAAAGGGGGAGAGAGAATCAACACAAATTTGGAAAGGGGGAGAGAGAAGGATAGGAAGGAGAGATTGGAGACAAAAGGGAGAAATCAAGCAAGGCTTATGAGGAAAGGTTGAAGGGATTGGGTGGTATGTTTAGTCTAGCGAAAAGGAGGTTAAGGCGAGATATGATAGTAGTCTTCAAATATCTAGAGGGCTGCCATCAAGGCGATAGCAAGGAACTGTTCTGCATTGCTACAGATGGCAGGGCTAGAAATAATGGGTTCAAATTACAGAAAGGAGGATTTTGGTTAAATATCAGAAAAAAATTCCCACCAGTAATAGCTGTTTGGGGATGAAACAAATTGCCTAGGGAGGTCCTAGACTCTCAATCTCTGGAGATTTTCAAAAAGAAGCCGGAGAACCATCTGTTGGGGATGTAGCTGTCGTCCTCCTGCATCCGAGCAGGGAGTTGGGCTAGCTGACCCTTGAGCTCCCTTCCAACTCTATGATTTTAAGGATACAGAGTAGCAAGCAGATTGTCAGGGTTGGGGGGAAATGGGGCATTTGGCAGATGATGGGGGTTGGGGCGCAGGGTCAGGATTGAGTTTGGGCTGGGAGTGGGAGCAAGAAAAGGGACTAGTCTGGAGAGCCAAGTCTGGAAGGGATGGATGAGGTTTGGGTCAGAGTAGAGGAAAAGCTGGAAACCAAGCAAGGGGGAAATAAAACCCTCTTCAGACTAGAGCTCCATGGTGCGGGACACTGGGCAGATAATCCCTGCCCCAAAGAGCCTACAGTCGAAACACAAGACAAGAGGTGACGGTGGCCTAGGTCAGAAAGGGGGAGTAGGAGGGAGCCAAGAGCCACTCCTAGCTGGCATGACAAGGTGCAGAAACTGTCTCTGAGCTGCCGAGATCTCTCAGACCTACAGCACTTTACGTCCGAGGGGCGCTTTGCAAAACGTAGCTATTGAATCCCGTGGGGGATTGTTTGCCAGTGATTTGGTGGGGCCCCCAGTAAAGTGCTGCCCTGTGCCTCTTGATGGGGGAAAACATTCACCATCTTAGATTTTTAAAATATATAAAAACCAAGTGCAGTCGGGCACACCCATTCCTCATAATTCTTTACAGGATCCAGCCCCATAATGTGCCTCACACAGGAGCTACTCACCCCCAAATTGCTTTATTCACTAGTTGCACATCCATGGCTTCCCCATATGGCGTCTCCCATCTTGCTGCTTCCTCCCTGATCAGAACCCTGGCCAGCTCCCAGTCTGTTCCTTCTCTGTTCATAGATCACCGCAGACTGACTTGATGTGCGAAGTTACTGTTCTTATAGCCCCAGGAGGGGCATGGCTAGAGGAGCCAGCAAGTTCTCTTAAAGGGGCAGAAGCCTGCCCTTGCATAGCTCGGCTCCCTGAGGAAGGTTGCCCTCTCATGACCCTTTGGCATCAAGACCTCTTATAGGTTTTTTTAAAAATTGGTGATGGGAAATGGGCAGAAAATATGTTTCCATACTGACTCTTTCCTCTGATCCTCTGCACCTCAGTTGGCCTCCTCTGCCTCTCTGTCTCTTGGTTCTCTCCTCTCTATGGTCTGTAGGGATGGGCGAACGCGGTTCAGAAGTTCAGAGTTCGGCCTGTTCGGACGACCGAACGCGAACGCGAACCCGAACATACCGAACAGAACCAAACACCGAACGGCAAAATGGCCAAACAGTTCGGTCAGTTCGGATCGCGTTCGGGTGGCAAAAAAAGGTTCACTGGAAGGTGACAGGGAGGGGTAGTACTAGTCACTGAGGAGCAGACTTCCAGGCACCAAGGGTGGAGAGGCTTGCAAGAAATGAAACTATCTGCCTCCCCCCTTCCCAACACCTTCTGAGCTAGTCACTGTTCCTGAACAGCAGGCGTTGAGTAGGATTATTAGATTGCTTTAAGTTTCATTTCAGTTTTGTACTGAAATGAAACTTAAACC
>QEPC01011901.1:23798475-23814564 GCA_003113815.1 Sphenodon punctatus | reverse complement strand
GATTTTTAATCCCCCACCTGTCTATTTATTTTTATATACTACCAGCTTATTGATATGTTTTATAGTTGTATTTTAAATGTTTTAAATGTTTTTATTGTTGTAAACCGCCCCGAGCTGCTGTGCAGGATGGGGCGGTATAGAAATCTAATAAATGAAATGAATGAAATGAAAATGAAATGGTTTGAGCTAGTCTATTCCTCACTGTGAAGGGCAGAGCTGAATGGCCATGTGGGCGGGACTTGTTTCTCTTTGACTACTCGAAACATTGGAAGGCGTGCACATGTGCTGGCTGTGAGTAAGCTATACCAGACATATGCGTTGGGGTCTTTTTATCATCTTCGCTGCCCCTGTCAATGGCGGCCACCAGTGCTGGCCAGGTTCAAGACTTTGCAGTAGCCGTGGCCAGTTCTGTGGGCAGTCTGGCAACCCCTTCCTTTGGCCTTGCAGAGGACCAGTGGTTGGCAAGCCACGGACTGACAATCACTAACACATGGTCTTTGAAATGAGTTAGAGACTTTGGGTGTTTTCCAACGAGACACTAGCCCACAACAGGCTACACCAGGGTCGGTGTCTGCCCACCTGCCCGTTGATTCAGTGTTCACCCCCACAGGCCACAGGGCCTCCACCCACTGGACCCGCAGCCCCCGTTTACAGCAGGGTCTCGGAGAATGTGGAGGTCGCCGTGTGGGTGAATGTGGGCTAACGTGCACCCATGTCTCTGCTCCCGTCAATTAGGTTGCGTGCAGCACCTCCATGCACACAGGTCCGCTAGTACTTTGCAAACACCCTCTCTGACAAATACCAGTACAGTCCTGGCAGTTCCCTTGTGCTCTTCCAGAGTACAGCAGCAGGGGGGTAGCTAGGTTGGATGACAGAATGAGACTTCCCCATCCTGCCTCCCAAAGGCATTGAGATGCAGTTGTCCCAGGGAACATGGCTCTCCCCAGCTTATGGCCCCTCGTGTGGCTGTACGTGTCACCTGTCGCTATGCCCTCGCACGGCACAGATCAGAATCTGGCTCCAGGCAAGTCTCCAAAAATGATTTCCGAGAACCTGTTGGTGGGGAACGTTCTGAAGTGATAGGAATTGGGTGGAGACGTCTCCCTAGGCGTTCCTGTTTTGCGCCAGGATGCAACGTACAGCGTCTCATGAGACAGCGTCCCAGTTCGCTTGTGCTCCTTTGGGTAGCAGCTGGCCCGGAAACGACGCAGAGTTTAAAATGGGATTCAGTCCAATGTGTCTGACTTTCTGAATGACCAGTCGCGATGGGACGTTAGCACCTGCTGAATCTTGAATTCTCCCCCAACACTCATGCTACCCTGGTAGCCTTGACTTCCTCATTCTGCCTTAGGCAATTCATCTATTATTATTATTATTGAAAAATATCAGTACATTAGAAAAAGAAAAGTCCCCACACCTAATCACCCGATTTTTGACATGTGGGAATTCGCTGCGTCATTTTGCTTTTTAAAGAACCCCACTTGGAACAGGAAATTCGGATGACCTCTTACGTTGGACCTCACCTTGTGTGTCTGCGAGAAAAATATTGGACCAGTAACCTCAAATATCATCCCATGGTGCTGGGAATTCCCCTTTAAGAGAGTTCAAAACGACTGGCGAGCCTTACGTTACAACCTTGTCCCTGGCCTTCATTTCTCTGACCAGACTGGGCTAAAATTAAAAAGTAAACCAGGAGGTACAGCCCCCCCTTACTTCTGTTTGTTAATCTTTCTTCTTCTTTTTTAGACCCTTTTTTTTTTCTCTCTCTCTTTTTTCCGTCAATAGAAAGAAAAAAAGTTTTGTCAGCACTCCTGTTTCTTTTGTTGTTTTCTTTTTCTCAGAAGTCTTTCCTGCTTTTATCCTAATCCCAGTCATGCATGAGAGAACAGTTGTGCTTCGCTGTTTGTCTGTTCTGCTAGTTTTGAATCAGTAGGGCTTCCTCTTTGTTCTCTTTATTTTCTGAACACAGAAAGGTAAAAGAGTAGGAATAGTGATTGAAACTCTTAAGAAGAGAAAACTTCGATATTTATTTAGATTTAATTCATTTAAAAAAAAATAAAAATTGCCGCGATGGTAATAATTAAGTGTCTGTGACAAATAAAACCCAACCTCCACTAGATCTGAGTTTGCTTACCCGGGCCGGAACACTTTTAACGTGTAGCCCTCGAGACTGCATTATTTTAACCACATCATCCACTTTATTCGCTCCTTGGAAATAACGAATGATTTAACATATGCCAGGATTAATTGATTTTTTTTTTTAATAGACCTCTCAGAATTGCTTCTTTCGTCATGACTGTTTTTTTTTTTCCTTTTATGATTTGAAAAACATACACAGTAGGTTAGTTCCCGGAGGTGCTGGCGTTGTGGGCTTTTGTTTGTTGTTGTTTTTTGGCAGATTGTTCCAAACTGAATTTTAAGCAATATATGTGTGGCTTTAAAAGCTTCCCAGTTCTTGGAGCCCCCTCTGACGTCCATATTGCGGGACCGAAGCTAACTGTACGATTAGAATGTGTCTGTAGATCTCTCGCCGCAACATAGGAAGCACCTGATGCTAAAAAATGTCTGAAGCATTTAACAAATTAAACTAAATCTGAAGACAAATCCATCTGTTTCTCTTTCATTCTTGCAAAACAAACCTTTTTATGATTTTGGTCTCCAACATGTGCTTGTTCCCTGTTGCCATGGAGATGCTGTGGGCCTGAAATGTTTCACAGGCTTTTACTATGAAGTTTTTGAAAACTGTTTTGATTAATTTTTCCTCCACTTCAACTTCTCGCTCACTTAAACTGTTTTCTCTTTTGTTTTGTACTTGATTTATGGCAGATCTCTGACATTTAAATAGATGTGCGTTTTGAAATTCCTCTTTTCTGTGCCTAATGCAAAGGGGGGAAGAAAAAAAAATACCCCAGACAAAGACTTGGTTATTGTTACTTGCTGAATTTCTGCTCTGTGTGGTTGTTGGGCCTAATTCAAAGTAATTCAGGCTACTCAGTGGGGGCAGTGCATAGCTCCACAGGAAATTATGATAGCAAAAGTCTTCCTGTAGCGCTCTGCACTTGGCACTACAAAGTGCCTGAGGCTGGAGTTACCTGAATAGGGTTGAATTAGACCAGACAACCGCATCATCCCACTTCTTAATCTATTAGAGCGATATACAAGTGGCAATTGTTGATTGCAAAAATGGGATTAAGAGGCTCTTGAAGTGAATTGATTTTCTTTTGAGAACAAAAAGAGGAAAGAGAGGCTTCGTTTGAATCACATAGCCAGGAAAAGTTCCGTGAATGGGGTCCACTCCAAATGTAACTTAGAATTAAAGCAAACAGTGTCCCCCACCCCCCCAATGGGGGATGCAGGTGAGAGGAATAAACTGATGGAAGAGAGAAAAACTATGGGGAAAACTTAAAGGGAAAAGGAGGGGGGGGGGGGAAATTGAGTGGTATTCTTGCCCCAAGACCTGCCCTTTCTTCCCAACAACAACAGCAAATCCTTGTTTAATGATGGCAAAGAGGAATGTGTTATTGTGTGTCAATCTCCATTTAGGAGTCTTTAATCTTTCTTTTTACTGGCTCATTTTTAATTTTTCTTTGGAACTCAGGTGTGCGAAGGAGGCAGGAGAAGGTATGATTTTAGCATCTTCTTCATTTTTGTTTTTGAGAGAAACTGTCACTTTTGACTTCCTCTAAGGAAGCATCCAACATTTTGCATCTCTGGGAAACCCCTTAAGGTCAGGTTGAGTCCCCCCCCTCCCCCATTTGTGAACATGAATGTAACATGGATGTTGTTTTCCTGATCTTTACCACATTGTTTTCAAAATAAGGGGATGCTTCTGCCTCCATTCACTTTTTCGGTCCCCTCTCTCAGGTCAGGGTAAACAGGAAAGGGTACTTTTCAATGGCAACGCAGCTTAATTTGGTGACACCTATACATCCCTGGGATGCCTAGAAATCATCAATTGGAAAAGTAAGGTGGTTGCAATGGATTTGACATGTAGGCCTTTGCAGTAAATGCCCCCTGGACTTGATTCCGGAGGGCTTCCCTCCCCCCCCCCCCCAAGCACAATTTTAAATCAGTCTGACTTTGACCAACCCCTGTCCTGAGAGATAATAACGTTCATGATCTATATGTGATTGTCTCCCATTGTTTTTAAAATGATATTTTGCCGCACTGCCATGTTAGTTCGTCTGTATGATATAGAAGTGAACGTGCGTCCCAAATGTATATGGAATGTAGCCTTAGCTGTCAGGGCCTCCAAGAGTGTGGAAAATAGAAATGACACACTGATGCCGGCTGGGGGAGAAGAAATGGTGCTGAGCAGATGGAGGGAAGCATTTTTTTTTTTTTTTACCTCTGGCTTTGGGACATGTCACATACCAGCCAGTAGTAAATAGCTGAGAAGGCTCCAGGTCGCCGAACTCTGGAATTAGCGGTTGCAAACATTCTGAAATGTGTCTGAATGGGGCCCTGGAATCTTCACATTCATGAAATTCCTCACAGGGTGTGCGTGTGCGTGTGTGTGTGTGTGTGTGTGTGTGTGTGTGTGGACCCTTTTGGTGTCTCCCATAAGATTTAAATGTGCATGGGGTTAGTTCAACATCCAGGAGTTGCGACTAAGGGACATAGAAGATAGGTGACACCAACCTTTCGTTTAGAGCCAGCGCCACAGACGGCCCTTGTCGACCTTCAAATATCTTTTTGGGGACAGGAGGAAAGACGCACATAAATCTCTGGGACAGCACAGACATCTGATATCCCCTTCACACGCAGAAGATCCAATGTGCTGAAACCTAGTTGGTGTATATATATATATATTCTTTACTGGCAAACGGCTGTATAAGAAATATATCGGAGCAGACGCTTCTGATGGAGTCGTTAACGATTTGTGCTTGGGCATGGACCGGGGGAAGGATGCAGTTGATCAGGTCTTGACCTCTGGGTGGCACTGCATTCAATGAGAATTCCCTATGAAGGAGGGGGACCCAACAAAAGAGTGGTGTTTGGGGGTAGGGGGGCGGGGAGTGAAAAATTCAGCCAGTTTCTCTAAACAAAATATCTCCTAGTGCCAAGATTGTGCATGTGCGTGTGTGCGTGCGTGTATTTATTTTAAAAAAGAACAACCAGGCTTCCTTATCAGTGGAATGATTGTTGTCAAGCTAACTCTGAGCTAGCACATGTATGACTCCCAAGTTAGAACAGCAGAATGAGACAAAATAGATATCCCATCCAGTAAGGATGGGATTCTGGGCAAAATTTCGGTATCGGTCAATTTCGGTTTCGGTTCTCATGAATTTCGGTTCTTTTTCGGTTTCGGTACTATCGGATCTTTTGCATTGATTTTTGTACCGGATTTTTAACATTGCAGTTTTTCAATGTGGGACAAACCACAATGTTAAAAATCTGGTACAAAACTGAAACTGAAAAAGAACTGAAAAAGAACTGAAATTTTGGATTAATCCGAAATGGTCATTTTCGGGTACTTTCAGTTTTATCTGAAACCGAAATTCCCATCCCTACCATCCAGCAAGATTTCTCTGTCGTTTTGTTCCCATGAGAATTTTCCCATGATCACTTGGGCAATGATTTTCTTTCTTGTGTCACGAAGGAGTCCACTCTCTCTGTAGTGATTGCAATCGCAATAATTTTACTTGGCTCCTTTTATTTTACTTTCCCCCCCTCCAAAAACCTAATTTATCGGGGCATCTTTCCTTAGCCTGAGCCTCTCTCTGCTTGTGTGTCTATGCCAAAAATCTTGTCCGGTGACGGTGAAGAAGGCATTTGGCCTGCAGGTAACACAGTCTGCCTAGGATACAGTAGGCAATAAATTTGCCTATTTGTAATAAAGTTGCTTTCTCTAATTACTGTGCATTAATAGTTCCATATTTTAATTACCTGAGACTGTGCAAGGCTTGAATGGCGTCTTTACTCGTGCTATCAATTATGTCATAATAAATTAATTTACTTTTCAGGATTCACCGATTCAGGCGATCGTTGGGTTCCTGTTCCTTCTTGACTGTTCTGACTTTGAACAGGTTTATTCAGCTGTTGTCTGCTAAGCCCTACAAAAAAGAACAATGCCTTCTGATCTGCCTTTTATGGTTTATTGGGAACTGGTGGTCCGCACTGCAGCTTTGGTCAGTGATTAGCTCGGGTGAAAACAAACTACACAAGGCTAAGTTGATGTTGGAGGAGGAGAGGAGTGAACCCACTTCATTAAGGCTTTAAGAGGGAACTCTTTTCTTCTCTGATGCGTGTTCAAAAGTTTTCATGTCTCTATTTAATCACATAATTCTCTCTAAGTAGCCAGAGAAGCTTGCTGCCGCAGTGAGTGGTCTTTTGCCCCATGACAACTTAGAAAGATAAATTTATATATAAATATCTTCATGGGTTTTTGTGCAGAGGAAACCGCCTTTAGTTTTACGGCGTGAAACTAATTTACTTGTTTCTTGAAGGGGGCGTTTTGCAGGACGTCATCCAACTTTTTTCCGGCTCAGGAGTAAGGTGAGTGGCTCCTACCACTCCAAAGGCCCACGAACAACATGCTTGAGAGGGGGAGGGGGGATGAAAGGCAGAAAAAACAACCACAAACTTTTTAAAATAAAAGAAAATGAAAGAGGGGTGTACAATCAAGGCTCGCTGGGATTTAATTATTTTTTTAAATGTGAAATTCAGTTCCCTCATATTGTGTAAAGCAGAGGGTGCGGGATCTTTTCCCCCTCTCAGGGGCCACTTTGAAAATTAGTACAAGCTCTGAGGGCCACCTAGAAGCTGTGGGTGGAGATGCTTAAAGAAGAGGAGGGTCCAGATCATGGATCTATTCCGCAGAGCTGTCCCCTCCCCTTGTGGGCAGGCCCTCCTCTCTGCTCTGTCACTCCTGAGCACAGTCTTCCAGTGCTTGGCGGTAGGAACTGGATCCAGGGGCCAGATCCAGGAATTGGAAAGGGGACCAAATAAAAATGGGCTGGTCCCTGGGCCCCTGGAAACATTCACCGTGCAGTCACTGCTTGAGAAGTTACACATAAAAAATATTGTAGTAAGTCTGAGAACTGTGTCTCTTTGCGGCCCCTATGGTCGGCTGGGGGCGCACCTCCTGCGCGTTGTGTGTGTGACCCTTCTCCGTGGGGCAGGGTCGTGCGGGAGAGCATCTTGAGTTGCTGCCCCCGTGTTGGGGAACTCCCAGAGGGTTGGCTTGAGCCCGAGCCTGACTGTCTTCCGGAGGCGGCACAAAACTTTTTATTTGGGAAAGCATTTGGCGGGCAGGGATGGGTGGGGTTTGCTTTGGTTTCTGGGTGGGGTTGTGAGGGGGATGGGGGCTTAAGGGGAGAGAGTTGTGGCAGAGTCTCTGTAAATAGCTTCCACAGTGGAAGTCATGCACAAGGGGAGCACTTTACAGGGAGCAGCTTTATTGGGGATACAGAATATGGNACTGTCTTCCGGAGGCGGCACAAAACTTTTTATTTAAGGGTTTTAACCACCTGAGCCATTAAGTCCTCTTTATATTTGGTGAGGGAGAGGGGTGATGGGTTGGATGGGATAGGGGGTGGTTTTTGTGTTTTACTGTTTTTATGGATTGTTTTTATATATGTTGTGAACCACCCTGAGCCTTTTTTTTAGGAAAGGTCAGGCTAAAAATTTAAATAAATAAATAAATGACTTATCAAAATGAAGCCGGTCTTCCCCTTTTGACATAAATGGCTGCCTACGTCCCCAGGCAACCCACGACGTCCATACACGCAATAGGCCGAACCGTGGTACGAAGTGAATTATACCATCCCCCGTCCCTTGTGTTTTTGTTTAATTCAATTTATTTTTCAACCTGGCATTTAATGATGGCTTGGGGAGCGTATGCCTCGCACCCAAATCTCAGCAGTGATCCATCAAACTGCTAATATGCTGGGGTTGCTAGACAAGCACTTTACTGGTATTGTCAAGGCCTGACATAAGCTATGTTTAACACAGCCCTTTCTGGTGACCTCTTTTTGCCTTTGACAGAATGCGTGCAGGCTAGGGGCATAGATGCAGATAGTTCTCAAATGTTTCCTGCGTGTCATTTGCTGCTTTTTGGGAGGAGGTTTGTAGCTCATGAGTTCTGCAGATATTTACAAGTGGGAGTAACTTTTGCCCATACAAATGAAGCATCAGCAACACTGGGGCATAAAGCCTCAATTCAGCGATAAACTTGAGTGTGTGTCGGTTAAGAACTTAGTCAGTGCCGTTTACTGGGTCAGACTAAAGGTCCATCCAGCCCAGCATCCTGTCTCCGACAGCAGCCAGTCTCGGTTGCCTCAGGGGAGTACGCAGCAGGTTACAATGGGGTAATCTATTTCTTGCCATCCTCCCCCAGCTTCTGACAGTCAAGGGTCTTGTGCCCCTGACCAACCCAACGAGGAGCTCTTAATGGACCTGGCTTTCAAAAATTCATCCAGTCCCTTTTTGAAACTACTTGCCCGGACAAAATCCTCCAGCAACGAGAGCCACAGTACATTGGTAGAAAAGGACTTCCTTTTATTTGTTTTAAACCTTCTCCCTGATAACTTCACAGAGCGCCCCCTGCTTCAGTTGTTTTTAGAAAGGGTAAATAGTAGCTCCCTATTTACTCGTTCCACACCTTTCACGATCTTTTAAACTTCTATCGTGTCCACGCTCAGTCATGTCTCTTCTCCGAGCTGAAGAGTTCTAACCTGTTAAGACTTTCCTCGTACAGGGGCCACTCTGTTCCTGCGATCACTTTTGCTGCCCTTCCCTGCCCCTTTTCCAGTTCTGTTAGGTCTTTTTTTGAGATGGGGCGACCAGAACAGGACACTGTATTCCAGGTGTGGAATATATAAATCATACCATCGATTTATATAGTGGCATTATGCTCCCTTTCCTGTCTTTCAGTTAGGGTCCCCTTCTCTGTAACTAAGCTAAGGACATGCCCCTTGAGACCTCTCAACTTTTTTGTGAATATCTCCCCTCCCTTGTCTCTTCTAGATTGGGGTGATAGTCTGCCAGTTTGGCCCAGTTTGACAGAACTGGTTGTTAAAATCCTACCCAAATCGTAAGGAAGTGGGGGTGGGGAGTGTGTCACTCAGCTCTCAGAGAACCAGTTGTTTAGTTAGAATACCACGGCCCTTGTGGCTAATGACTGTTCAGTGCCAGGTGCATTGCTAGTGCTTAATAATAATGGTATTAGCGACTGTGACAAAACACAGATCATGGAACACCTTGTGTTTCATCAGTTTTGGGGAGAACTCTGTACTGCAAAAGACCTTACCAGGGACACAGAACAAGCTATATCAGGTGCCCAGCACTGGAGAAACGTATGATTTTGGTGGGGAGACATGAGAAGAGATTAACAGTGTAACCTGACACCGTAGGCTGGATTGTCAGCAGCAGGGATTGAACTGGGGACCTCTGGCTCCATCTGCATGAGCCTCTACCCCCTAAGCTAAAAGACCTGGGTAGGTTAGAAGTAGAAGGTTCATAAACCTGTGGGTGAAATGAGTACCCACAAAAACAGGTGTAACCGGCAAATTTCCAGTACCCAAATTGACTGGTCCCAATTGATACTCAATTTCCAACCTATTCGAGTACCCAGTGTCCCAGAACATCAACTTCCAGTCTTGGAACATCATCTTCTGGTCCCGGAACGTCAACTTCCAGTCCCGGAACATCATCTTCCGGCCTCGGAATGTCAACTTCCAGTCCCGGAACATCATCTTCCGGCCTCGGAATGTCAACTTCCAGTCCCGGAACATCATCTTCTGGTCCTCGAACATCAACTTTCAGTCCCAATTTTTTTTTTTTTTTTGTCCTGATTTTTTGGTGTTCCATCCTGATATACTGATTGGTAATTAGAAACTCAAAAAATCAGTACTGGAAATGACTGACTTTTTAAAATTTTTCCATGTACCCAATTGGTAATTGAGTAACCTGTCGAGTACCAGATGTATGACTCGAAAATGTGGGTATTATCCATGGGTAGCAAATCAGCCACTCGTTTCAGTTCTATTTTGCATTTTTCAGATAGCCCTCCAAATATATGAATGATATCTGCAACAGATACAGATAATCAAATACCTTCTTATTTTGGTTTGGATACTTTGTGTATTTTGTTTAGGTTTATTTTGGCCATCTTGGTAACGCCTTTTTGGCTATTGCACAGGCACAATGATGCCAAAATGAAGCATTCAAAATACCCAAACTGAAATAACCAAAGTGAAATATTGGATACGGATAGCCAGTCCAGTGGGACTACATTTCAACTTTGTTGGATCCAACTTGAACTGGATGAATTCATTGGATACAATATTTGCCGCTGATATTGGTTTCAGCTCCAACCGGGACAAGAGAATAGGTGGCTTGAGGACTGTGGCCTGGTGACTTGCCTCAGGAAATGCAAGAAATAAGCAGCAGGGCCACTTGTATTTTCATAGCATGCAAATAAACCTCTGTGTGCTCCCCCATGCACCACGTTCACACGAGCGGTTGGACGCATGGTTGGTGGGGGGCCATACATGGACATGTCTTGTTTAAAAACACCGAACATGACTGCAGGACTAGAGCCTGGGTAAGTTCTGGTGAGAATGTAGCTCTCTTCAGTCGCTGGGAGTGACTGTTCTTTTAAGGGAGTTGGCGGCCTTCACAAGCCACACCCTTTCTGGGTCTATAAGAGCATGAGGCACTACTGTAAGGTCAATCTGCTGTTGGCTAGCATTGGAGAAGGAGCTCAGTAGGATTGGAGCTGGCCAAAGTACTGATCCTAAAAAGACGTTTGCTCAGGAACCTGGAAAGAGGCTTGGTGAGAGTACTGTCAAAGGGATTTTTTTTTTTTTAATGAGCTTATATCCTGCCCCTCCTGCACTCAGGCAGCTCGGGACAGTTCACATCATCATAAAAAGAAATTAAAAAGCATAAATAACAAAATGCAAAATTCGTAAATAAACATTAAACAATAAAATTCAAAAATATTTCATTTCTGTGGTGTCTAAAACCCTCCCCAACTCTCCCCTACACCAAATGTCTGGTGGAAGAGCCATGTCTTACACTGGCAGCGGAACGTAAGAAGATTTGGGCTATGGTGGACCTCCGCTGGGAGGAGTTCCATAGCACCGGAGCGGTAGCTGAGAACGCCCGCCTGTTTGTCCCCACCCATCTCTAGTGGGGAACCTCCAGGAGGGCAGCTCCTGACAACTACAGAAGCCACCCAGGAAGTGAGGTGGCTCCTCAGATAGATAAGGCCCAGGCCATTATAGGTTAATATATAATATAATAGGTTCCTGGTGGGACTGGGCCGCCGGGAGCACATTACACCAGTGCTCCGATCTCTGCACTGGCTGCCAATAGTCTTCCAGGCCCAATTCAAAGTGTTGGTTTTAACCTATAAAGCCATACACGGTCTGGGCCCTGCTTATTTGCGAGACCGCCTCACCCCCCGGGTTCTAGATCAGCCCCTGTGGTCATCCGGGAGCGCCTTCTTGAAGGTCCCCCGGGGTTCTCCGAGGGGCCATGCAGAATAGGGCATTCTCGGTGGCCGCGCCTTTGGAATTCCCTCCCGGTGTGGGCATGGTTGGCCCCGGACCTCCTGGCCTCCCGTAGGAATTGCAAAACTTGGCTGTTCCATCAGGCATTTGGCGAGGGAGAAGAGTAGGGTGGGGGGGGGTTAGGGAGGGTGTTATGGGGGTGTTTTATGGTTGTTTTGGTTTATTGTTGAATTTGCTTTTGAATTGAATTGAAATGTTTTAATTATATTATATGTACCGTTGTTAACCGCTTTGGGCCACCTGCGGCGGGAGAAAGCGGGATACAAATTTTGTAAATAAATAAAATAAAATATCAGCACCTTGAATTGGGCCCGGAAGACTATAGACAGTCAGTGCAGAGCCCGGAGCACCGGTGTTATATGCTTTCCGACAGCCCATCCCAACGAGGAGACGGGCCACGGCATTCTGCACTAGCTGCAGCCCCATGTAGAGCACATTGCAATAGTCTGGCCTCGAGGTGACAAATGCATGGATGACCGTGGCCAGGTCAGAATACGAGCTCTAGGGGCCCAGCCGTCTCACCAGATGCAATTGGTGGAACGCACTCCCGGACGCAGCTGACAGCCGGAGATCCAGACGCAGCGATGGACTGGAAGCTTAGAGAGTGGATAGGAATCTTGTGTGGATAGTTGAGGTTATCCTCTGCGTGGTAAATAAACCAGCACTCGGTGGTGAAAAGTGCATGGAGTGGCATGGCTAAGTGGGGCCCGAAAGAAACGTATATGGGCCTCAGGGCCACGTTATCACAAAACTGTAGATAAAAAATGACACTGCGTCCATGCAGCCATTGGAGTTTACACCAGGGGTGGGGAGACTCAGGACTGGGGGCCAAATGAAGCCCGAAGCAGGGTTTTCTGTGCCCCCCTTTCCAAATCCTGCATCTGGGCCCTGGATTCAGTTCCTACCCTCAAGCACTGAACAACTGAGCGGAGGGGAAGGAAACAGAGATGAGGGCCTGCCCACAAGGAGAGGAGACAGACCCATGTCACAGTTCCATGACTGGGACACCTCGTTTCTTGAGGGCACCCCTGCCCTCATTTCTAGGTGGATCTTGTACTAAGTTTTAAAGTGACCCCTAAGGAGGTAAAAGTTTCCCCACTCTGTGTTTTACATCATCCATCTTCTGGTATAGCATGGACAAGTCTCTGTCAGAGCAGTTAGTCTGTCATGGCAGAAGGCCGTGGCTCAGCTCCCATTGACGTTCAGAGGTGAAGATTACACCCCTGGACAGGCACCCCATGGCTACTTGGCCGTACGCCATATTGTTCCTATGGTCCCTCTCCTCATACCATGATCTACTGGAGAACACCAATGGGTCACAATTGGTTTTTGGCTGCCCCTTCTTTTGGACATGCCATTTCCTCTTGTAAGGCGTTCTCTAACCATAGGGACTAGACCAGAAATGGGGACGTCATTTAATACCTGTGGGTAAAACCTGCATTTCTGGGTATTACTTCAGGTACCTGGTGTGGTGTGTAGTGGATAAAGTGTAGGATGTGGCCCTGGGAAGCCAGGGTTTGAATCCTGTCCTAGCCATGAACCCACTGGGTGGCCTTGGGCAAGGCACAACCTCTCAGCCTCAGTTCCTCATCTGTAAAATGGGAATGTGTGTGTGTTTCTCTCCCTGTGTTCCCCTCACCCTTGTCTATTTTAGATTGTAAACCCACTGGGCAGGGACGTGTCTCTGAAAATCTATGACTGTAAAGCGTTGCGTATGCCCAGTAGCTCTGTAGAAATGCTAAGTTGTAGTATTACCCAATGGGTTACCTGGATACATGAAAAATTGGTAACTTCCAGAACAGATTTTCCAGTTTACCAATTCCCAATCAGTAAATCGGTATAACGGTTGGTATCTCAGGATGGAAAACTGAAAAACTGGCACAATTATTTAAAAAAAACAAAAACAAAACCATCAACGGAAATTGATTTTCTGGAACCAAAAGTTGACTTCCTGGGATAGAAAGTTGATTTTATGGGATGGTAAACTGATAAAAAAGTGATGAAAGTTGATAAAATGGAAGAAGTAAAAACACTGGGACCAGAAGTAGTTTTCCTGGACCAGACGTTGACTTTACAGGCCCAGAAGTCGATATTCCAAGATGGAAAACCGATAAATAACTGCCAGAAATGGATATATTGATGAAAGAGACAAAAGCATCGTACTGGAAGTTGACATTCCAGGAATTTGGATACCCAAATTGGGTTGCAATCAGCTACTGATTAGTATTCAATGGATGGTAGGCCGACCCAGGTACCGGAAATTCAATGGGTTATCTGTTTTTGTGGGTATCCTCTTTCAGCTCTAAGTAGAACCTATTGAAGAGGGAGTTTTAATGCTGGGACGTTATTCTGAGAATGGACTTAGGGTAAGGAGTCTCAAACCTTTTCAAACGCCCTATGGGTCCGCTATAGCCTCAGCCCCAAGAAGAGCCAGGTGGAAGTCTTAGATAAATAAATACACCTGTACTTGGTCCAAACTCTGTTTTGCTTCAGTGAGAATCCACATCTCAGCTGCATCAAGACACGCATACTCCAGCGCTCACCCAATGGCAGATGATACAAACCTAAGGGAAGCCAGCCAACATGTTGGCGACATGCGGCCCAGCAGGGTAATTATCTGCCTCACTGTCTCACTTCTCCAGGACCCAGTGACCTCCACTTTCTTTCTCTCCATACCGCTTTGGATGAGGGAAAAGTCTAAAATTGAGCAAACAGGAAAAGGGGGTGTTTTTACACACACATTTCTCCTGCATGTTTGCTGTTACATCCTGAACTTTCTGTGTGTCTAAATCACTCACCCAGATCTTAAACATCCGGCTGTTTGAACTTCTGCATAGAACTTCTCCCAGAACATTTGTGTGTAAAAAGTTCTCCTGGTAAACAGCTTTGCTCCAGGAAGCTGTGGTCACTTGGTTTCCATGGCAGCCCCCCACGTCTACAGCTGCGGCTACTTTAGGCTGCCTCAGGGCAGTGTTTGTGTGAAGAATGCATCTGGGACTTACTTGTGGACTTGTAAACCCTGAAGACTGAAAGACCAGCACTTTAAGGCGTGTGCAAAAATGCCCATTGTGGAGTACAGTAGAAAAAAGACTCAGTTTAAAAAGCAACTACTGCACAGAAACAAACTAAATGCGAACAAAGAATATGTAAAAAATATTTACTAGTATTAAAAGTACACAAAATGCATATGCTGCTTCTATATACAGTGTAACACCAATATAATAACAAAAATATATCTAACACCTTTTGTACAAACAATGAGCAAATCTAAATATAAAAAATGTACTCTACCAACCCTACGCGTTTCGGGTAGAAAACCCTTCATCAGGGGTATCAATTCATAACATCTTAGTCAATAGTATATGGAAGTGTCTTGTGCAAATAGCAATATCTTATGGCATCTTCAAAAAAATATGGTCAATCTCCAACAAACTCAGTGATTATTTCATAAAGGACTGGCCATTAATTATCCTGGAATTCTCTCTATGGAGCAAGCTGTATTTGATCTCCTTCTCTCGCTCTACTGGCAAAAGTACCAGTACAGTCAGAGAAGGTACTTTTAATACTAGTAAATATTTTTTACATAATCTTTGGTCACATTTAGTTGTTTTCTGTGCAGTAGTTTCTTTTTTAAAAAAAGTCTAAAATTGTCCACAACCTACCAGTGCTAAAAACCCAACCATTCACGTTACCAGCCCCTCGTGACCCTCGGGTAGAGATGAATTCATTTCCCCTGTTCTCTTGCCTTATTCCCGACTCTACGCCTTGTCCTAGATCTGCCCCATCTCGAATCCATTCTGCCCCGGATCTACGGGTGTAGTTTTTGTGGGGGATGGGTGGGATATGTGCCCCACAAAGCTAGGACTGTGGGGGATGACAATAGCTCTGTTACCCGCTAATTACCCTTGGGACAGGGGCAAGGCTTTGCTCTCCTGTGCAGCGACGCATGGGTGAATGTGGTAGCACTGCCTCGCAACTGCGCTTCCTGGCTGCCCCCCACTGGGAAAAGAGCCTTGAGCTGACCCTCCCATTGCTGGGACAGAGCCTTGAGCTGCTCCCACTGTCACCAGGCCTTGCTGAGGAAGGGGGGGGGAATTGCTCCCTTCAGCATCCCCGTTGTGCCCCACGATCCCCCACAAAGTTCAGAGGACTGATATGTCACTGCCTTGGCCTCTTCCCCCACCCTTGACTCCAATCATGACCGTGTCCTCCAGGACCCGTTCCTTGAGTGTCTAGAGATAATGCCTCTTCTTTGGGTTGAGTAGGAGGATCAAAGGCCAAAATGCAAAGCCGGATGACCCTAACTGTGGTCTAGGAGACCACAGATAGCTTTGCCTTTCTGCTGACCTACTCAGACGCCCATAAATGCGATGCCCATAAATGCCCTGTGCTGTGGATCCACTACATCAGCACAGAGCCCAGGGCAAGGTCTCTGTTCTAATTATTCTTGAGCTCTCTGACCGCTCCTTTAATGTGTCTCTCTCCAACTCCACCTCCTCCTCCTTCCCCCTCTCAGTTGGTGTTCCTCAAGGCTCTGTTCTTGGCCCTCTCCTCTTCTCGATCTATA
>QEPC01011901.1:23782206-23797506 GCA_003113815.1 Sphenodon punctatus | reverse complement strand
CATCTTCATGAATGTTAGACCCCTTGTCTCTCCCTCTGTTCCCCTTCCTAAGTCTCTCCCCCAGCTCCTGTCTCTCAGATTGTAAGCCCTAGGGGCAGGGACCGTGTCTATTTTATTACTTTGTAAAGTGCCAGGTACACTGCTGGCGCTATATAAATGTTTGTTAATAATAATAAATAATAATAATAATTATTCAAAGTTTCTTTCATGGGGTTGTCTTGAGCTGCAAAAGATATTGCTCAGGGCAATCGCCTCACAACCTTGATCTCCACAAGGGCTCCTGAGAGTCAGTTTGTCCTAGTGGATAATCTGTTGGACTTGAACCTGGGAAAACAGGGTTCCAGATCTTGTCTTAAGTGATGAACTTGGTGGCTGGCCTTGTACGGGTCGTTCTTTCGCATCTATAAAATGGGAACAATAATGACTTACCTCACAGGGTTGTTGTGAGGCTGAGCTAGATAAGGATTGTACAGCACATTGAGCATTTCATCCTGTTCCTATATAAATTATACTGAAATGGTATGAGTCCTACAGTGAAAACGCACGTGACGCCGGGCTCCTGTGTCCTGGGGCTGACCCGTACGGACAGGGTGTGCGCCGGGTCAGAGCACAAAACAAACATATGCCTGGCTAGGCCAACGGCTGTGCAGCCTGAAGGAGGGGAGAACGGGGAACCTGTGGTCAGCTGGCCCCACCCCCTCACCGTGCCCCCGCCCCCATCATGACAGACAGCCCTGGTGGCCAATGACAGCCAGCCATGGGCCGGCAGACCAGTCTGGAAACATGCTGCAGTCTGGGGCATCCCGCTTTGACCCAATCGGAGTAATCTCTAGCCCAGGCTGTGATCCCAGAGGTCTCTGGTCCGAACCGGTCCGCTCTATTGCTTGTTTTTACCCCTAGACTTGATGGCGGAGTCTCCTGAGAAAGAAAGGCTCCTTTTTAAATGGATTTTTGAAAGAGACTTGCGAGCTGACGTGAAATATAGGATTTGCATTTGGTGTAAATCTGTATCACTATAGTGCGAGCCGTCCTAGTTCCATTAAACTCCATAGGAACGATGCAGCTTTCCACCGATGAGGATTTGACACTCTGTGTCCCATTTTAAATATTCAGTCCGTGCAATGGAGATTCCACATCAATTATTAAAGGGTCTGATTACATAATGAATTAAAGCTAAAAGGCAAATTGCTTCAACTGCAGATGTTGCAATTTTGGCATAAGTTTATGTGGAAACTTGCGCTTTAGATAAACCCAAGGACTCAAGTGTCTGTGATTGGTGGCATTAAAAGGGTTTTATTTCAGGAAGTGAAATTGATGAGAAGGGGGGGAGGGCTGCCTCTGAGAAACATGCTCTAGAGATGTGAGAGTTTGTCCCTAGGCCATAAACCACTTACTTCAATGGACCAACCCTGGAGGAAGTGGATTTCATTTCGTTGATTTTCATTATTATTTTTTTCCTGTTTGAATTTTGGGGGGGACAACCAGATCCATTTTATCACTCACTGCCTCCCAAACATTTTCACTCTGCGACTCTGTTATGAGGTTTGAGCATCCATGGCCCCAGAAAGCAACAAAGATTAGCTAATCTTCCAGAGGCAATGTAAGACCTTTATGTTTGTCCAGGTGTTTGGTAGTCAGAGATAAGGGGGTTAGGGACTTGTGGGCTTTCTTTGCCGCCTTCTAATATGTTAAGGGGTTTAGGGGACTTTTATTTGGTTTATTTGAAAACTTGTGATTTCATTGTGTGTTGTGAAACCCATCCTGAGCCTTAAAGGAAGGGCAGGATAAGAATAGAAGAAATTACATAAAAACAAGTTGCCATTTCAAGTTTATCCATGGATTCCATTGACTGGGGACCCTTGTGGGGCTGTCCAGTCCACAGGCCCCACAGTTTGCACTTTCCTAAATCTGGCCCTCCCGAGCCTATTTGGAGAAGAGTCAGCTACATGCCCTACTCCTAATGGAGTAATTGTTTCCCGCTATTCTCTCATGCCCTGATCAGCCTGACCAATAGCCATTTGTGGAACTAATCAATGAACGCTTTGTGGAGATGGATGGGCCACTTTACACCTGGGAAGGCTCGCTGACAACTAGTTTCGGTTACACCTGGTTCACAGGGCTGAGGTTTCCTTTGTCATCATAGCAGCTGGGGATTTACAGGACATTTCTTGGTCGTTAAAGTCGGTGGGTGAAAACAGACACGTTGTGGGAAACACCAGGCGCCATTGCCCCCGCACTAGGAATAAGACTCAGACACAAAGGATATGGGTAAAACTGGCCGCAGCTGTTTTATTGAATCCGAATTTAATTAATAACCTGTTAAGAAACAAGACAACCAATTACACCAATTGAACTGATGAATAACGGTGGATAGAGTTAAAACCAATTACCCTGCTTCAAATTGTTTCCCATGCCGAATTGTGAGGCAATTAGAATGCCAATTAGATTCTGCTTAAAATTAGACCCAATTAACCAAATTAACTTGGGTGAATAACAATAAAGGGGGGAAGGGGTGAAGAGATGACATAACTCAAACCTTAAACTATCTCTCACCCCCACCCGCGTTCAGTACCATACTACCAACCTTCTGGATTGGAGATACCAGTCCAATCCCCCTCCAATGGACCGACTTGATCCATTCTTCAGAAGGACAGACGTTGCTGCTGCAAACTTCGGGACCACTTAAATCCTACCCGTATGCACACAATGCCTGGCCTTCCGTCCTGTGATAATTTGGGGCGCCCCTCCCCTAAATTACTCACCAGGTACCCATTGCAGAATGATCCCAATCATCTGCCCATACACCCAAGGCCCTAGAGCCTTTCCATTTTTAAACCTATGGTACTGAACACTGCGACAGCCGCGACAATTATAAAAAAACAACCTAACCACCCATGCACTCCCGACGTTTCCAAACCCAACAGTGCCATGAGGAAGTCGAAAACCCTTTCTATAAGGGAAAAATTCCTTTCTGATCCCACAATAAATAGGCGACCGGATTAAATCCACGGCACTAGTCCAGGGGTGGGTGGGTGGGCTTCAGCAGCGCGCCGCCAACCAAGTGATGGGCTGCCCGGCGCGCTGCACCACGTGGCCTCTACCGGCCAATTAGGAGAGCGCATTTTCGCGCCACAACCCTGCCGCTGCAAACTGCAATCCAGGACGGATTGCAACTTGCTCTTCGTGCGGCCAGCTTGCTACATCCCCGCACGCAGCGGGAAAGAACAGGAACCACCCTGCAGCCTCATTCCCTTAGAGGTGGGCCCAAACTTCCCCCGCAGCGCACAAGGCTCTTAGCGGGGGGATTCTGCGGGTCGGGTAGGGGCACCAAACTCAAGTGTCCGTGGCCAGACAGCCGTCCTGCCACCTGCACGCCCTGGGTAGGGAGGGGTGCAACAGACGTGTGGGCAGCTGGCCCGGCCTCCGACCCACCCCAAGAACCCCACCCCTCACCTTTACAGGCAGCCATGCGACCACCCATGGCCCCAGGCCATGGCAGCCCCCCCCCCCACAGTGGGGATGGCGGGGCTGAACAGATGCGTTGGCCAACTGTGGCCTATGTTGGCGTGTCTACTCTGGGCAGTCCTTGGGCCGGGATGTGCATCTGGGGGACTCATTCCAGGCCAGCCACCAACCCACCCCGGGGTAGTAGTGGGCCAGTGGGGAAGCAGATATGCACTGAGTTCCCTGCGCTGAACCTCAGCGGGCCTTTGCACCAGGCCAACTTCATGTCTGTTTTTACCCAGTGGGAGTTTTACCATTCATTTTAATGGCAGGGGCACGTCCTGTTACGGTGCAATGCTAATTGAAAACAGCGACTCAGCTTCTGTTGACTTTATCGTTAAGAATCACGTCCTTGATAAAAACAAAGGACAGTGAAATTCTGGCCAAGAGACCTTTTCGCACAGACGCCCCCTCCCCACCACACACGTGTGCGGTGGGCGCCCGTGCAAATGCTGCCCGCGGTGTGGGGGGTATGGGTGGGCACCTGTAGGAATGGTGCCCTATGCAGCCCTGAAACATGCATAAATGACCACCAAGGGTGGTTAAAGGGTGGTTAGCGTCATGTCTGTTTTCACCCTATATCGTCCCAATCCCTGGTACCATCCGGTTTCCAAATGATAGCCTTCTGGAAAGAAAACCATTCAGAGTACAGGCTGGCGCTAACTGACGACGGACTATATAGGACAGGCACATCAATGTCAGAGCTATAATGAAGAGTCAATTTGCTATCTACAGTTAATATCTGTCATTCTAGATGGTTTGGCACTTTTCCGGACATTAACTGATTACTGCGACAGCAAACTGAATAACTGGATAAAACCGCGACGGTTAGTCAGCCCGCTTTCTCATGTTACCTGTGGGGGGAGAGCCTTCCGTGAGGGCAACCACAGCTCTATTATCGCAGGAATTAACATGCGTAGGAATGTGCTAGTCTGCTTTTCTCCTGCAAAAACCACCTTTGAGTGTAAGAGTGACATCAGGGGACCCGTTTCTGCGCGAGTGTTTCTGCGCGAGAGAAAAGCGGCATAGTGCATTCCAAAGCGTGCTAATTCCCATGATAACAGAGCCATGATTGCGCTCATGAACCCCCCCCCCCCCCGGGTAATGCAAGAAAGCGACCTCCGTTTAGTGTATTACCCTTACCATGTAACTGAACATTACCATGACATGTCTGCAGCCAGGTCTGGAGGAGGAGAGGAAACAGGAAAGGAATGATGGGTTAACACAGCAATATGAGGAATGGTGCGCTGCAGCGTTTTGCAGTAACACAGTAAACAGTTAACTGGTCAAACACCCTGCATTAATTTCCTGCATTGAGCAGGGGGTTGAACTAGATGACCTTTGAGGTTCCTTCCAACTCTAAGATTCTATGGTAAACAATAAATGGATACCTCTCAGTAACTCATTCTTACTGGAATGGATTGGATACTGCAGATCCAGCAGGTTACCGGATAGCGGCAGATAACCGTTTCAGCTCTTCATTATTATTATTATTATTATTTTATTTTATTGTATTTATTATTTATTATTTATTATAAGCATTTATACAGCACCAGCAATGTACCTGGTGTTTACAAAGAATAAGATAGACACGGTCCCTGCCCGAGAGCTCACAATCTAAAGACGGGGGAGGGGAGACAGGGAAGGTGGAACAGAGGGAGAGACAAGGGATGCGACGTTTATGAGGATGCGAGAGCTCAGGGACACGTTCTTGGCTTGGTTACAGTAAATTGGGAGTTTGCAGATAACAGGTGGGGGATAATTCTGGGTGGGGATGATAAGCAGGAGTTTGGAAGGGCGGAGAAGAAGAGGTGGGTTTTGAGGAGGGACTTGAAGGAGTGGAGGGAGGGGGCAAGGCGGACGAGGGCAGGGAGGGAGTTCCAGGCATGCGGGGCAGCGAGGGAGAAGGGACGAAGGTGGTTGGGGGAGCAGGGGAGACGTGGGAGGATGAGGGATTATTAGGGTTAGGATTCAGACTTTAAACATGTGACTTGTGCTCCTTCCTTTGCTGTCTCCCGAGTTCATACAGGCCAAGTTCATACGTGTGTGTGTGTGTGTGTGTAGGTTATGAACATACTGTGTGCACATTAATATATTGACTTTGCTTCCTCTTTATTTGAGATGTGAGAATATATTCTGTACTCATCACCATGGGCTTCATGTATCTTATAGAGATTACATAAAGTTTAACAATCAAATCCCTCATTATACCATGAGCAGGCGTCTCTGTTACAGCAGTATAAATGTATAATATGATGAAATGAAATCCCCGCGCTTAGTGTCCTCTGGACCGTACGAGGCATGCTTAATTTGCTATGCTCAGGCGGCCCTCTCGTTGAGAGCGTAGTGAGAAATATCTTCCACGAACGCTGCTGACAACTTGCCAGTAAAGCAAATTCCTTTAATGTGTGCATTCAGAGATTCATGGAAAGCACTGCTGTGATCCTCTGGGATGAGCTGCTATCTGCTGTTGCTTCTGGTCATAACATTGTGGAGGTGGAAGGGACCGCAAGTGTTTAATTTCTAAAAAATGAATTGCCAGGGCCCAAGCCTGCCCCAGAAGCCACGCCCCCTGCCCCAGAAGCCACACCCACTGCCCCAGAAGCCATGCCCATGTCCCCAGAAGCCACACCTCCTGGCCAGAGCTGGTCAGAGGAAGGAAATGAATCCTATTCCCCAGCTAGCAACCGAACCACTGGCCTAACCTGCCTCTCTCCAGGGAAATATAAAAGAGGAGTTCTTGTGATTGAATCTATATGATGCCCAGCTCAGGGGGCAGGGCCAGAAAACCATTCATGAAAAGCCAAATAGACCATCCAGTTTTTTTCTGGTTTTGTTTCCAACCCCTAAATGTGGGCGTTATCGGCCTTTCGCATTTCAGGGTGTACACGCCCACTGGGAACATTTCTCGGGACTCCTCCCCCCTTCAGTATAATTGTTGGTAGGGTGTTCCATTGCATATCATTGAATGAATTATGAAAATGAATGGACCCCCATTCGTTTTTGTAACAAAGTTAATGATAATGAATGAATAAGCAAATGACGTTGGTTGATTTCACGCGTTTTCATTTTTATTTTTTGTTTTATTTTATTAAAAATATATATATTTTAAAACCCCACTGTGCCCGCGCAAATGGTTGCTGTGGCCGTTCTGCGTGTGCGCGGCCCATTTCCAAATTGGCGCAAAGACTGCTGGGGCCATATTGCAAAGGGGCCGCGCATGCACAACGTGGCCCTGGTGGCCATTTTGAGCATGTGCAGTGATTTTTTCAAAATAATTATTTTAAATAAAATAAAATGAAAAAAAAAGAAAGGGAAACGGTGCAGTCCTTTAAAACGCCCCCCCCCACACCCCAAAAACAAACAAGTTTTGGGAAGCAAAAATGAAAATGAATGCCATGCCTTCTGCACAGCTCTAATTGCCGGGGCTGTGTCTGACAAGCCCTCCACCCCCTATTAAACCACCTCTCTGTCAATAAAGGATTCACCATACCCAAACTGCCCTCACAGAAAAGGCTGCAAGTAATGGAGCCTATCACAAAAATCTGCCACTGACAGAGATGAGGAGAGACTAGAGCACAGCAAAGCCTGAAATAACAGGGAACCATCTTACACCAGAAAAACCCAGGTGTCTCAGACAAGCGTAAACACCCCCACACTGTAGGGGAAGGTAGAAACCTCCCCTCTGAATCAACTGCCAGTCTGACATGAGGGGAAATTCTTTTCCAGCTTCAAACATGGCGATCAGTTAGACGCCGGTCATTTCAGGCACTGGGCTAGAGGTCCAGGTGGGCCAGAAATTTGGGCCTGATCCAAAGCTGTCCTCGTTGAACCTGAACCTGACTCAGCCCATCTGGGCTTGATGTGTCCGGGCATTGACATCAGGCTATCATTGACATCATGGAGCTCCAGGTGGTGGAAACATGGGAAGCAAGTGCCGGGGGAACGCCTTATCCCCACTCCTTTCCATGCTTCTTATGGGATGTTGTGATATCATGGCTTTCCATAAGGGGCGGGGCGATGTCAGAAAAGGGGGCGTTTCCTATTTCTTTTCTCATGTGGTCCCCTCTCCCATAGCACCGTGATGTCGCTTCTCGCAGCTGGGGAGTCTGACCCAACCTGAACTGGGAGTGTGCTTGACCCAAGCCCAAGGGGACCAGTTGGGTCCTGTTGGGTTTAAAATGGTTGGAGGGCTCCAGTCTGGTCACTCCTGCTTTCTGCTTGTGCCAGATTTTATTAGAGTCTCTAGAGTCCATTGGAGAATTCATCTGTAGGGCCAGCTTAGACCGAGTAAAATCCTGCCTCAGCACAGGGGGTTGGAGGAGAGAACTGGCAAGCTCCCTTTTGACCCAAAGATTGTATGAACTCCAATATAGTTCAGAGCAAATGACTTTCTTCCAGTCATTACTAGGTCAGCCTATTTGGCGAAGGCACATCTTTGGAAAGGCATCTAATCTTGATTTGAAAATTAGTATTTTCTCTAGTATTTTTCCCCTCTGGGAAGCCAATCTGCAAAGCCTTTGTTGATCATTCTAAACAAAATCCATATAGTGTCCTCATTCCCACTGCAAATCCCAGCTGGCTTCTTGTTCAGGGGTCGGGGATAGGGTGGCCTTTCTTCAGCATGTCAAATGGCGGTGCTAGAACCATGGGAGTTGGGGTCCAGAGCATCATTTGTGGGATGGCTTGCCAGAACCTAATCCCAGCGTTTAAATTCAAGGAGGGGACTGAGTCCCGAGAAATGTTGCCAGTAATAGCGCCATGCATCCTGAAATGGGAAGGACCAGGAAGAGGTCGATATTGGCCATTTTGGGTCTGGAAACAAAGACCAGAAAAATCCTGGCTGGTTTATTTGGCCTTCATTAATGAATTTCCTGTCCTCCCTCCAACCCCTATGCCCTGGCCTAGATTAAATCACCATTGGATGATGGTGAAAGCTGATGTCTAATAATAAACTTGACTTGATTAAATCACTAGAACTCCTGTTTTCTATTCAGCTGTAGAGAGGCAGCTTAGTCCAGGGGTTGGGTTGCTTGCTGGAGAATAGGGTTCAGTTCCCTGCTCTGACATGCTCTTTGGCAGGGAGCGGGGCAGTTTCCAAGGCTGTACAAAATAATTAACCAATTTACAAATTAAACACTGGCTGAGACCTTGTGGTGTGGTCCCCCTTCGAACCGGAATGTTCTCACTTTCCTGGGCTGTACGTTACACCAGTTCTTCCCACTGTTATGCTGTTCTGTCTAGCTTACTCCCAGCTAAATTGGGGGGGAGAGGACTCCCTGAGTTGCTGGAGATCTTTCAGAGACCGGAGTTCCCTACCTTTCTAGGCCCATATTTTCCACAACTGCTTCTCTCACTCATGTTGTCATTTCAAGTTTATTCATTGATCTCATATACAGGGGGAGACCCCATGCCACTCCCCCAGCATATGGGGCACTGTGGGGCTTCATGGTCTGCACTTATCTGGATCAGGCTCTGTCAACAGCTCAAACCCCAGGCTTAGATTTGTGTCATGGGCCTATGCGTGGGGCATTCCTACCCTGTGCTGAATTGTGGGTCAGCCAGAATCAGGGGTCCTGAAGATTGACTCCACCCAGCTTTTTGGTGCACATACCATGAGATCCATGTGATTAGGAGACCCCCAAAACTTGTACAGACCTGTCAATATCCCCCTTCAAAAGGCCACTATGCTGGCTGGACAAGATGGCCGCCTTGTTCAATGTGTGAACCGGTGAAAGGCATGAGTGTAAGTTGGGGACTAGGGGTGTTTTCACACAGACAGTGACACCGCTTTTAAATGAGGTGCTGAAAATCACCTCCTGAGCCCCGCGTTGAGAGAAAAGCCGTGTGCGGAGTGTTTAAATGCTCCCTGCGCTGACGGAAGTGACGTGCTCCCCGTTGCTGGCAGTGGCAGCGGCTGGTGATGCGGTGCTTTGAAGAGGCGCGTTCTGAAAGCCTCACTTTTCTGGCTTTCAGAATGCGCTTCTTCAAAGCACCGCATCTTCAGCCGCTGCTGCCGGCAACAGGGAGCACGTCACTTCCGGCAGCGCGCGGAGCATGTAAACACTCCCCCCGTGGCTTTTCTCTCAATGTGGGGCTCAGGAGGCACTTTTCAGCGCCTCTTTTAAAAGCAGTGTGAGTCTGCACTAACTGAATGTTGCAGTGGCGGGGAGTGCGTTTCGGCAGTTACATCTTGTCCGGCGGCTTCAGCCGTATCTCTCAGACTCCGACCTTGCCACTGTCATCCAGGCCTTCATCACCTCGAGGCTGTATTACTGCAACACGCTTTACGTGGGGCTGCCCGAGAAGCTGGTCTGGAGGCTGCAGCTGGTGCAGAATGCTGTGGCCCGTCTCCTTACGGGGGCAGGTCGCAGGGAGCACATGACACCAGTGCTTCGCACTGACTGCCTATAAAGTACCGGGCCAGGTTCAAGGTGCTGGTTTTAACCTTTAAAGCCCTTCACGGCCTGGGCCCTGCTTATCTGCGGGATCGCCTCACTCCCCATGTGCCCGTGAGACCCCTGAGATCGTCCGTGGGAGCCTTTTTGGAGGTTCCCCGGGCGAGGCGGGTGGCCACTGATGTTAGATCTTTTTTGGTGGCTGCCTCTGTGCTGTGGAAATCACTCCCAGAGGAGGCTCGGTTGGCTCCCATTGTCCTGCTGTTTCGGTGTGTATGTAAGACCTGGCTGTTCCGTCAGGATTTTGGCGAGGGGTAGGGGTGGGGTGGGGTGGGTTGGGTTTCCCCCCACATATTGTATTTTAAAATTGTTTAAAACCTTTTGTATTGTTTTTATTGAGTGCTGTTCGCTGCTCCGGGCTGCCCTGAGGGCAGGATGGGCGGGATATACATTTAAAATAAATAATTAAATAAATGTAGTGTGGACTTGTTTGTCCATTTGAATGCTGTCAACAGTGCTTATTAGTGCGGACTAAGAGATAAGTATGGTTCTTATAAAACCCCAGCCACTTGGTTTTATATGAACCGTACTTAAAGCAGTCCACACTAATGTCCTTGTTTGGTAGGTTACAGTTATTTTCTGAGTCATTACTCCGCACTACATTGTCCATCTAAAAGGCATCTCTATGTTAGTGCGGACTAACAAACACTGTACTTATTTCAAAGTAGTGCGCATTACTTCAGCTATCTGAAAATGCCCTAGGACTGAACTGGGAACCAGCATGTCAAGGCTGGTACCAGGATGAGGAAGATGCACTGGGTCATGACTCAGGGAGTACAGAGCCAGAGGGGTCAGGAAGAAGGTGTGACTGGAAGGCAAGGATCCAGTGAGGACTGGGAGGAATGGACCAAGAGGCAAGATCAGAAGTAGACACAGGGTCTGGGCCTAGCTGACAAGCTGAGTAGCAGTTATGTTGCGCTGACTTCCTGTTTCCTGTTTGGAGCCTTATATGGCCAAGGGCAACCAGTGAGAAGTTTGGAAGTAGGAGATTGTGGGGCACAACCAGATTACCTAAAAAAGCCAAGGCCTCTCAAGGCAGGGCTAAGCACTGGGACTTGGGTAGCCATGTCAAGTGGTGAGGGCACCAGCTCCTGTGGCCTTGGGTTCAAGCCCAGCCACCCCTGGCATTAAAGAGAGGAGAATACTTTATTCAGGGCATCAGAGTGACCATGTCTCTTGCCACTTGAAAGAGAAATTGCAATGTTTTTCTCTTTGTCTGCCTGTCATAACAAAAGCAATCTACCTCTCCAGAAATGCCAGAAAATGAACAAAGAACAGAATTGGTGTTCTGCAGATTATCCGTCGGCTTTTGTTCAGCTGTCTCCTACCTCACTGGTATCGGTGCCTAGATGGATGATGACTCAGAGAAAACAGCTGGCACCATAAAACTAAACGCTTTCGCTGGCATTGCATGCAACTGCCTCCCTTCACACAGCAACCCATGCTGTGCCCAAATAGAGCTATCTCCAGGTGCCCAGGAACCCCATAGAAGCAGTGGAGGAAACTTCGCTCCAAAAGTAATATTGATGTGGTTCATGGCAAGAATGAATGATGAGATTCTCTGTGTGTGATGAGGTACCGCGTGGGAAGAGAAATAGCGCTGCCTGGGACACCAGCACCATGTGAGGTGGAAAAACCAACAAAACTAATTCCAGACTCTCTCATCAACACTTAGTGCAGGAAAGAGCCTCATTGTTTCGTGACTTCCTCTTCTTATTCTGGTGTGCCTGAATATCTCCTGTATCGATGGTCCCCTCAAGAAAACGATTAGCATCTTCTACAGTTCCTGGGACAGGGCAGGGTTTCCTTTCCATGCAGCTGGTGAAAACCAAGAATGTTGGCTTAAAACACATGTGACAGAGGCGTGCCACTGTCATGACCTGGCCCGGGGTGGAAAATCCCAAGCAACACAGTTTCGGTCAGATTGGGGCACTGAACACATGGGACCATTGGGCGCATGACCTGGGTACAGCCCAGAAGCATAACAAACATGCAGGCGGTCAGCCCCAACCATGCTGTGCTCCCAGAGGTCCACCACCTGCTATAAAGGGCAACCATGGTGGCCCATGACGGCCAGCCATGGTGGTCCCAACTCGGGAAGTGATAGTCTACTGTGGCCTGCTTTGGTCTTGTTGGGCGGGCTCTAGCCTGAGCTGTGACCTTGGAGGTTTCCTGAGGTCAGAGGCTGGGCTAGCCACTGACATGGCCCGGGCAATCTCAGGCCAACATCTGGTGGCGCCTCAACAGGCCACCATCATGGCTGGTTTTACCCGTTGTTTATTGTGCATGCACACATCCACCCACCCAGCTACCCTGCCCCCCCCTTATGAAATAGGAAAGGGGCCTTTTGAACTTTTGTTTGGGCATGATCCATTTTGTTGAAACAAAATGTCAAAAAGCATGGAATCCAAATTTTGATGGTTTTTCGAAACATTTGTGAAATATCATGAAAAAAATTGACCTTCAGAATAATTTTTTTTCTCATTTAAACTTTGTTTCAATGAAAGTTATTGAATTTTCTCTAGAATTTGATTGGTCTGGTGTTTTCAAAACTGCTATGAACATGAAGGGCTACCCAGGCACAATAACCAGCCAACTGAAATAGTCTTCAGACTCTCAGATTTCATTTAATTTTTTTTATATATATATATATATATATATAAGACTTTCAAAATGCGAAGTGAATGTAACTAATCAGCAACCTGCCTGAATCTGCAGAAAGCCTGAAATGATAGTGTTTAGAGGTGACCTGCTTCAGCTATTCCAATGACTTCTCATTTGGATACTGATCAATAATAGCACTTTTACATTTCTGAAGCCACTTACTTTAGAGTAATCTCATTGAGTTTAATGGGACTTCCCTGGAGTAAGTGGTTTTGGGATTAAAGCCAATGTGGGAAGTAATTCCACCATCATCCAGCAAAGAAATTAGGGAGAAGAGGTATTGACATATCGTATCTAATAAAGAGCTAGTACACAGTCTACAACAAGTATTTCTTTTTGGGCAGGGCTATTAATAGCACATGTGGGGTTGGAAGTTGAGAAAACTGAATGAAAGGGAAGGTCTCATCAATTAAGAGTTGGCAAGCTCTTTATTAGTTATTTCTCCCACAGGAGAGAACTGGCCATCAATGGTTTGGGGATTGTTTTTACAATGGGGTTGAGTATGGTCAACTATGAAAAAAAGTGGAGAATCACTAATGATATTTGGAAATAACGTTTTCTGGAAGATCTTTGGACCCATAAAAGGATATGAAGTCTGGAGAAGAAGAACAAACAAAGAGATATGGAGTCTGTGTGATCAGCCAAGTATAGCGGGAGAGATGAAGGCACAAAATGACTGCAGTGGCTGGGACTAGAGCAGAATTGTGTGACCACCACTTTCCAGTAACCAGCTAGATGGTATCCAATTTCTGACTGGATACTAATGGTATCTGATTTAGCATCCCGTGGTTTTCTGTTTAACTACCGCTGTATTACCTCTTGTTTACCATTCCACTTTTTATTTAATACTTCCTCCCTCTATCTGGACTGGTCTGATTATGTGGTAAGTGGTAACTGGGTCAATGGTAATTCAGTAATATTGGACATTCTGGTTTGGTGGTTAACCTCCGTGGTTACCAGATAACCGCCAGGTTCTTTGCAATACTGCACATTAACCATGGTTGGTTTCTTATCTATCTGTTTTAGCTCTAGCTGGGATGTATTTTGCCTATGGATTGACAGAGGGCTGTGAGAAAACATTTAATGAATGCCGCACAATACTTGGCCCAAGTAAAGACTTTATACCCAATGGAAGCATCGTGGGAAAAGATATTTACAGATTTTGGGAGACACTAACTTAGAGGAAAGAATGATGGTTGAACTTGCTGGATAACACTTGTGAATGAGGCCAAGAACCAATAGGGGCGGGTGTCCTAGGAAGAAGACAGTTGCGTATGGATGTGTTGTAATCTACTATTTGTGTCCTTTGCATTAGTGGAGGTGGAAAATGAGTCAACTGGGTGACCCTATTTAAAACGAGACTTTCAGTGTGATTCCATTCCGGCCCTGGAGTGTCAACTTCCTGTCCAGGAATTTTGACTTCCAGTACCAGATTTCCTGGAATTTTCGGGGTATTTTAAAAAAATATCATTTGTGGGGTAATCAAAAACGGTTTGAGAACTGATTCAGATAGCTGAAGTGCTTCTCGAAATTTTGGGCGTTACCCACGAGCAGCACATCAGGTGCTCTGCTTTGGCTTTCATTATGTCCCCTTTACATCCACAGTGGGATCCAGGCAAGTGCAGACAGTGTGACCCCCACTGCATCTCACATGAAGGGGGCTGCTGAAAGCACCTCCAATGCATGGGATCCACGAATAAACTTGAGATGACATCATGTGTGTGAGAGATGTTAGCATAAAATATGGACTTTCAAGTCCTCAAATGCAGGGAGTCATGGCCTATGGAGGGCCTTGAAGTAATTTAATACCCCCCAGTTCCTGATAAGTAAACTAAAAATAAGAAACGGACACATAACATGAGCTTGCAGGGCATTCAATTTGGTGAGCTCCGGGCCCTAAAGGGGTTGTTACGTTTAATTGAAAATCCACTATTAATTACGGCAACATTTAACGTCAAACACCCCAACACTAGGAACGGGACCCAACAACCATTTCGAAGAGGGCTCCAACTTCCCTGAATCTGGCACAGTTTACATCAGGCATTGACCCCCTTCCCAAGTTGAGAATTAAACTTGGACGAAAAGAGCAGTGTCCTCTTTGTAAAAAATAGTAGCAGTAATAATAATAATAATAATTAAAAAGTATATAAAAAAATTGGGACATTTTCCAAAATGTTGGAATTTTGCTTAGACCCTGTTGGCTCTGAAATTGACATTGTGGAGATGAAATGTAAAAAATTCCAAAACTTTGTTTCAACACATTCTGCAGTGTTGAAATTTTAAATGTTTGTGAGTTTTCTGAAATGTCAGGGAATGTATGTGAGTTTCCAACTTTCTAAGCAATTTCACCTACCAGCACTTCAGAGAAGTCCCCAACAGGCCATATGGGAGTGAGCCGTTCTCTTTTATTTACGCCCAGCTCCTGACAGTCAGAGGTTACATTTATTTATTTGTATTTATTTATTTTGAGCCATTTTGAGCCCACCCCCTCCTGCTCACAACAGTAGCTCGGGGCGGCTCACAACAAAAGTCAAAAACATAAAAGAATTCAATAATTAAAATCAAATACATAAAATGTATATAAAAATCATTGAAAGAGTAGCACCAACCCGCCCTCCCAACCCCATCCCACCCTACCCATCTCCCCCCATAAAAGCTTGGCGGAGCAGTCAGG